>OX031021.1:759388-1086888 GCA_943736025.1 Tenthredo mesomela
ATGCCATACGGGGGAGGTACGTGATTTTCACCTCGCACTTGGCAAAAATCACTCACTTTCCTCCCTAGTATCATAATATACTAGTATTTCTTATATATTCATCAATATTATGAAGTTAGTTATTGATTAATTGATATATCATTCGTTAATATAATATAATATAATATAATATAATATAATATAAACTACACTACATACCTGTGACCGTTACACTTCCCGTTGAGAATATCTTCAGCGTAGCTTTAGGATCTGTTAATTTATACGTTACTCCAGGATGTAGTTCTGGCTCGTAACTGTAAATACATGTTAAAACAATCGTTTAATATAGGTTTTATATGAGGTAGAGAAAAAAACCGACTGATATTTTAAATATTATATATAATATAATTAATAATTAATAATTAATAATCGTTTTAAATTACTTACTCGGCGTTGTCTCTGTGTCGTACCGAAAACGATGTTATTTTAATAGCAAAAGGCATACAGCATGTACCCAACACGTTTACAACACGAAAATTATTAAATCTGACTTTAAATCCGAGTTTTTGAAGCGAACGTGCGAAACGCCTCGCAGCTATTTTAGCCTGATCTTCACTCGTCGCTCCTGTACACGTTACTTTACCCGACGACCATATAGACGCCGTTGTATAAGGCCGTCTTAGCTTCATAGTTATCATCTGAAAAGAAAGAAATAATTAATTAATTAATTAATTAATTAATAAATGAATGATTGAATGAATAAATGAATGATTGAATGAATGCATGCATGAAGAATGAATGAATGAATGAATGAATGCATGAAGAATGAATGAATGAATGCATGAAGAATGAATGAATGAATGCATGAAGAATGAATGAATAAATGAATGATTGAATGAATGCATGCATGAAGAATGAATGAATGAATGAATGAATGAATGCATGAAGAATGAATGAATGAATGAATGAATGCATGAAGAATGAATGAATGAATAAATGAATGATTGAATGAATAAATGAATGATTGAATGAATAAATGAATGATTGAATGAATAAATGAATGATTGAATGAATGCATGCATGAAGAATGAATGAATGAATGAATGCATGAAGAATGAATGAATGAATGAATGCATGAAGAATGAATGAATGAATGCATGGAGAATGAATGAATGAATGAATGAATGCATGAATGAATGCATGCATGAAGAATGAATGAATAAATGAATGATTGAATGAATGCATGCATGAAGAATGAATGAATGAATGAATAAATGAATGATTGAATGAATGCATGCATGAAGAATGAATGAATGAATGCATGAATCATGAATGAATGAATGAATGAATGCATGAAGAATGAATGAATGAATGCATGAATCATGAATGAATGAATGCATGAAGAATGAATGAATGAATGCATGAATCATGAATGAATGAATGCATGAAGAATGAATGAATGAATGCATGAATCATGAATGAATGAATGAATGAATGCATGAAGAATGAATGAATGAATGCATGAATCATGAATGAATGAATGAATGAATGCATGAATCATGAATGAATGAATGATTGAATGAAGAATAAATATTAATATTTAAAAACATATTTTACCCCATTCTCCCTTCTGTACTCGACGTTAGATCCGTTGAGTGCAATTTCCCTCAAATTAAGATGACATCTGACGCTGAAACTGCACACGACATTATTAATGACGATATCAATTTCAGGTGCTTCCATATCAGTGTCAACTATATCAGGTTTATCCTGCTGTTGCTGTTGCTGCTGCTCATCCTCGTTGAGCATAACATCCTTGGTATCAGGCAGGTGTATGCCTTGTCGTTCAATATTATTAACATTATCTACGACGTGGTTTAATCCGCCGTTTGTCAAACCATGTTTCATGCCATTCTTTTGAATAGCAGTTGCCATAATACTATCGCGCACCCTGTAAAATAACTTTCCTTTGTTACATTATACATGCGTTTTTCTGTATAATTTGTATATAGAATTTAAAAATTAGAAAATTAACAAAAAAAAAAACAAAAAAAAAACTACCTTTAATTGACGGACTCTAGTTGCCCACCAGGATCCGCCTTTAGTATTGCATTCTTAAATAAAAATTCTTAGTTCGGTAGCCTGGCCTAGCATAATATTATTCTGAAACGAAAAATTTGAAGATGTTGCATTGATTGTGTTTTTTTTTTTTTTTTATATTGTTTTAGTTTAAGATATATAATATATATAAAGAGAGAGAGAGAGAGAGAAAGAGAGAGAGAGAGACTGTAAAATCGGCACCTCTGATTAGTATGTATACATAGTATATAATATAATATAATGTATAGAATGAAGATAGTAGCTAGTATTCGAAATAATATAGGAAATGTATAATATAATAAAAAAAAAAAAATGTTATGTTATATATTATAATAAATGACGTTTTGTTAATATGCGGTATTTGTATTATTTTTAATTTTTTTTCACACTCACCTATCCACATCAATCGTTTAAATATATATATTATGGTTTTATTTGATTTATTTATTAATCGTATATGAATGAAAAAAAAAAAGAAGAAGCGTGTATTGACAAGTGCGATAGTAATACAACAAAAGTTAACTCAATAACCATTGCCATTGTTTTCGGCCATGTTCAATAGACTGACCAACATTGAGTATGTAAGAATTTGTGAACGGTCGTAGGGTTCGTCATTCTTAACAAAGAGTGTTAAGGTTGTACGGACGTACGCCAGATGGCGGGAGATACAGTGAGTATTGTGTCTAACTATATTGACATCGTCGTCTTCATGCGTATTATGATGCCGTCCCATGTAGGCCCGGATCGCCGGAATCCGGAATCACGGAACGGAATGGACGGAAACGTCACTAGAATCCGCGTTCCGCTAATTTCATTCCGTCGTATTTTTTACGGAATGGTGGATCCGTCCGGTATTCGCAAATTAGGCTGCCGTCACATGTAGGCCCGGATCACCGGAATCCGGAATGACGGAACGGAACGTTGTATGTGTAGGTGTATACATACACGCAATACATGGAAAAAGTCACTAGATTCCGTTCCGTTTTTCCGTTCCGGCCGTACATGGGACGGCAGCCTGAGGCTGGATTCCAATGGGGCCGGAATTCACGGATCCGGAACGGAATTCTAGTGACTTTTTCGATGCATTGCGTGTATGTATACACCTACACATAGAAAAAGTCACTAGAATTCCGTTCCGGATCCGTGAATTCATGCCCCACGGGAATCCAGCCTGATGGTGCCGTCCCATGTAGGCCCGGATCGCCGGAATCCGGAATCACGGAACGGAACGCAGACGAAATCTAGTGGATTTCCGAATCCGTTCCGGGTCTTGAAAAACCCTGCCGTCCCATGTACCAAAACTGCACGGAACGACGGAACGGAGTCGATCCATATTCGTGCTATTCGGCTTTATTTGTTTGTTTAGATACAATTGTTATATCAATATATGTAATTTATTCAATTAGCTTCTATGTAAGATCAAATTCTGTAACTATAATTGATTATTTAATCAAATAAAAGTTGACGTTCCGGCATTCCGTTCCGGAATTTGGGTACATGGGACGCAGGGAAATGCAAATAGACGGAACGGAAACACGGAACTTGTGTATACTTCTACATGAACATATAACCCTGCAAATTGTAGAAAGACGCGTGTGTAGATACAAATTTGATGATGGATCCTCAAATGTGTTTATTAATGATGATTCGGTTATTCAAGACTTCCAAAAGTGCATCAATTTCTCAAAAAAGCAAAATTATTTACAACTATAATTTGCGAATACCGGACGGATCCACCATTCCGTAAAAAATACGACGGAATGAAATTAGCGGAACGCGGATTCTAGTGACTTGTCCGTCCATTCCGTTCCGTGATTCCGGATTCCGGCGATCCGGGCCTACACGGGACGGCACCATCACACCTGTAGGTATATATATATATATATATATATATATCTACAAATATATAATATAGTTATATTCATCATCGTTTCATATAGTTTATTTTACAAGTACTATATTACACGTGCGTATTCATTTGTCATGTCAAAATCCTTAACCCAACGTTCTATATCACTATGTTATATATACATACATAACAGTGTTTGACAAAACTACAATAATTATACAAATGACAATATATATTATCGTTCGCGAAATATATAGTTCAACAATTATTCATTTATATATATTATTATCATATCAAGTGTATTTCGATAAGTAATATATATATATTATATTATATTATATTTAAAGATCTGAGTGTACATATAAGTATACTAGTAGGGTGTAGTGTACTATACGCTGCTCATGCTCATCGTGTCATCGATTAATAATTCGGCAAGTGAGTAAGAGAGAGAGAGAGAGAGAGAGAGAGAGAGAGAGAGAGAGAGAGAGAAAGAAGAGAAAAATAAAACGAGATAGATAGACAGAGAGAAAAAGAGAAAGAGACTAGAC
This sequence comes from Tenthredo mesomela, assembly GCA_943736025.1. Lineage (NCBI taxonomy): Eukaryota > Metazoa > Arthropoda > Insecta > Hymenoptera > Tenthredinidae > Tenthredo > Tenthredo mesomela. Next base: position 763,865 of record OX031021.1, read on the forward strand.
TAGTCAGAAAGCCATGTAAGTTCGACTCGTCATTCTTAATAATAGCTATTTATCTATTACTGTAATAAAATCGATGCGCCCACCTCAGGGCGTTTCAAGGTTTCCAAATAAGTAAATTATAATATTTATTCATTATTATTATTATTATTATTATTATTATTATTTCCTCCTACTTTCAATATTCTTCTTCTTCTTCTTCTTTCTTTTGTTGTCTAATTAATATTATTATTATTATTCATCAATAATCGCGATATTTCCTAGTTTTCTATTTTTCGAAAACCTCTATCTCGTTTTTATCTAACTAATCGGTTGCATTCACATATGTCTAATATATATATCTGATTAGATCGTTTATACCTCTTTCTGAGATAACAAAACACTCGATATTAACAAGATAGTAGTAAGCATAAACGTAACAAAATCAAAGTATAACAACACAATCTATCTGTGTGTGTGTGTGTGCATCTGTATCTATCTATCTATCTATCTATCTATCTATCTCTATCTATCTATCTAAAACCAATGCGTGTGATAATGATATTATATTTTTTTCTATATTACAGGATCATCAGAGAAGAATTGTCGAAAATTAATAATAGTCGTCGTCATCCCAAGTTATTAGAGAATACTAGATAAATCATGATACGCTAAAATTTATGTATATGCGCTCGAGTATCTTTCTGCATACTAGATGATTATACGAACATACACAACACAGTGTCTGTGTGTATTAAAAATAATAGCGCACTGTGATAATATAATATAGTATACAGAGTATAACAATAACAGAATTATATCCAAATGAAATGGGACAGACAGGAAGTAATCATAACGGACAAAGATCCAGAAGAAGTTTTAGACGAGTATCTCTCAACGTACTTGGAAGAAAAAATTTTCATAATACGAACAAAAATTTGTCGCATACTTTTACATACATTGACACAGGATTAAAGGTTGCTGTTTTTTAAAAAAAAACAAAAAAAACAAAAAAAAAAACAAAAAAACAAACAAACACTAGAGTCAAATTTTCCAAAAATACTTTATTTATTTATTTATTTATTTATCTTCCACAGATTGACGAGCTTAATTTAAACACCGCTACCGAAGAGGAGCTGATGACATTGCCGGGTATAAATCGTGCGGTTGCAACTAACATTGTTAACCATAGACAAGCTATTGGAAGATTTAACAGAGTCGAAGATTTGGCTTTAGTCTCAGGAGTCGGTGCCTATAAGCTGGAATTGGTCAGACCTGAGATATTCGTAACGCCATGTGAGGCGAGCGACCGATCATCCCAAGCATCTATAAGCATTGATTCCATAGGAAATGGAAACGGGAACGTTAACTTTGTGGACGTTAATACAGCGAGCATTTTTGATCTACAAGGTTTACCCGGTCTCAATCAGGTGAAGATTTAGTCATACAGAAGAGAAACGATGCGATAAAGCTTAAAAATTTGATAAATAATGGTGTTTTTAAATTTTTTTACAGGAACTAGCGGCTAACATGGTTGAGAGAAGGCGAAGAAGAGGTCCTTACAGATCTCTTGACGAATTAGCGAAGGTCAGAGGTGTTGGAAAGCATCGTTTAGCACTGATCAAACCTCATCTCACTGTTGTAATTGATTCAGACGAATCTATAACGCCGACGCCAAGCAACAGTACTTCACCTTCGTTGTGGAACAACCGGCACGCTACTAGTACTCCGATATCAAACGGAGTCGAGAGAATAGTTAGGAAAGAAGAAGAAGGAAAAGAAAAAGATAAAGAAGGAGGAAGAGGAGGGCTTAGAGTAAACGGCATAAATTCTAAAGCGAAAGTCGCGTGAGTTTAGAATTGGAAATGAAAAAGGAACTCTTTTCCTTCCCCGCATTCTTAAAGAATCGTATTTGTTGATGAAATCCTTGTGCGAATAACAGATTAATCCAAAGATTCAGCGATGCGATTTAATTATTTTTTAGAATCAGACTGGAGACTAGTTCGGGAATAACCGAAGAAGAGATTTGGGAATTGCTCAGCGTAGCTAGCCCCAGGCCTTTAACTCCTAGCGATTTTAATAGCCGATTAGACGGCAGATCTTCGATCAGAATAGCTACATGGAATCTGGAGAGTTTTGGCGTTGATAAAGCCTGCAATCCTGGGGTCAGGGAAGTCATTTGTAGGACTATATTAGAAAACAGGTAAAATGAAGAGAAAAGAAAAGTGATTTTCTATAGAGAAGTTGAATCTATCATTTTTTTCAGACTCTCTTTGCTAGCGCTACAAGAAATCAACAACGTAGAAGCACTGGCGAAAGTGACTAGCGAATTGAACGCACCGATTTTAAAACGTGTAAGAGATTGGCAAGATAATCGCAGAGTTTGGCGATCGTTGCATTTGGGCGATGGATTGGCAATACTTTGGGACTCTGATACAAAGTTGGGTATAACGTTGATTGAACAACCGGAGGCTAAATCAAATTATTCAATGCCTTTAACAGCTTGCGCAACATTTCACGTGGGTTTATCTCTTAATTCTGTTTAAATACTATAATAGGATATAGTATTTATAATATAATTCTTATACTAGTTTTGTTTGTTACAGATCAACAAGCTGACTCTAACGTTGTTAAACATGAAATTTAGTTCTACGCTGGATACGAATATAATAGAATATTTATTTGAATATGAAAATTCGATTCTATTAGGCGATTTTTCGGCTATTAAATATACCGATAATTTAGATCTAGAATTATCGTGCAGAGATAACACGTCGATTAATACAGACGATGTATTTTACAATGATAATATAGCCTGGGGTCCTAAATCAAGGGATATTTTTAGCACTGGTTATTCGGGTGTTGTTAAACAGGGTTTAACACACTTGGGTATACCAAAAGGATGGAAATGGGGCGGACCGGTTTCTAGCCATTGTCCTGTATGGTGTCAGATATATTCCTCCGAGCCTAATAATAGTCACTAGGATAAATTAAATTAGATAATAAAAATTGTATATCTATTATTATGACGATAAATTTGAGGCGCAGCTAAATTTCAGCCAACAATATTAATATATATATATATTAGACCGGTTCAAAAAAATCGACTATTCTTTTTCTTTCAATTTTCGCATTGAAATACTTTCGGGGGGCTGAGAAAAGATGCCTGTTAAAAGCGGAGCTCTTAATATTAAGATTTAGAGGTCGCTCATCGCGGATTTCTATTTTCCATTTAAATAGCATAGGAATTTTATTTTTTTTTCTTGAGAATTTCGTAGCTCACAAACCAATGAACGAATCCAAATGACTCTTACATATTTTGATAGGGGATTGAACACTCTAAAAAATGTATCTATCATTGTGGAAAAAAAATCACAAAAAAAAATAATTATCTCAACTATAAATCGAAATTTGACCTTGAATAACTTTGGAAGGAGTCAATTTATCAAAAAATGATAAGAGAAGCTTTTTGTAGAGTGTTCGATTTCCTATGAAAATATGTTTGAGTCATTTGGATTTGTTCATTGGTTTGTGAGCTACAAAATTATTAAAAAAAAAAAAAAAAAATTTCCTATGCTATTCAAATGGAAAATAGAAATCCGCGATGAGCGACCTCTAAATCTTAATATTAAGAGCTCCGCTTTTAACAGGCATCTTTTTTCAGCCCCCCGAAAGTATTTCAATGCGAAAATTGTAAGAAAAAGAATAGTCGATTTTTTTGAACCGGTCTAATATATATATAAATAAATTGAATGAGGTGAAAAGTTGTATAAAGATTAGGTAATTGCCAACGGTTTGCCTGATTAACTTTAAATAAATAAATTCAATTAAATTAAGGGGGTATCCCCACCTTTAAATGGGTCAACATTCTGAGAAAGAGATTGATATTTTACAGCGAATTTGAGAGTCTGATCAAATCCAAAAAAATCATGAAGCTGAGGGAGGGTTTGACCCTCATTATCCATACTTAACATTGGATATTACTTTGAGTATAATAGTAGTTACGCTGAATATAGATAAATACAAAATTACTCGGTTGTCGCAAAGAATCAGTAGTACCGTTGGATCGATTCTGGAATTTTTGGTCCTCAATTGTTGAGAAGAGATGCCTCTATCATATGAACATAGAACTTTTTGATATCGCGAAAATTGCCTGACTCGCTTAGTTTTTACTGAGATTTTTCTAATTCTTCAATTTTTTTTTCTCTATTTTTTCTATTATCTCAACCAAAAATAGTCATATCAAAAAGTTCTATGTTCATATGATAGAGGCATCTCTTCTGAACAATTGAAGACCAAAAATTCCAAAATCGATCCAACGGTACTACTGATTCTTTGCGACAACCGAGTAATTTTGTATTTTTCTATATTCAGCGTAACTACTAATAGACTCAAAGTAATATTCAATGTTAAGTATGGATAATGAGGGTCAAACTCTCCCTAAACTTCTTGATTTTTTTCGATTTGATCAGACTCTCAAATTCGCTGTAAAATATCAATCTCTTTCTTAGAATGTTAACTCATTTAAAGGTGGGGATACCCCCTTAAATTAAATTATAAATTATAAATTAATTTCAAAAGGGTGTGACTAAAAAAAATATGATTATGGTATAAGAGGCGATAAATAATGAAGATATAATAGAAATATGCCTATATAAGTAATTAAGTTATTAATTATAACGCAATATTTGCTCAACAGGATAAAACAGGATGATTGAAAATTAAATTAATTCAATATTGTATTATAGATAACGATGCGATGAGACTATAGTTATACTATGTATTGGAACTAAAAGTGCTCTTTAGACCTTAAAACGCTACATATGTATAAGTATTATATATATATATATATATATAACTGAAATTGTTAGCTCAGTTTACTCTCCATAGTATATAATATTATTATAAATACGAAATAATTAATTAACTGTATTTATAATTGTTCGAAAATTTCTTTAAACACTAATTAATTATTTTATTTATACATAATACATAATAATAATATGTAGCATGTATATTTGAATAACGATTACCACAGACAACAAAAATTACATTATTTATCTCAGAAGGCACTTTTAGAAAAATAAGAAATTAAATCAATTTATTATAACTATGTAGTATATGATTCCAATGAAAACACTTACGATGCTGGTTAATCGTAAGTGTCGATCTATTGATCTCTCTGTTATGTTATTATTATTATTATTATTATTGTTAAAAGGAGATATTAGAAAATGATAATAATAATAAATAAATAAAATATCACTATTTCCATAAATTATAAAGACTATAATTGATTAGAGAATTCTCTATTTCCTTTATAACTTAAATTATAAGTATTATAGAATGTAATTAGAAAAATGAAATACTGTGAATACTATTCTCTGAATATTCTGAGGAACTTAGCTACCTCAGGATAATAAGTTTCGGCAACGCTCATACAGTCCTGAAAAGAAAAACAAAAATTATCATCTTTCTTTCTTTCTTTCTTTAATTTTCTTTCGATATAACAAATCATCGCATCACCTCTGTGGTCTGAATGTTTAATCCCATTTCAATAAGCGTATGTTTGTACGGTAGAACAGCGCAGTGATTGCTGATGTTCAGCGCTGTGTCGATAGCGCAAGAATTTTTAATTTCTGCGAGAACGTTGTCTGGTATATAACGTAGAAAATATCCATCTTTAGGCCCGGTGAAAGCCTGGAAAAATAAAATACATATGAATAATTTAATTCTTCTCTCATTGATAAGTCACAAGTAGCGAAGCATGATTTTTGTATATTACACACCTGGTTGTACCACAAACCCTTGGCTAAATCTTTGGCGTAAATGTCCAGAGTTTTTATCTTTGATTCGAATAAATCTCTGGATCTCATTTCTCTGAGTTTAGCATTGATATCGCGATACCTTGAAAGAAAATAATAATAAAAACATTTTTTAGTTTATCAGAAACGTTAGATATAAATCTCCCCGCGCACAGCTCGCTTTCTTACTTTAATAGCAAAGCGCAGACTCTGGAAACGTTCGCTATACTCTTGCTGATAAATCCTCCGTAGATAACAGCCGAAGGTGCGACTGTCCATAAAAGTAAATCGCTATGTTCTTCGAGTCTCGCGATCTAGGAAAGCAGTGTTTAGAAATCTCCGTTAAGAAAATGATATATGTACACAGTTTTTATACCTCTTCGTAGAAACTGAGAGCTCCGCATAGCAGCATACTGTTATGCGATTCGGTATAAAGACCGGAGACTACCAAATCTTTGATAAAGTTTGTCAGCGGCTCTAAGATCTCGGGTAGATCTAGGGTCTGAGAATTACCGAGGAAGATCGGCCCCAGAGATCTAGTTTCGGCAAATCCTTGCTTGATGAACTGATAATAAAAGAGTTTGTTACAAAACTGTATCAGGATGATTATTATTATTTTTTTTTTTTTTTTTCGAACTTACGAGATTAGTGATCAGATTTCCAAAGGTTGTTAAAATATCGCATTTTACTTCAACCGCAGAAGATTCCCACATCGTACGCAGAGGTACTAGAATGTTGTCGTGTACATCTGAGCGAGAGAGAGAGAGAGAGAGGAATTAATCGATACTAATCAAAGGCAGGGAGAGACGAATTTTAAAAAAATTCACCAGCGAATGATGGAAAACTAATCCATTCCAATAGCCCGAAGATCCCTTTTCTGTGATCCCTAGTGTTCCAGAATGGTAAATAAGTGTGAAGGAATCTGGTGACTAATACAATCTCTTGATTCATGTATCGGCACAATTCTACAGTCCTGTTAATCAGCCTTTCGCGTTCTTCGTAAGAATATCGTTCAATTTCGTGTATGAATGCTGTAAGAATAGAAACACAAAGAACCCGTTGATAAATTTAAATAAAAAATTGAAGAAAGTAATAAAAAAAGGAATTCTGTTACACCGTTCTGCAACGTGTTGTAAAGATTGTAGCTAAATCTGCTCTGATAATCTGTAGATCCGAATGTCAGTATGTGTAAACCGGCGGTGTTGGCAAGCAGTGACAAAGCGTTGCAAGGAAGTTCGAGGCTGAGTTGATGTTTGCCGAGCTCCTCCAAACTGTAAAACAAACACAAGGTAAAAATTTTGCGATTCGTATATCGCATTATCGTTTCAATTATATTATTATACCTACGTTCTGACTTCGAAAATGGACTTTGAATCATTGTCCCTCGACATACTAGAACCGATGTTAATATAGCTGACCATCGGTATAAGGGACTGATGTTTCTTTGCTGATTTCTGTACGAAACGAAACGATTATTGTTTTTATTATAAAAATAATGATTATTATGATAGGACTACAAGAGTCTTACCGCGCCATCGGCGCTGACTGAATTCCATTGAAAATTCTGTTGCAAATTAGACGTTTGTTGATATCCGCCTTGTCTCTTAGCAGCATCTTGAAGATCCTGTCTTAGAGATTGGGGTATACTTTTCCACGCGCTTTCTATGTTTATAGATGATATATTTTCAGGCACATGTTCAGGCTTGTAGGATTTAAATAGTCTGAAAATTGTAGTATTGTATATAACAAAGTTTATGTATACAAGATTAGTTAGTAAACACAGAATATCTGATTAATTAATCAAGAGATCTCTAAGCTTACGACAAAAGAGCGGTGAGATATTTCTTCGGCTTAGCATACTGTGACTGTAGAGTCAATATTCTAGACACTTGTCGACGCGTAACATCCTCGGGTTTAGTTAGAATGTATAAAAGCTGTGTGACGTAAGGCTCCTGCGAATATTAAAGGGAAAATAAATAAAACAAAAAGCTTATAATCTGAAGCTGAGACGATTCTCTCACCAGTTTTTGATTCTTTACTAAAACGTAGAAGAATGCGTCGTAGAAAGTGTTCACAGTCTTCATTTCTGTAAGCCCGTAGTCCATCAGACCTGTGATGATAGATACAGAAGAAATAGTTGTGTCTTAAGTGATTTTTCTACTTTGAGATGGTTTTTAGATCATTTAGACTACTTTTAGATAGTCTACATCAATAACACAGCTTTTCTTGATCTGGAATTACTAGATTGAACATCGTAAGCTCTCTAAAAGCTTTGGAATTCTACTTTTTCATTCAAACTTTAGAGATTTCTTTACTTTAAGATGGTTTTTGTCATCATTTAGACTACTTTTAGACAGTCTAAATCAATAATACAGCTTTTCTTGATCTAGAATTACTAGATTGAACATCGTAAGCTCTCCAAAAGCTTTGGAATTCTACTTTTTCATTCAAACTTTACAGTTTTCTTTGCTTTTAGATGAATTTGAGATCATTTTAACTACTTTTAGAGAGTCTACATCAATAAAACAGCTTTTCTTGATCTAGAATCACTAGATTGAACATCGTAAACTCTCTAAAAGCTTTGGAATTGTACTTTTTCATTCAAACTTTAGAGATTTCTTTACTTTAAGATGGTTTTGTCATCATTTAGACTACTTTTAGACAGTCTAAATCAATAATACAGCTTTTCTTGATTTAGAATTACTAGATTGAACATCGTAAGCTCTTTAAAAGCTTTGGAATTCTACTTTTTCATTCAAACTTTAGAGATTTCTTTACTTTAAGATGGTTTTGTCATCATTTAGACTACTTTTAGAGAGTCTACATCAATAATACAGCTTTTCTTGATTTAGAATTACTAGATTGAACATCGTAAGCTCTCTAAAAGCTATGGAATTCTACGTTTCAGTCTGAATTTTAGAGATTCCTTTACTTTGAGATGGATTTGAGATCATTTAGACTACTTTTAGAGAATCTACATCAATAATATACCTTTTCTTGATCTAAATTGACTAGATTGAAGATCTTAAGCTCTCTAAAAGCTTTGGAATTCTACTTTTTCGTCTAAATTTTAGAGATTTCTTTACTTTGAGATGGTTTTGAGATCATTTAGACTACTTCTAGAGAGTCTACATCAATAATACAGCTTTTCTTGATTTAGAATTACTAGATTGAACATCGTAAGCTCTCTAAAAGCTATGGAATTCTACGTTTCAGTCTGAACTTTAGAGATTCCTTTACTTTGAGATGGATTTGAGATCATTTAGACTACTTTTAGAGAATCTACATCAATAATATACCTTTTCTTGATCTAAATTGACTAGATTGAAGATCTTAAGCTCTCTAAAAGCTTTGGAATTCTACTTTTTCGTCTAAATTTTAGAAATTTCTTTACTTTGAGATGGTTTTGAGATCATTTAGACTACTTCTAGAGAGTCTACATCAATAAAACAGCTTTTCTTGATCTAGAATCACTAGATTGAACATCGTAAGCTCTCTAAAAGCTTTGGAATTGTACTTTTTCATTCAAACTTTAGTTTTCTTTGCTTTTAGATGAATTTGAGATCATTTTAACTACTTTTAGAGAGTCTACATCAATAATATACCTTTTCTTGATCTAAATTGACTAGATTGAAGATCTTAAGCTCTCTAAAAGCTTTGGAATTCTACTTTTTCGTCTAAATTTTAGAGATTTCTTTACTTTGAGATGGTTTTGAGATCATTTAGACTACTTTTAGAGAGTCTACATCAATAATATACCTTTTCTTGATCTGGAATGACTAGATTGAACATCTTAAACCCTTGAAAGGCTTTGAAATTCTACTTTTTCATTCAAACTTTACAGTTTTCTCTACTTTAAGATGATTTCAAGATCTACTAGCGAGTCTTGTATTGTATGAGAATAGAGAGATAATTTGATTGACAATACCAATGAGCCATTGAACAGCGGCTACGCCTGCCATCACCTGAACATTCTTTGCCGTAGCTATGAACCATATGCCGATTTCTTCGACTATGTTATCAGGCATGTTTCGCACAGGTATTAGACACTTTATCAGCGAAGCGCGTTGAGGACTGTCTGGAATTAACGAGCTGATATTATGCGAGCGAGAGATTTTTAGCGAGATAAGAAGAATAAGAGAATAAAGACTTACTTAAATTCAACTTCGTTATTATAGACACTAATAGCGTAAGCTCGTTGTCGTCTAATCCGTCCGCAGCTGCCTCTGTTTGCAGCATTGTTAACGCTTCGGGAAATCCTGAGAGGATTTTACCAGCGGCTAGAAAAAAAAAACGCACGTTTTTTTTCATCATTTAATTAATTGACGATTTTTAACCATAATAGTTGTTGTTTTTGTTATAACGTTACCTTTACACTTTCTCATATACGTTACGCACAACTCTCTAGTCTCTGAAACCATTTTTAAGCAGTTTTATTCTTTAATTAAAGATATACTATTAACTTGGTTCAACACACGTGTTGCATGTCAACACGCGTTAACATCGCATATAATGTGATTGAAAACCGTATTAATTTGCGCGGGTGAAAATTTTATACCATAAACTATATAAATACACTATAGAACCACACAATGTAGAGACATACAAACGAAACAAACGAGTTTTCGAAATCGTAAAGCAGTGACGTCATGGTGCCGTCCCATGTAGGCCCGGATCGCCGGAATCCGGAATCACGGAACGGAATGAACCGAAAAATCACTAGAATCCGCGTTCCGCTAATTTCATTCCGTCGTTTTTTAGGCTGCCGTCCCATATAGGTCCGGAACGGAAAAACGGAACGGAACGTTGTATGTGTAGGTGTATACACGCAATACATGGAAAAAGTCACTAGATTCCGTTCCGTTTTTCCGTTGCGGCCCTACATGGGACTGCAGCCTTATGTTGCCGTCCCATGTAGGCCCGGATCGCCGGAATCCGGAATCACGGAACGGAACGCAGACGAAATCTAGTGGATTTCCGAATCCGTTCCGGGTCTTGAAAAACCCTGCCGTCCCATGTACCAAAACTGCACGGAACGACGGAACGGAGCCGATTCATATTTGTGCTATTCGGCTTTATTTGTCTGTTTAGATACAATTTTTGTATCCAAATATGTAATTTATTTAATTAACTTCTTTGTAAGATCAAATTCTGTAACTATAATTGATTATTTAATCAAATAAAAGTTGACGTTCCGGCATTCCGTTCCGGAATTTGGGTACATGGGATGCAGGGAAGTACAAATAGACGGAACGGAACACGGAACTTGTGTATACTTCTACATGAACATATAACCCTGCAAATTGTAGAAAGACGCGTGTGTAGATACAAATTTAATGATGGATCCTCAAATGTGTTTATTAATGATGATTCGGTTATTCAAGACTTCCAAAAGTGCATCAATTTCTCAAAGCAAAATTATTTACAACTATAATTTGCGAATACCGGACGGATCCACCATTCCGTAAAAATACGACGGAATGAAATTAGCGGAACGCGGATTCTAGTGACTTTTCCGTCCATTCCGTTCCGTGATTCCGGATTCCGGCGATCCGGGCCTACATAGGACGGCACCAATACAAGCACATCTAGCAGACAGAATCTGCGTGTTTTATGACGTCACGTATGCGGTACACGCGCGAATGACGTTTATAGGTTATATGTTAAAAAAAATAACTATCGTGGAAAGATTGTTGTTGTTTTGTTGTTGTTTTTTTTTAGTTTTTTTGTTTTTTTCTATAAAAATCTGCAAACAGAAGTGAGAACAGAAGACAGTGTCTGCAGTAATCAGAGAGTGTGAAATATGAATCGTAATTTAATACTACTGAGATCTTATACGAATTTCCAATTGTACAAAAAACGATGTTACAGTAAACAACAGGTTCGAGTCAGGTTCGCTCCGAGTCCAACGGGTGAATATTATCAACGTTTCTAAAACTCAAAATTGAGAATAATAAAAAAAAAAAAAAAAAAAAAAACTAAAATTTCGCAACGATTGTTGAAATGATTTTATTTCTTTTTTTCTTGTTCTTTTTTTTTCTTTTTTTTCTTCTCAGGTCATCTTCATCTTGGCGGTTTGCGAACGGCGTTATATAACTACTTGTTCGCCAGGGCTAACAATGGGAGTTTTATATTACGCATCGAGGATACTGACAGGACTAGAATCATACCAGAGGCGGTGAAAAAACTTCAGGATGATTTATTGTGGGCTGGAATTATACCGGATGAAGATCCTACAAGAGGCGGACCAAACGGACCTTATGTTCAGTCGAAAAGACTCGAGTTATATAAGTAATAGATATATGGAAGAATTGATGAGAGATTTTTATACCTAGAGGAAAAAAACACAGTTGATTATTTTTTTTATAACTCGTTTTTGTAGGATTGAGAGAGTTGAAGATTTTTAATCTGGTCATCGCAGATCAAGAAAAGCTGTATTATTGATGTAGACTCTCTAAAAGTAGTTTAAATGATCTCAAATTCATCTCAAAGTAATGAAAACTGTAAAGTTTGAATGAAAAAGTAGAATTCCAAAGCTTTTAGAGAGCTTACGATGTTCAATCTAGTAATTCTAGATCAAGAACAGCTGTATTATTGATTTAGACTGTCTAAAAGTAGTCTAAATGATGACAAAACCATCTTCAAGTAAAGAAATCTCTAAAGTTTGAATGAAAAAGTACAATTCCAAAGCTTTTAGAGAGCTTACGATGTTCAATCTGGTGATTCTAGATCAAGAAAAGCTGTATTATTGATGTAGACTCTCTAAAAGTAGTTTAAATGATCTCAAATTCATCTCAAAGTAAAGAAAACTGTAAAGTTTGAATGAAAAAGTAGAATTCCAAAGCTTTTAGAGAGCTTACGATGTTCAATCTAGTAATTCTAGATCAAGAACAGCTGTATTATTGATTTAGACTGTCTAAAAGTAGTCTAAATGATGACAAAACCATCTTCAAGTAAAGAAATCTCTAAAGTTTGAATGAAAAAGTAGAATTCCAAAGCTTTTAGAGAGCTTACGATGTTCAATCTGGTGATTCTAGATCAAGAAAAGCTGTATTATTGATGTAGACTCTCTAAAAGTAGTTTAAATGATCGTAAATCCATCTAAAAGTAAAGAAAACTGTAAAGTTTAGACAAAAAAGTAGAATTCCAAAGCTTTTAGAGAGCTTAAGATGTTCAATCTACTCATTTTGGATCAAGAAAAGCTGTATCATTGATGTAAACTCTCTAAAAGTAGTTTAAATGATCTTAAATCCATCTCAAAGTAGAAAAAACTGTAAAGTTTGAATGAAAAAGTAGAATTCCAAAGCTTTTAGAGAGCTTGCGATGTTCAATCTAGTAATTCTAGATCAAGAAAAGCTGTATTATTGATTTAGACTGTCTAAAAGTAGTTAAAATGATCTCAAATCCATCTAAAAGTAAAGAAAACTGTAAAGTTTGAATGAAAAAGTAGAATTCCAAAGCTTTTAGAGAGCTTACGATGTTCAATCTAGTGATTCTAGATCAAGAAAAGCTGTATTATTGATGTAGACTCTCTAAAAGTAGTTTAAATGATCTCAAATTCATCTCAAAGTAAAGAAAACTGTAAAGTTTGAATGAAAAAGTAGAATTCCAAAGCTTTTAGAGAGCTTACGATGTTCAATCTAGTAATTCTAGATCAAGAACAGCTGTATTATTGATTTAGACTGTCTAAAAGTAGTCTAAATGATGACAAAACCATCTTCAAGTAAAGAAATCTCTAAAGTTTGAATGAAAAAGTAGAATTCCAAAGCTTTTAGAGAGCTTACGATGTTCAATCTGGTGATTCTAGATCAAGAAAAGCTGTATTATTGATGTAGACTCTCTAAAAGTAGTTTAAATGATCGTAAATCCATCTAAAAGTAAAGAAAACTGTAAAGTTTAGACAAAAAAGTAGAATTCCAAAGCTTTTAGAGAGCTTAAGATGTTCAATCTACTCATTTTGGATCAAGAAAAGCTGTATCATTGATGTAAACTCTCTAAAAGTAGTTTAAATGATCTTAAATCCATCTCAAAGTAGAAAAAACTGTAAAGTTTGAATGAAAAAGTAGAATTCCAAAGCTTTTAGAGAGCTTGCGATGTTCAATCTAGTAATTCTAGATCAAGAAAAGCTGTATTATTGATTTAGACTGTCTAAAAGTAGTTAAAATGATCTCAAATCCATCTAAAAGTAAAGAAAACTGTAAAGTTTGAATGAAAAAGTAGAATTCCAAAGCTTTTAGAGAGCTTACGATGTTCAATCTAGTAATTCTAGATCAAGAACAGCTGTATTATTGATTTAGACTGTCTAAAAGTAGTCTAAATGATGACAAAACCATCTTCAAGTAAAGAAATCTCTAAAGTTTGAATGAAAAAGTAGAATTCCAAAGCTTTTAGAGAGCTTACGATGTTCAATCTGGTGATTCTAGATCAAGAAAAGCTGTATTATTGATGTAGACTCTCTAAAAGTAGTTTAAATGATCGTAAATCCATCTAAAAGTAAAGAAAACTGTAAAGTTTAGACAAAAAAGTAGAATTCCAAAGCTTTTAGAGAGCTTAAGATGTTCAATCTACTCATTTTGGATCAAGAAAAGCTGTATCATTGATGTAAACTCTCTAAAAGTAGTTTAAATGATCTTAAATCCATCTCAAAGTAGAAAAAACTGTAAAGTTTGAATGAAAAAGTAGAATTCCAAAGCTTTTAGAGAGCTTGCGATGTTCAATCTAGTAATTCTAGATCAAGAAAAGCTGTATTATTGATTTAGACTGTCTAAAAGTAGTTAAAATGATCTCAAATCCATCTAAAAGTAAAGAAAACTGTAAAGTTTGAATGAAAAAGTAGAATTCCAAAGCTTTTAGAGAGCTTACGATGTTCAATCTAGTGATTCTAGATCAAGAAAAGCTGTATTATTGATGTAGACTCTCTAAAAGTAGTTTAAATGATCTGAAATCCATCTAAAAGTAAAGAAAACTGTAAAGTTTTAATGAAAAAGTAGAATTCCAAAGCTTTCCAAGGGTTTAAGATGTTCAATCTAGTGTTTTCAGATCAAGATAAGCTGTATTATTGATGTAGACTATCTAGAAATAGTCTAAATGATTTAAAAACCATCTCAAAGTAAAGAAATCTCTAGAGTTTAGACAAAAAAGTAGAATTCCAAAGCTTTTCAAGGGTTTAAGATGTTCAATCTAGTCATTTTATATGAAGAGAAGTTCTATCAAGGCTGTAGACTATCTAATTACAGTAAAAAAAAAAAAAAAAAAATTTGCTAAATTGCTTAAAAATGAAGAAAAGATGTCGAATTCTAATCCTCTGCGAGAATGAAAAACCAAAAATCCAAATCTCTAACATAATTCTAAGAATTGCTTACTATTTCCAGAGATCAAGTTGAAATATTGTTGAAAAATGGATCAGCGTATCGTTGTTTCTGCTCTGATCACAGATTGGATTTAATACGTCGAGAGTCTCTGAGATTAAGAGAAGTTCCTAAATACGATAACAAGTGTAGAACACTTGGCGACGATGATCTAGAGGATAAATTAAAGAGGGGCGAACCTTACTGCGTTAGATTCAAGGTATCAGTAAAATCCTTGCCGGTTTTCCAAATCGCACACATTAATATTTGAATTATTGTATAAACGAGATCAATTTCTTTCAGCTAACATCCGACGACAATGAATCTTTCACAGATCTTGTATACGGTTCGACTTTTTATGACGTAGCAAAGAACGAGGGAGATCCGGTCATCATAAAAACGGACAACTTTCCTACCTACCACTTTGCTAACGTGGTAGACGATCATTTCATGCAAATATCACACGTATTGCGAGGAGTCGAATGGCTGATGTCCACTCCTAAGCATTTGCTGATTTACAAGTGAGCTGAAATCAGCGCGCTAGTCAAAATTCTGATGTAATCTATGCATTCTTTTAAATTTTCTCAGAGCCTTTGGATGGAAGCCACCAGATTTTGCCCATTTGCCTTTAATCCTAAATCCCGACGGTACAAAACTCTCTAAAAGGCAGGGAGACATAAGAGTCGAGAGTTACAGACAGAGCGGAATATTCCCTCTGGCTTTACTCAACTTTATAACTCATGCGGGCGGTGGTTTCAACCGTGAGAGAGGAGGAAAGCAGCGATGCTATAGCTACGAGGAGTTGATCAAACAGGTGATTTGATTTTCCTCGATGAATCGACGAACCCGTTGATCCCAATTTTTTATTTCACAGTTCGACTTGGCCGCAGTGAACACTAACTCGTGTAAACTGATGCCTGAGAAGTTGTACGAGTTCAATAAACTCGAGTTATCACAGCTTTTGGATAACGAACATAACGCAAAGTTCCTCGTTAAAAGAGTAGCGAGGATTGTAAGCGAGGCTTTTCCCGATAGGTAGCGATACTCCAGATCTGATCTAACTTTTTTCAGACTTTAGTGTGTGTCTCTTTGATTTCATGGAGCTATTATACTTCCAGATTAACAGACGGGACTTTACAAATAGACGACAAACACGTTGAGGAAATTTTAAAATGGTCTAAGAACAGAATTTCAAGATTAGAAGACCTAGTGGCTAAAGATCTTGCCTTTTTATGGGTCGTACCTAATTCTGATACGAATTCAGAGCAAGCTGAGTACTCGGGTGATTAATACGTCGCTATATTTGAGTTTAGAGTTCGATGCGCGAGAAACTAAATACATACGTTTGTTTTTTTTTTTTTTTTTTTGATTTTTGATTTTTCAGCTATACTAAAGGAGCTGAGTAATCAACTAGCTTTAAAAAATCCAGATTTCTTCCGTAAGGAAAGCGTCAAAGATTGTTTAAAGAATTTTTCTGAAAACAACGATATTCCATTTAACAAATTGATGCGTATATTGCGCACAGTTCTCAGCGGTCTTAAGGTAGATAATATAATCCTACTGCGATTATAATAAATATCCTAAATTATATATTATATTGAATTTTTTTTATTTTTTATTTTTTTTTCTATACAGGAAGGACCTGCGGTCGCAGAAATGATTGAAATACTGGGGAGAGACAATACTCTGGATAGATTGAAACGAGCGATAATAACATAGAAAAAAATATGACTAATTTAGAAATCTGATATCTAAATTTTATATATATATAAAAAGAATTATAGAGATGATAATAATTTATGATGCACGATGTGTAAATATTGATAAAAATCGATATTTTGTTTTTTTTTTGTTTTTTTTTTTTGATATCTATTTTATTCCAACGTTATGCTCTGTTCTGTTAATTTTTTTTTATTATTTTTTATTATAATATTAATAATAACAATCGTCGGAATATATATAGATGAGATGATAGTATATATATATATATATATATATATATATATATATATATCTTTATTATTAAATATTATATTTATATATTGATAAAAACTAATAATTAATAATTGTATAATAATAATAATAATAATAATAATAATAATATAATAAAGAAAATAAGTATATAGATGTGTAACGTAGGAATATATATACTATTATATTATTACGTTTTTAAATCTATTGAACAGGTACTAAGGAATTTGAAAATCATCTTTTTTTCTTTCTTTTTTTATCTACTACGATGTAAATATAAATAATCGTATATATATATATATGTATATTGTATATTATATACTAGTATGTATGTATGTATGTATGGTAGAGGTCTTAGGATTTTTCTCTAAATTATGGATTTATTATGTACTAATACTACTACTACTATTAGGTATACTAGGTATTATTATTACAACAGTTATTCGAATAGAAAATGAATAATTGTCAAACACGCGCTAAAGAAATTTTCTAAATTCTTTTCAATATAGTATAATATATATATATATATATAGAATTATAAACATATTTAATTAAGGGGGTATCCCCACCTTTAAATGAGTTAACATTCTAAGAAAGAGATTGATATTTTACAGCGAATTTGAGAGTCTGATCAAATCCAAAAAAATCAAGAAGTTTAGGGAGAGTTTGACCCTCATTATCCATACTTAACATTGAATATTATTTTGAGTCTATTAGTAGTTACGCTGAATATAGAAAAATACAAAATTACTCGGTTGTCGCAAAGAATCAGTAGTACCGTTGGATCGATTTTGGAATTTTTGGTCTCCAATTGTTCAGAAGAGATGCCTCTATCATATGAACATAGAACTTTTTGATATGACTATTTTTGGTTGAGATAATAGAAAAAATAGAGAAAAAAAATTGAAGAATTAGAAAAATCTCAGTAAAAACTAAGCGAGTCAGGCAATTTTCGCGATATCAAAAAGTTCTATGTTCATATGATAGAGGCATCTCTTCTCAACAATTGAGGACCAAAAATTCCAAAATCGATCCAACGGTACTACTGATTCTTTGCGACAACCGAGTAATTTTGTATTTATCTATATTCAGCGTAACTACTATTAGACTCAAAGTAATATCCAATGTTAAGTATGGATAATGAGGGTCAAACCCTCCCTCAACTTCATGATTTTTTTTGGATTTGATCAGACTCTCAAATTCGCTGTAAAATATCAATCTCTTTCTCAGAATGTTGACCTATTTAAAGGTGGGGATACCCCCTTAAGTTTATTATCTTATTAATTCTTGTTCTTTAGTTTTGAGTTTACTATATAATTTAATTTCACTCTTTCTATTCATACTATATTATCTATTAAATTTATATTATATATTATATAGTATATATATATATATCAGAAATGATAATAATATGATAACATGATACGATATTATATTATTCTTATTAAGGAACAGATCTACTTTCAGAATTTCACTTTTTTTTTTTTTTATTATTATTTTTTGGACCCCCGTGTTTAAAAATTTATTGCAAAAATCGATATTTTGGATTTTTATTAGTATCTCACTCTCTCTCTCTCTCTATCTCTCTCTCATCGCTCTTATTTAAATTAAATTAAATGAAATTAAATCAGTAAAGTAAAAAAAAAAAATAAAAATAATGTAAAATCATAAATCTCTCCCCCCTCTGTCTCTTATAATTTCAATTTTTTTTTCTTTCTTCTTCTTCTTCTTCTTCAATAAATATATTAATCAATCGTAGGCCTGTTCTCTCGATAAGATAATAATAAATTCAAATCCAAATTGAAATTTTACCAAAAAAAAAACAAAAAAAATAGAAAAAAATAGAAAAAAGAAAGCACAATCTTAGGATCTCATTGATTAGCTTATATATTATAGTATATTATATCTTAACTTATTATCCTTAATAATAGAATATTATAATATAGTAGTAGTAGTAATAAATTCACAGAGTAATTAATTTTTTTTTTTTTTTTTGGTATTACAGTTTTTTGTATTTTTTTTTTTTTTTTTTTTTTTTTTTATTTTCAAAGATTAGATTAGGTATCTATTAGGTAAGTATTATACGTATATAATAATAATGTAAGAATTTATCACAGAATTTTTTTTTCTTCCTTTTTTTTTTTTTTTTTCTCTTTGTTTTTATTTTATTTAATTTAATTTTTTTTTTTTTTGGTTTCTGTTTGGTTTGGTTTTTTTTTTCTTTCTCTTCATATTTTTCAAATTCATTCATCGTATTATAGTTAGAATAGTCGACAGTAGTTATAGCATAGTTTAGTCGGTATAGATAGTAGCTAGTCGATTAATTCTATTTTTTTTTTGTTTTTATGTATTTTCTTTCAATACGAACGAGATAGTACGTATTTTCTAAAATTCTGTTTTAATAAATTATCAATAATGTAATAACTTTTCATTAATTGGAATGATTGAAACTGTATTTGTTGAAATTTTTTTTACTTATTTTTCTATCTCCTTTCTCTATATTTCAATCTCTTAATCGAGAAACTTTACCAACACTTTATACAGGGTGAGTTTCTGAAAGGGGCGTGGCTTAAATCTTCTAAGACTCCGCCTCCTTCTATACTCATACTTGTAATTGTGACTATTTCTCTGATAATAACAAGTGTTGAATAATAGAAGGCGGAGGAGTCTCAGACTATTTAAGCCACGCCCTCTAAGAAAAACTTACCCTGTATAATTACTAATTTTATTTAATTCTTCTTGTTACTTTTATTTCCTCGGTTTCTTTTCAATTTTGTACTATTATTAAACTAATTTATACCAACGCATGCGCAACACTACGCATGTATATTATTATATATATTCATTTATATATAATATTATTAGGTATATCTTCTAATTATAACGGTACCTATATGTATATTATCAGAATGATGAATATCGATAAAGATTATTTAATAATCAAAGAGGTCCATATATAATAAACTTTATATTTAAGATTAGTGTATAAATAAATAATGAAATAAAGCTTTTGAGCAACATTATTAAGAAATAATAAACCTTGCAGCCGTAAAGCCTGTCTAGTATTTCATATACCAACTATGTATGTATATAGTTGAGATATTCTCATATCTTTTCAATTACTATTATCTCAGATTTAGTTTCTTTATTTATTTATTTATTTATTTGTTTATTTTTTTTTGATTTAAAATGATTTAAAGATTTCAATAAAATTATTGAATTAATTATCCGCTATAAGCGCAGCTCTAATCTAATCTAATCTCCAGATTTTAGTTTTAACTAAATCAACGATATTATTATTATTATTATTATTATTATTATTATGGTCGATAGGCGATAGAATATAATTAAAGATAATATATACAAATTGTAATATATATTATAAACCAGTCGATAAAATACAGACTATTGCTTATTATTTTTTTATTTTTTTTTTATTTTTATTTTTTATTTTTTTAGAATATATTAATAACTTCGATTATTCTTCGTAAGATATATAAGGATTTAAATGTTTATATATCTTATTCTCTCATGTATATAATAACAGTCTGAGCGGAGAAAAATTATTTGTGCAATTAAAATTATACAGGGTGAATATTGTAAGAGGGTGTGGTATGATATGGGCGGAGCCTTATCTCTTCTATTCACATACTCGTATCTGCGCAGATAATCACACGCTGTGAATTCTGATAATAGCGAACTAGTGTGAATAGAAAAAAGGCGGAGCTTGGGGCGAGTCGAAGTTCCGCCCATATCAGAAACTCGCGTGGAATATTCACCCTGTATAATAGAATAGTATTATTCAGTTATATAGTATAATAATCGAATTAATAATTGATAACAAAATATCAAGGTACATATTGAATACAGATTATTTATTTAATTCTTCTTCGCCTTCTTCTTCTTGTTTTTTTTTTTTTTTTTCTTTTTTTTTTTTTATAGTTATTATAGTATTATAGAAAATTTTTAATCAATATTTACAGTAACTATACATATACTTATAACGATTATGATAATAAAGGCAAGAGATTATTTTATTTTGGTTTTTGTTCTTCAGAGGCCGCGCTTGCTCATTGCGAGACAATTCATTTATCATTTATTACAGTTTCTAAAATGAATAATATAAAATCATTTTAGAATATTATTTTTAAATTGTTTTTTCTCTCCGATTAGCCGATGATAATAATCAATCAATCAATCAATAAATTAGTTAATTCGTTTATTATACAGGGTGAGTTTTCACCGCGGTACTTAGAGGCGGAGTTCTAAGCCGACCTAAGCCACGCCCTTTAACGAAACTCACCCTGTACATCGGATATTTAATATCGAATAGAAAAATCAGCGATGAATTTGTATTATTTGATTTAATAATATAGCTTGTGGTTCATCGCTGAGCTGCGCTGTTATCATAATTCAAATCTATACATAATACGATAATATGTATTCCTAGCTAATAAGTGAGAACTATAGATTTCTCTAACTCTAGTCCATCGCTACTATCTATAATCTTCTAAAATATTTAACGAATAATTTCTTTCAAATCCTATCTATCCTTGTTTATTATTATGTAATAATTTTCTGTTCTCCTCCTATTCCTTCTAATCCTCATCTTCCTGTATACATTATTATTATTTTTATTTTGGCCCTCGATGAACGGTTTTTTTTTTTTTTTTCTTCGCGTAATATAAATAGTTCAACGTATCGATAATAATCCTGTTGTGTATCTGATATTATATATAAGCGAACGAATAAAAATTTCATAAAATAGAATAAATATAATACCGATAAGAATATAATATATAAGCTTATCACATTCTGTTATATTTATAATTTTAATGACGATAGTCGAAGGCAATACCGTTCCTCTATTTATATATATATATATAGTAGGTATATATATCAGAGTGAATAATATTGTGATAGTATATAATAAGAAAGCCTAATAAAGTGTTTATTGCTTATAACGAAGAAAATCTAAGTAGTATATATAATATAATTAATGTAAATTATGAAAAAAAAATCTTCTCAAGTCTAATAATATGGTAAAATAAAAAATACTGACTTTATTGCGCGCAGGTCATTTCATTGCTCGTATTATATATAATAATATATTAATTAATTAATTAATTAATTATTTATTTATCTAAATCTTTGTTTGCTAAAACTTTGGTTTTTAATTATATTTTTCTCTATTAAAACTGTGCTGCAGCGGGGGGGGGGCAAAAAAAAAAATGTTTTTTCACTCTTTATGTACTACGCTTATCGGATAACAACGTAGTATATAAGTAGCTTTTAAGTATATCTTATAATATATAGTTATAACGATCATTATTCAACGTCTTAATAATAAAGAGACCTTCATTGATTCGATACTGCGATATCAATATTTTTCAAACGATACTAAAGATTTAATAGATTTTCTTATATTCTTAAATATAAATAGCTTACGGTGCGTGTGTCTGTATAGTTATAGTATAGTATAGTAGAATAATTAGAATAGTCGGGAAGATTCAAGGTCTATTATTAATATCTTATATATTATATCATTCATTCATTCATTCGGAAGGTGAATAATATCCCTAATTTGAGATCAGCGATTAATAATCGCATCGATTAGATTCTCTCCAATTAGTTTTTTTTCTTCTTCGTAATATCAAGTTTAGCGTTAGTTAATAAAATAAAAAAAAAAACGTTTTAGTATCTTATTCGTTTAAATCTGTATGATAGGATTCTCAGATATCGTTATAAGATTCTTTCTAATTTTCTTAGCATCGTCTCAAATCGAAATAGTTCTGCGATCGTAGAACGCATACTAGTACTAGGATCTAACGGCTATTTCTAATATTATAGTATATATTGTATTACGCAATACATCGAACTCCCTGATGTTAATAATTTTTCCATTTTGTATACGTCGAAGTTTAAAGACTATATAAAGATGTGTTTTTTCTATTTTTTTTTTTTTATTGCCGTAGGCAATTAATATACGAATATCTATTATATATCGGATTGCTTATAGAGTTCGAATACCTATAATAAATATAAATAAATAAATAATAAATTATATTTAATTATTAAGGTCGTTTATCGCCTGTAGAATACGTTTAACATGTCCGACTTTAGTTATACCCAATTCTTTGAGATCTCTTCTAGCAAGAGTGAGCAATTCCTTTCCCCTTATATCGTGGGACATAAAATTATCCGTGTATTCAACAAGCTGTATACTCTCGAGCCATGAACAGACCTCGGTTACGCTCCAACATGTAACTTGATCACGTGCTGGATGATTGCCGGAACCCCATCCTGTACGGCGAAACTTTAACCAGAATAATCCTCGGTGACGATTCTTTTTATCACCCTGCGAACGTCGATTTATAACACCGTTGTTAGAATTTTTTAGTATTGTTAGCGGAACAAAAAGCTGTATTTGATTTTTTGATCTTATTTAGTTTCTTCGTTATCAAACGCATGCCGTTATTCTATTTAATATAAAGTTATACAGGGTGAGTCTTCTATGGTATCGAATGTGGGAGGAGCTTATCGTCGCAAACGCTCTACGCCCACTTTTATTATCACGCATCGTCAAAACTGATGATTCTTTAACAATTATGAATAGAAAAGGGGGGAGGAGCGTTTGCGCTGATAAACTCATCCCTTATTCGATACCAGAGAAAACTCACCCTGTATATCCTATACATACATGCATCGAGCAAAAGGATAGGATAATATGCTAATAGCGACTATACGACTATAAGACGCATACATCAATCTAATTATAATATTAACTATAATTTCTATTTTCTTATATTTCATAATAGACTGTATGTATATTATAGGAAAAAATTGATTAAAGCTTATTACCGGCAAATAAATTGAGTAGATACTCAGTCATTCGGTATGAAAATACGAATTATTATTACATTGATTAATTGTTTATTATTTTTATTATTATTGATAATAAAAAGAAAAAGAAGAAGAAGTAAAGAAAAGAACGCAACAACAACAACGACTCGTCGCATAGTAGAATAGAAGTAAGCTTAAATAGAAAAGTATCATTTCATTAAAATATAATACAACGACGAAGATGTATATTACCTGATCTTCAGGCTGGAGATGGTGGAGATAGACTAGACCCGTACCAGACTCGTCGAATACACATTTTCTCAATTCTTGTTCCATCGCTGCGAGCGAAGCTGATAATTTGCTCTCCAAGTCCTCGCGCAGTCTCTGCAATCAAACGTTCATATCAGTTTTTTATAACAGAGTATTGAAAAATCCACATTTCAATCTCTTCTTACCAAATTCTGCGCCTTGTCTCTAAGCAGTTCGCAAGAATCTTCGTAAAGCTGTCTAGCGCTTGATACCAGCTCAGTTACCATCGGTCTCAAACCAGGCTGAAATTTATCGATAAAATGATTAGATTTTTCTACAATTTGTACAATTTCGTTCGACTTTTTCATACAGAATATCAATCAGAAGCCCGACGAACCCCTTGTATGATTTTTCCATCGGGATGAACGTGCTCCAAGCTTAGCGCAGTCCTTGCAGCAACTTGGTACAATTCAGGCTCCAGACTCGGATGAGATATG
The DNA here is from genome assembly GCA_943736025.1 of Tenthredo mesomela. Classification (NCBI taxonomy): domain Eukaryota; kingdom Metazoa; phylum Arthropoda; class Insecta; order Hymenoptera; family Tenthredinidae; genus Tenthredo; species Tenthredo mesomela. The sequence continues at coordinate 788,552 of OX031021.1, forward strand.
ATCAGTAGCTTCACCCATTTAACAAGCGTAGTTACAGCCTCGATGAAACATAGCAACACGCTCATTTCGTCTTCGTTTAAATTCGAAGGTCTGATATCGATCTGAGACTGTGATTGGCTCTGATTTCCTCCGCTCAACGACGAAGTAGACTGCGACGACGTCGTTGATGTAGAACTCTTCTGCTTCTCTTCCCAAGTTCTAAGCGATGTTTCCAATGCCTGCGAGTTAAAGAATTGTGAAAAATTGTAAAAAAAATTGAGAAACTAACAGCCAGTCTCTCCCAAGTCTCACCCTGTTCCTGTACAACATTTGCATTCGATTTTTGTGGATAATTCTTATCATTCCAGGCGGTTGTATCCACGCTTCGCCGTCAACTTGTATCGGCACTCCCTCGTCGCCAAGTATATTTATTTGCACAGTCTGGCACTGCGCTATTCTATGATGTTGTAAATTGATTAATCTCGATGCAGCCATTTGTACGGATCCAAACACCGCTACAACCTCGAGTATTCTATCGTCGAAAGATGGAGCTAGGAATAGATCTCCCTCCTTAGTACCGCCCCAGAAATTAGTGCCGCCCATAAAACTGTGTGAGTAAAACATTCGTATGAAAGAAAATAATTAGTTCAGAGTTTCTGCGCCCTTCGCTTTTTTAATATCGTACCTAGGAATATTCAATACGACGATACCCTGCAGCGAAGGAAGTGGTATTCTCTGACCGTCGCATTCCAGCTGAACCCTCTGCTCTAGATTTTTGTAAGTTTTTTGTAGCCACTGCTTAGAACCCAGGACCCCATACCACATGTAGTTCTTAGCTCTGGATCTGCACTTCTCGGGATGTTCTTCTCTCTTGTGATGAAAATCTAGGCTTATTTTAGCATCTATACCAATACCGAAGTAGTTATTCATTACGCAGCGCTCGTAGTATCCTTCTCTGTTAAAAAAGGGAATTATTAAGCTCTGCGACTCGCCGATATCCCAGCAATCCTGGTCTAAACTTACAACAGGGTTTCGTCCGGGTCCATCAAGGGAGAGACGGCAGCGCAAAGAGCATCAGCGTTGGCTAGTAAAGCCTGGCTGATCATTCCTGCGCCTCTGCTAACGTCTGGAAACATAAAAATGATGAAATGATCGTTGAAACGGCTCCTCTTTGAATGCCGAAAACTCACTTGGCCACATAGGCAGCTGAACGAGGGGATTTATTATCGGCAATTTTTTAGAATCCTCGGTCTTGTCGACAGACTTAGCTCGTTCGTGTCTAAGACTAAGACTGGAGCCTCCGAATCTTGCTGCGCTAGCAGCCAGCGAAACAACTTCAGAAGCTTTGAGCAAACTCCCGCTGCTTATGCGTCTGGTAGCTTGCGGCGAACAACCGAGACCCGGTAGTTCTACGCTTACTAAGGGAAAAAAACAAAAATTGAGAAAAGTGTTTCGAATTAGGTGACGATCTCTCCTCGCTATTCTGCGTACTAACATTTCTCCATACTTCCGCCGCTGTATCTTCTGTAAAAAGGGTCTAATCTATATCCCAAATCTATTTCCTTGTGGTTTTCTATCGACATAGAAGGGCTTGGTGGATCGACGATGACGCTGATAACAGGCGGGAATTTAGAGGGTGTTTTTTCAGCCGTTGGTGTTGCCTCGGAAGATACTGCGAAACAGCATACAGGGCTGAGGAGATCAGACCCCTTTTTATCCTCAGGAATTGTGGCCGGTTCTTCGGATTCTTCTCTTAGGTCAGTCGCAGATGCGGCTATTTGCAGTTTGAATAAAACCTGGAAGGTGAATAATGGGGTTTAGAAAATGTTGGAAAGTAACGAGAGAGCAGGCAGATATTCGTCGCACCTCTTTGTCTATTTTTTTGAAATTTCTTGCAGGTTTTTTGAACGATCTTCTAGCGATGTCATTTCCTTCGACGAATTGAGCTAGGCTGCAAAATTTCTCGGGTTTCTCAGGCTGTTCAGACTTGAGACAGTCTCTAACGGAGTCGTACTTCTCTCCTAGCATAGCGCTGATCAAATCTTGACCCAGGGAGCTCATATCGTCGATCATACTCTCTGAGTTTGGAGCCTCGCTGGGACAAGTGTCGCAAGAATTTTCAGGCGAATCGATATGCCCGATTTCTGGACTGTCCGAGTCGTGTTTGGAGGTGTCTAATATCTCGCTGTCTATATGCCCTGAAAAACCGTAGAGATAAATGATTTGGAATGGGCGAAATCCGGCTCTCAGCGTATATTCCGTACCGATTTCGCTCTCGCTGTTCTTTACGGTGAAATTCTTCGAGTCAAGAGTGTCAAGAATCATGCTATCGGAGCTAACGATACTGTTGCTACAGCTACAGCTGTCCACGCGTCTTTCGTTTTCCAATTTCTGCCCATCGTCCGGCGATATATTTCGAGAATTTGCTGAATCTGTATCAGGAGATATCATCGTATCTTGTATTGTAGTATCGTCGGACGGCGAGCTGGTATCAAGGCTGGTAACGGTGACTTGAACATCGGATGGAGTACCAGCGGACTCGTGGTCGTCGCACTCTTCCTTATGCTGTAGAAGTTTTTTGATCGTTTCCTCAACCGGCGTTACTTCGAAGCTGAAAACTCTGAGTTAAAAAAACTTTGGAGTAAAAAATGGGCGAGATTACAGATCGATACGGTGTTGAAAATTGATACAAACCCTTGGGGCATGTTAGAGCTGTTTCTCCTGCTATCGGCGAAACCGTCGGGCGCTGGTAACGTCATCATTTCTTCGGCCTGAGAATCCCTTCGCAAATCTGGCATCGGACTTAAGGAAATTAGATTAGGAGTCGGGCTGGAGCAGGGAGAGACTTCAGCGCTGCTTGCTGAATCGATGGTAGGCATCGGGTGCAGATGTTCTACGTTGTTTGGTCTGAGTCCAGGGATGTCTAGCTTGTCTCTTTTCTCTGTAAAATTTTACTGGTTTTATTTAAACCGGACGATTTTTATTACCAGGATATTAATTTACCCGGTTTTCTCGGTCCTGGCGACGACTCGTCGCATGTTATCGTTATGTTAGGGGCGTTATTTGCCTGACGATCAGACGGCGAACTGTTCTGCTCGTCTACCGCAAGCTCTGTGTGTTCTACGAGCCGCCTTATGGCTCTTTTCAGACTGTTAGCTCTGAAAATTAAGTAGATTATGAGTTTTTCGTTCCTGAATAGAGGGTAACGGAGCCTAAGGCCGTACCTAGACATGATTGCTTCTCGTTCAGCAAAATGCCGTCTTTTTCTAACTCTTTTCAAGTTAGTTATATCCTTCTCGGGTTTTTCTAGGGCTCCTTTCTCCTCGCCATCAATAGCGAGCGGCGTTTGATTGGTAGGTAAAGAAGCGGCGTCTGGGTCTTCGCTCTTTTCTGATATGTAGCCCTCCTCTTTGTGCAAAGTTTCGAGTAATAGATTAAGCTTTTGTTTAAGGATTTCAGACTTTTCTGCGAGCTGTTGGTCCCCGGTGTTGTTACTGGCCTCAGATATACGGCCCGCAAAGTCTTTTACCGTCTCGACCAAGACCCTGGAATGCAAAAAAGTCCTGCATTTATACAAGGGGGAGAAAATAAAGGAGGGAGAGACAGAGAATAACGCGGCTTACTTAGCGCTGGATAAAACTACGCTGTCTTGATCGGATTGTAGGATATTAGTTATGTGCGTTACTACGCTGTCTTCGTACTGATGAGCTATCCTCGTGTTTAAAGCTGGGTCTATCTGGCTCAAAGACATCTTTGGACTAGGTAGAGATATGCTCCTTTCAAAGGTCATTATGCTCCAACGATCGAGCATCTTTGTACTAGCCTTTTCATACTTTTCTAAAAGCTGCGGCAGGTGGGTATCGTCGTCGCAGGAAGCTCCCCAGCCTAGGACTCGGGCTAAGTCGTTGCCCGTGCCCAAAGGCAGGACTCCGACTTGGCATTGTTTCTGGAAAATTTTACAAAGCTGAATTTAGAAGCGGTGTATTCAGACAGGGAGAAGGCGCGGGGAGAGAGAAGCTAATCGCTTGTTAAATTTCATGAAATTTGATCATTTTGTCACACGAAGTTCAATCTTTGATGTATAGAATTCGAAGCGATTAGCTGCCGTTGAGGAATAAGGCGAAGGATAGTGAGATGCGGTATCGGTTTAGTCGTCGAAGTACTACGTATAGTATTTCTAAAGCTTGAAGTAAAAGAGAATAGAGATAGAGAGAAAAAAAACCAAAAAACGAAAACAAGATCGGGTATGAAATATCTATCGGTACTTACCGGCTGAAAAGAAAGTTAGCTAACGTTATCACAACCAAAGATGAGTAAAGTTTCAGGCTTCTGTTTACCTGAAATAAAATAATAGAAGAGACACACCATGCGTTGATAATACGTCGGACTTTGATTTTTCTCTGATCGAACGTAACGTAACGTAAAATAACGTAACGTAGTATGAAAAGCGAAAACATCGTTGAGTATTATAAATGAGTAATGAGAATTGATGATAAAACGTGCAATCTATTGTCTAGATCTAAAGAATAAAGGAAAAAAAAAAGAACAGCAGGCAGATATAAAGGCGGAGTTTCAAACTAGTTTGGTATAAAACGAGAAAGCTAGTGTAAAAATCTACTCGAAACTAGTCTTAAAGTATTTTGAGTAGTTGATGTTGAACTCAGCGTGTGCCTCAAGCCTTGGGATTATCAAAAGTGCATATAAAACCGAGGGAGAGACGATGTAACTTTGTATTCAATCCTGTAATTTACAGCGGGAGGAAGAAAAACCTAATAGCAACTAGCGAGCTTTTACATGTTTTTTTGATAACGAATACTCACGTGCATGCCTAGACGATCGATTTCGGATAAAACCCAACCGACTGAACCGTCTCCACTGCATACCAGAATTCTGAAGGGATCGAAATGCCGGAAAAGTCTCAACCTGCGTAAATACATCCTTATTTTAGATCCCATGAGTTATATTATCTTAAATTTTCCATTGTGAATCTTACCCGAGGCCCGGTCCTCCGTTGATCAGATCGAATACCTGCGCTGGATTAAGGAGCTGTTTAAATCTCCTGAGGAATTTGATTCCTTGATTATCGCCTGATTTACTGTTGACGAAAACCAACAGCGGACTGCAACCCGTTGGTCTGACGGCTTCCCAGGCCTCGTCGCTCCCTGATAAAATTCCAAAAGAGAATTAGAGAAATTAGATTTGGGAATGGCGGAGGTAATTTCTTCAATCATTGGTCAGATTTCATTCCAATATTGCTTATAATTTTCTACCAATACTGTGGAGAGCTGTGGGAGGTACAACGCTGACTTTGGCAGGGCCCAACGGACACCGTATGCAAATGGCTGGTCTGCACGCAGTGTGGACAGTCGCTCTACACCACAAACATCTCCAGTCTTGAAGTCTGCGGGCAGATAAATGCGGATAATCAATTTTGCTAGTGCTAAATATAATCTAGATGGGAAAATATTGAGGAGGAGACGTTGGAGAATTGAATTAAGCGTTTTTTGTAATTTCAATCTGTTTTTATCTTGCTAGGCTGACCTTAGAACAGATCCGCAGGTTTTGTCGCAAACAAAGCATTTGGAAGAAACGGGAAGGTTTCCTTCCATCCATTGATGAGGCATTGTGATATTCTGCAAATATTGAACAAAAGATATAGTAGTTAATGAAATAAAATGAAATTAAATGAATGGAGTAAGTGGAGTCGTACCCCGTCCTCATCTTCGATAATATCTTTTCCTATAGAAGCAAGAGTAGTCCATTTACAGTTGTTTATTGCTTTAGCGGCGCATCTCTTGTGCACTTTGCATTTACATACTTCGCAGCTAAGACCGTGCGACGTTACGCCTGTATTAGAGTTTAATAAAGAAACGTGTGAGTTTTAAAAAAGTGCGCATTATTGTGATCTCAACTTAATATTATATAAATATTCTAAGTACCTCTATCTTCTAAACTATGAATTCTAGGCGATGCAACAATCGGATCTTTTTTGTAGAGAATTAAATTTCCTACAAATTTGTTATACTGCATTTTTCCCCTAGCTTCAACCGTTTCGGAGATATCAACAAAAATGTGTGAGTTATGGTGAAAAAAAAAAAAATAAAAACGTGTGAGTTTTAAAAAAGTGCACATTGTGATCTCAACTTATATTTATATGAATATTTATAACGTTTCTAAATATTCTAAGTACCTCTATCTTCTAAACTATGAATTCTAGGCGATGAATCAATGGGATCTTTTTTGTAGAGAATTAAATTTCCTACAAATTTGTTATATTGCATTTTTCCCCTAGCTTCAACCGTTTCGGAGATATCAACGAAAATCTGTGAGTTATGGTGTAAAAAACAATAAAAACGTATGAGTTTTAAAAAAGTGCGCATTGTGATCTCAACTTATATTATATGAATATTTATAACGTTTCTAAATATTCTAAAGTACCTCTATCTACTAAACTATGAATTCTAGGCGATGAATCAATGGGATCTTTTTTGTAGAGAATTAAATTTCCCACAAATTTGATATCTTGCATTTTTCCCCTAGCTTCAACCGTTTCAGATATATCAACGAAAATCTGTGAGTTATGGTGTAAAAAACAATAAAAACGTATGAGTTTTAAAAAAGTGCGCATTGTGATCTCAACTTATATTATATGAATATTTATAACGTTTCTAAATATTCTAAAGTACCTCTATCTTCTAAACTATGAATTCTAGGCGATGAATCAATGGGATCTTTTTTGTAGAGAATTAAATTTCCCACAAATTTGATATCTTGCATTTTTCCCCTAGCTTCAACCGTTTCAGATATATCAACGAAAATCTGTGAGTTATGGTGTAAAAAATAAATAAAAACGTATGAGTTTTAAAAAAGTGCGCATTGTGATCTCAACTTAATATTATATAAATATTCTAAGTACCTCTATCTTCTAAACTATGAATTCTAGGCGATGAATCAATGGGATCTTTTTTGTAGAGAATTAAATTTCCTACAAATTTGATATCTTGCATTTTTCCCCTAGCTTCAACCGTTTCAGAGATATCAACGAAAATCTGTGAGTTATGGTGTAAAAAAAAATAAAAACGTATGAGTTTTAAAAAAGTGCGCATTGTGATCTCAACTTAATATTATATAAATATTCTAAGTACCTCTATCTTCTAAACTATGAATTCTAGGCGATGAATCAATGGGATCTTTTTTGTAGAGAATTAAATTTCCTACAAATTTGATATCTTGCATTTTTCCCCTAGCTTCAACCGTTTCAGAGATATCAACGAAAATCTGTGAGTTATGGTGTAAAAAAAAATAAAAACGTATGAGTTTTAAAAAAGTGCGCATTGTGATCTCAACTTAATATTATATAAATATTCTAAGTACCTCTATCTTCTAAACTATGAATTCTAGGCGATGAATCAATGGGATCTTTTTTGTAGAGAATTAAATTTCCTACAAATTTGATATCTTGCATTTTTCCCCTAGCTTCAACCGTTTCAGAGATATCAACGAAAATCTGTGAGTTATGTAAAAAAAAAAAAAATAAATAACTTCTGAGGTATCGATGTGATGCGATGGTGAAACAAGTCTAGCTACACCAAGATCACGATGTGTACTTATGAAAAATAGTCAATTCAGTATGAGCTGAGCATTAGATAATTAATAGAAAAGAATATATAATTTGCTTATTATCACCGTATAGAGCGTCTCTGCAAACGTTACAGTACGTTGGTCTAGCGTGGCTGGTTGCATACCAGTGATGATTACCGCCTAGTAATTCAGCTGGTCCTGGTTCACCCTGTGATCTAGTTTCAGAACCTGCTGCTCTAAGTGCGCTAAGCCACTCTTCCATATCTCTTCTGCTTTCTCCGCAGAGAACTAGAGATCTGAACGGCGTTATTACCTGAAATGATACAAATTAGTAAAAAAAAAATTTTTTTTTTTTTTTTTTCTAAAAAAAAAAAAAAAAACGAACCTGCCAAACGGCTACGTAACAAAAACGACATGTAAGGGTGGCGAAAATATCTAGTTGCATCTTTATATTCTTTTTTCTATATTATATAGTTGAAATAACAATTTATAGTAGAATATAGTGAAAAGAAAAAAAAAGAACACAGAAAAGAAAACGCACTATACATAATATACTATATATAGATGATAAAAGAGAGTTTTGTTTTGTTTTGTTTTGTTTTTTTGTTTTTTTTTTTTAAATTTTTTCTACGCGTACAACTCGTAATACTATGATATAAGATAATTATTAAATGCGTTGAATAAGAATTGAATAAGAAGAATTGAATAGGAGAAGAGAGGAGAGGGTTGGGTGAGGAAGTTTGTTTGTTATTATTATCTAACCGTAGATTGAGATTTCGATAAATTATAACCTAATAGATAAGATGGTATTTATGCGGTATGACATAACCTCAAAGTTGATAACCTAACTTTTCACATTTCATTATTGTTGGTTATAAATTATAGGGTTAGGTTAGGTTTGTATGTGAAACATGTTGTACCTTGAATCTAGAACGTGAACGTTGATGTTCTTGTTTAGGTGGCATTTTTCTATAGTAATTATTTATTATTATTATAATACGATGTGATACTATATTGTCGCATAAATACTAGAATGAAATATATCGATATCGATATAATAACACCGCAGTGTTGAAAAATTCTTATACGATGTTTAAAAAAAAAAAAAAAAAAAGATACTTTTTATCTGAAATATATATTCTAATGTGTAATACGTATATGTACGCGTGCAGGATATGAAAAATAAGATTTATTGTGATTTATGTTTATTCAGAGATTATTATCAATGCCATATTCTAAAATACATATAATATAATTTCACAATATAATATAATAGAATAGAATAGAATAAGAACTATACTATATCTATAGTATGAATTTTCTTATTTATTTTTATTTTATTTTTTTTTTTTTTTACTATATGGATACGGTCTATTTTCTAACGGCGCATGTCATTCATATTTTTCTAAAGTTATTTTTATATCAATTTTTCATCTTCTCTATAGCTACTAATATACTCGCTACTACTATACTTTGTAACTATATATTTATAAATAAATATAATATGTAAGTATATGAATATATCGCCGTTTCGACTCGAAGCGCGCGTAGGATTCGAAATTCGAATGAAATTCGAACACACTATAGTATGTTGTTGTTTTTCGACAGCTGTCAATTGTTTTTCGATCTATCGAACTTCGATAGTAAATATCGTACTTCGAGATTTATCGATCGTTATTCAAATTTCGTATGAAAATAATAAAGCCGCCTTTTCGTTATTGTTTTTATTTCGAAACGAAAAAATGTCCGTTATTAATTAACGGCTCTTTGAAGTTTTTTTATATCGAAATCTCGAACGTTTTTTCAATGTTTTATTATTATAGCGCGCGAGCGGATAAAACCGCGTACATAGGTTTCGTTTTTTTTTTGTTTTTTTTTTCTTCAAATAATGGAACGCACGAAAAACTATAAATGCGACGATTTGAAATGAAATTTTGAATTAAACAAAACGGAAACTATGTGGTTGGTGTTCTTTAAGATTTCGTTAAAAAATCTAAAAAAAAAAAAAAAAAAACCAACTACACGTTACGGTCGATACAATATTTCAGTCTACGAAGAAGTAAGAAATAAACGCGTGTAGTTTAATTGGCAATGAAAATAAGCGAAAGCACGTGGAGCCTCTTTAGCTCAGTGGTAGAGCACTGGTCTCGTAAACCAGGGGTCGTGAGTTCAAACCTCACAGGAGGCATTTCCCATGATAGTTTTTATTTTTTTATAGTAAAATTTGTTTTTTTTTTTCATTTTTTACAGTTCTTTTCAATCATTTTAACGAGACTCGGTTAGTAAAGAGCCAATTATTGAATATTGTAGCTTTTAGGGAAATCGGAGATCTGATTATACCGAGAAGTTTCGTGGACGCGGAACGCTAGGGGTACCAACCCGAAATTTTTGCTATTCCATAGGCGTAGGTCATACAGTAAACTGCAGCAGCAGTTTGGTAACTTACTAGATCTTTCTAGTAAAATCACTAGAGATCACTAGAAATCTAGTGATCATTGGTCACTAGATTTCTGGACTAGAAATCTAGTGACTAGATTTCCAGTGATTTCTAGTGATCTTACTAGAAACATCTAGTAAGTTACCAAACTGCTGCTGCAGTTTACTGTATGACCTACGCCTATGGAATAGCAAAAATTTCGGGTTGGTACCCCTAGCGTTCCGCGTCCCCGAAACTTCTCGGTATGTACTTATTTTAGTTATCGCAAATTATTCTATAGCTGTAAATTCTAATCGATATTACGCGTATTATATATTTAGCCACGTGGGATCGTTGACGAATCGAGGACACAAATGCGAGAGACCATGATGCACAGGGAATAAAAAAAAGAGTGAAAATTTTTTTATCGAACATCTGTGTCCCCGGCCCGCGTCCTTGTCATTGTTTCTCGGTATATTATACATATATGTATACGTATACACATGTATGTGACCCGTATTGAGTAATGAATTAAACCGAATTAACTAAAAGGTGAAGCGATATGGTGCATATGGGTTCGGTATCGCCACACCCGCGCGAAATGATAATTTAAAAATAGTATAAAACAATACTATAGGTACTCTCATTTCATTCCTATATTATTATTTCATTATGCCTGCGACGTAATTAAAAATGTAATTCAAAATGAAAATGAATACCTCACGTCAAAACCACGCCTCGTCATCGTTATGTAATTATTTTTAAATTAACAATACTGACTGCGATGATTATACCGTGAGGTTTTGTGGACGCGGAACGCTAGGGATACCAACCCAAAAAGGGTCCTATTTTAGTAACTTACTAGATGTTTCTAGTAAAATGACTAGAAATCACTGGAAATCTAGTCATTAGATTTTTTGTCCAGAAATCTAGTGACCAATGATCACTAGATTTCTAGTGATCTCTAGTGATTTTACTAGAAACATCTAGTAAGTTACCAAACTGCTGTTGCAGTTTACTGTATAACCTACGCCTATGGAATAGCAAAAATTTCGGGTTGGTACCCCTAGCGTTCCGCGTCCACAAAACTTCTCGGTATATATATATTTACCTGAAAACTGTGGTTCACGTTTTTAATACTGCATTCCGCAAACGTCAAATCCGTCAGTTCAATCTCGTCGAATATGGCAGCCTGTAATCAGAAGAAGAAGAAAAAAAAACTATCAAACTATATGATTATGGCAGTATTCTAAGAAAAAAACCGGCACGATTTTTGGTATCATCGAAATTTTCGTAGCTACGATAGTTTTTGAATTAAAACGATTCCGAGTTTTCCACCAATCGCTATCTATATACCGTGAGATTCTGTGGACGCGGAACGCTAGGGATACCAACCCAAAAAAGGTGCTATTTCATGGGCAGCCTTAAGCTGCAGCAGCAGTTTATGGCTGGTTTATGCAGCGCCGTAACTTGACTTAATTTAAGGATTGACCAATCAAGAGGCTCGATACACCTAGCGTGTGGCTAAAGCAGCTTCCTGATTGGTCAATCCTTAAATTAAGTTGAGTTACGGCGCTGCATAAACCAGCCATTAGTAACTTACTAGATGTTTCTATAGTGAAATCACTAGAAATCTAGTTATTATTGATCACAGTTGGCACCATTTTTGGGTTGGTACGGTCCAAACGCTTCGCGATTGGTGGAAACTTCGATTAACTCTAGTTCGAAAACTACTAAACCCTCGATATTTTTGTAAATAGAATATCGTCGTGGATTTCGTCAAGGAATCCGAAAAGCCGTGGTTAAACTCTGATGCGAAAACTTTTCTCATTGTTTTATCTTATACACACAGTAATATTGCGCTCTTTCACACAGCTGTATAGCGCAGTAACTACTATGTGAAAAGTTCTCGTCTCTATAATAGTTTTATCTACGGTATAAAAAAAAAACTTCTGTTATTGTTTCACCCGCTCTGCTATTATATACGAAACTGTGAACTAGGTCTCTGACGTATAGATGAAAATCTCTGCACTCAGCTATACATTAGTCTCGGTGTTCCCATTTGGCTATAGTACAGCTACTCTACTACTTACTGTAGCAGCTATGACAATTAAACGCGACTATGGACTATACAACGGTCAGGGAATCCCCGCGGGTAGTATACGTATACACATAGGTATAAATTCAAAATGGCGTATGGTCGAAGAATAAGACTGCTATACTGCACTCAGCGTTTTGAGAGTAGTTCTAAACATAGACGTATGTACGTACGTCCATTATACTCTCTCTTCTATACGTGCGCACTTAATGCGTGTTATACCTACAGTTTCGACAAATATAGCAACATGCAGCAGCGCAACCCCGCACATGCAGTTGCTACATTTTCCTCCTATTCCAAATACGGAGTTTCGTACATTCATATATTGAATTATTGAACACCCAACGAAATGCCACGTTCATAAGTTATTCATCATCCCAGCTGCAGGCTAAATTGTATCTATTTAGCTATATATATCCGAGATTTGGGATGGAATAATTCCGTTTCAAAAAAAAAAAAAAAAAAAAAAAAAAAAATGGAGGTAGTTTTAGTTTCGAATATACAAACGGTTGTTAATGACACTGTTCACTGCAGTGTTCAGTTTCACCAGAATTCGCAAGATATATAACACACTTGCGGGTAGTAGGTTTTCTACTTTAGAGTACATAGGGTCGATCATGTGACGCGATGAAAGACGGCAAGAAACTGATTGTTAAATGTTAGGGTACGACGATGCAGATGGAGTGAAATAACTTAAACTAGTTCGCGTCATCTCGCTCTCCGGGAGCGACTGATGCGATCATAACAAAGCCCTCGATACAATAAACAAACGTCTAACAATAACGGGCGGTTTGCTGCTGCATGCAGGCAAGCAGGAGCTACGTCTGACTCTGTAAAGCGATCTAGAGTAGCACCGCGCTTCGATTATACTCGTACATGTTCGAATAACCAATTTTAAGATTCAATTTTCTGTGACTTGACTTTTTCGTAAACGAGACTCCACTCTATTCGTATTTCATGTAGTCTATGGCTGAAATTATAACAATAATTATAACCCCTTATAAAAAATAATATAATATTATTTTATTCTATTATATCAATAAAAAAAAAAAAGAAAGAAACAGTCAGCCACTGCGAATCCATTAATGAACATTACAGTTCTATAGATAGCAATACTCGTATACTACAGGCAGTAGATCGCATTGCGAGCGCCAAGAGGCAGGCAATTACCGTACCGCGCGTGTAATGCGGTGAGACACTAGCTAGGCGTTATTTATCATACAACACCTCTCTCACAGGTGAAGTAAGGCGATTTTTAAACTAGATGATATTATGATGCGCGAAGGCTGTTATTTTATATAAAATTGCACCTTATCATATGATAGGTCATTGTCTCAGTCTCTTTCTTGAGAATGATGGGAGAGGGTTGAAAAAAAAAAAAAAAAATAATATATATATATTATATAGCAGACGGAAAGTGCGTATGGAGGTGTCTATAGAAGTACACTACGAGCGCCATTCAGACTAAATTAAATTTAGTACCTCGTCCCGGTTCTCTCCAGAGCCTAGCATCGTACTACATAATGAAATGAAACGCTTTTGCCATTTCGAAGTAGAATCGAATTCAACTCTCTCATACACACACGCACACACACATACATACGTACTATATAACTATATTAAAGCGGCAACAGCAGCTATTCTGGTCTATACCACAATTCGATTTGTTACATACACACATCACATATATAGTACCTATATACGTGTGTATGTGCAGTACCATAATATATATTTACTTCGTCCACCAAAATTTCATCGCCCTACAACCAATCATCGTCGGTATACACAACTCTCTGTCTCTCTCTCTCTCTCTCTCTCTCTCTCTCTCTCTCATCTCTCATCTCTCTCTGCAACACGAACTCGCTGTTGAGATTTATTCTATGACGTAAAGTGCCACCTCTCCCACAATGAATGACGGAGAGCTAGTACATACATACATACATATATACATTATATATATATATATATATATATATATATACCGAGATAACCGGGATAACGAGCTTTGGGATGGGACGAGGATTTCTAACAGCGGGTTGCCTGTCTATATACTTCACTTGCACAGAAACATTCTATATATAGGTATATAGATAGATATAGGACGCAGATGCATGCGACATTATGCCAAAAGTATGTGTATACAATAACATATACATATACATATACATATAGATAGATAGAATATAGATAGATAGATGTAGAAATTGAGTCGTCGTTGATCCGTGAAATTATTAAGCCTGGTTCACAATCAAGGTGTATATGTGTGTATATCTTTACGGTTATGTAACGACGATTGTAAACCGAGCTTAACGGGGAATCCCTCTCTTCGATTTCCGCGCCCGTGTATACTAGTGTGTATATTGAGAGCGTTTGAAACCGGCTCTAAACCGTAATTTGAATCGATTCAAATCCGTTCTTTTTCTTATTATTCTTCTTAAGGTGCCACAGTACTGGCATGTCCTATATATATATTTTTTGACGTCAGAAGCGTCAAATACGAGGAATTTCGTCGACAAATTGAGCCTAAACGAGGAAACGAATTCCACGGGTGTTATTTTTTTTTATTAAAGCTTAAATTAATCTGTACTGCGCTTGCTTAGTGATTTTCAGCGTAGATTACCCAGTGATGTGTATTGCGAATAAATAAAAGTGACAGGTCGTTTGACACATATCCAACATGGTGGCATCAGAATCCGGCCATTACCGACTTGTCGTATTTTCGCTGCATCCAGGAGATTAATACGTCTATTACTAAACACAGGGAGCAAGCGCAGGGTAGAAATACACAGTTGTTTCAGGAAAACTTATTTCACCCACCTGGGTCCCGTAAATAAGGCTCGATTTGTCGACGAAATTCCTCGTATTTGACGCTTCTGACGTCAAAAAATATATATAGGACATGCCAGTACTGTGGCACCTTAAAGAAGACAAAAGAAGTAAATTAAATGAAATATATAATATACCGAGAAGAAATCTTGATACTGCACAGTCAAAGTGCCTGACTGCGCATGCGCGAGTTTCGTCGTCCGCTGAGGCAGGTTAGCCATCCCGAGTTTTAGCTGTCAAACTTTGTTTTTGGCGGCGATGTAATTGATACGAATTTTTGAAGTTATAATCTCAAATGCCACTTTTATTTTGATAATTCACGTTAAATAAAAATGAACAACAACATAACCTCAACTGACTAGTCTACGCGCGAAAGTTTGACAGCTCTTGCTTCATTTCTCGCAAGTTGGCATCCCTGCCTCATACGTCATAATATTATCGCGGGACCATCTCAACGACCAATAAAATTTAATTATTTGGCGCATGCGCAGTTAGGCGCATCGACTGTGCAGTATCAAGGTTTCTTCCCTGTATGAAGCGATAATTATTATTATAGTCGGTGCGAGAGAGAAAAAAAGTAAGAGAGAGATAGAATATTGAAACTTATGGGAGACATCCCTCAATTTATCAAGTGGTATTCGATATATATACCGTATACGTATATATATATATATATATATATATATATATCTATAGAGAGAAATATTTTACCCTGACGTGTCTAGGGAGCGAAAGGAATGGGTAATGCGATCCTCAGCTCTGTTCCCGTGAAGAGAGCTGCGTGGAGGATATGAGGAAGATGAGAATTCCCTGAGGCATGTTGATGGCAATTTTCACGGTGTTTTATATATGGTATATAGGTATAATATATATACCTATATAGAATATAAGAGAGAGAGAGAGAGAGAGAAGAGAGAGAAAAAGAAGAAAGAAAGGAAAATTATTAAGCGTTCGCATAAAGTAATTTATTATAACGTCTATATATTACAACCGTGCGTTACATGATTAACGCTCGGTATATACGAGACATTTTCTTTCGAGATATAATAATAATGTATATCATCTTATTTATTTATATATTTTTTTTTGTTTCGTTAAAATAATTTTATTAATGATCTGCCCACCCGCAAGGGTGGTCTCACTGCACTGTTATAAACCCGCGTAGAGTCTCACGCGCACATGAGGTGCGGTGACGAGAGAGCTAGGGTGACCGGAGATTAAATTGCTAACGTCCCAATGAGATTAAACGGGGTGTTCCAATAAAACGCTGCAGTAGATTGATCGATTTCTCTTTGTTTTTTTTTGTTTTTTTTTCTCTCATTCCTCGGATCGACGAGTGGATAGGGACCGGGTGGTCCCTGTGCTGACCCTCTATATCGCGTGTTCCCCCCCCCCAAACGAGAATTAGATTCCATATATATAGGAGGATATTATAAATTAATTGAAAATATAATATATAATTCAAATAGAATGAATTTTGAATTTTTCGTTTGAGAGGCACTCTTGTATACTTGGAGTATTCGTGGAAACGCTTCATAGGAAAATAAAAACACCTGCATACAGGCAAAACCTAATGGCTTGATGTTTGAGTTGCATGTATGCAGGCGTCCTATGAAGCGTTTCCACGAAAACCTCCCGGTATATAACTAACAGAAAACAAAAAAAAAAAAAACAAAAAACATCAATTTTATTTTATCTAGATGAGAAAGCATCATCTTCTTTGATCTAGTCTAAAATCTTTCCCCTATAATATAATCTAGATATAAATGAAACGTATCTTATCTAATATACTAAACGCTCGAGTACGTGTGCAGTGTAAAAGCCATTCACTTTCACGTTAGGGTGGAAAGGCGAGTTAAGGTCAAAATTTGCATAATGGTAAAGTTTCCGGGCCCTTTGGATTGCCATAAGGCGTTTAGTTTAGCCGGTTGGATGGAAACTGCGGAAATTAGTAGAGGTTCAGGGTTCTACCGTTTATCTATAATATGCGGTAGTACTATATATGCATATACCGTGACTTTCTGTGACTTGATGCAGCCCAGTGCAGGGATACCAACCAAAAATTCGTTCGCAGCGCAGTTTAGTAACTCATTAAGATTTTCCTATAGCAAAATTACTAAAAATCTAGTGATTTCTAACGAGTTTTGGGTTGGTATACCTGCTGGGCCGCATCAAGTCACAGAAAAGTCACGGTGTATACCTGTAATAGTTTATTTTTATGTACTATAAAGAAAAAACTATGTATGTATGCACTGTATTGTTTTGAGGGATGTAGTTCCCGGGTATATATGGTATATACCGAGAGTATTCGTCGAAACGCAGCTTCACAGGGAAGTAAAAACGCCTGCATACCTACAGGAAGCTCAAAATTCAAGCAATTAGTTATTGTTTCGCATATTGGATGCCCATTGGCTGTACTGTTTTGAGGGATGTAGTTCCCGGGTATATATATGGTATATACCGAGAGTATTCGTCGAAACGCAGCTTCACAGGGAAGTAAAAACGCCTGCATACCTACAGGAAGCTCAAAATTCAAGCAATTAGGTATTGTTTCGCATATTGGATGCCCATTGGCTGTACTGTTTTGAGGGATGTAGTTCCCGGGTATATATATATGGTATATACCGAGAGTATTCGTCGAAACGCAGCTTCACAGGGAAGTAAAAACGCCTGCATACCTACAGGAAGCTCAAAATTCAAGCAATTAGTTATTGTTTCGCATATTGGATGCCCATTGGCTGTACTGTTTTGAGGGATGTAGTTCCCGGGTATATATATGATATATACCGAGAGTATTCGTCGAAACGCAGCTTCACAGGGAAGTAAAAACGCCTGCATACCTACAGGAAGCTCAAAATTCAAGCAATTAGGTATTGTTTCGCATATTGGATGCCCATTGGCTATACGTGCATGGGATCAAAAGCTAATCGTTTGAGGTTCGAGTTGCCTGTATGCAGGCGTTCTATGAACTGTTTCCACGAATACTCCCGCTGTATACATACGTATATAATATGTAAGATACATATGTATATATATTCGTTATATTCACAGTATATAGGTATATATATAGTATATATATATACATATATACGGGAAATGAAATATAATATCGATCCTTATTTTATGTACGACGAGCTAGCTGTTCCTCGCCACTCTGAACTTTAACCTTTTGTCTCGCCAGCACATCAGGAGATGAGAGAACCCTAAGAATTAGAGTCGAGCTCTCGAGCTCGAAACCCCCCAGCGAGCTGCTACGCTGCATCTCGCTCTCCCTACCCTAGTGAACGTGAACGTGAACGTGAACGTGAACGTGAACATACACACACACCCGTAAAACGCTATATAACTATAGGTATATCGAACGCTGGTTGAAAGGAGGTCAAGAGTTAACCGCGCAACATCCCTTATAAATACATAGATATATGTACCCATCTATATATATATACGTATATACTGCGCGGTTGTGCGTATACACAGAAAGAATTTGGTTGGACTTGATTCAAAATAATTTTCCGGTCCAAAAATGAAGACCGAAATTTTCACGGATCAAATCAAAATTTTTCTCGAACCCAAGAAAATTTGGAAAATTTGGAAAATTTGGAAAATTTGGAAAATTTGGAAAATTTGGAAAATTTGGAAAATTTGGAAAATTTTAAAAATTTGGAAAATGTTGAAAATTTGGAAAATTTTCTTGAGTGAAAAATGAAGACCGAAATTTTCTCGGATCAAATCAAAATTTTTTCTCGAACCCAAGAAAATTTGGAAAATTTTAAAAATTTGGAAAATGTTGAAAATATGGAAAATTTTAAAAATTTGGAAAATGTTGAAAATTTGGAAAATTTTCTTGGGTGAAAAATGAAGACCGAAATTTTCTCGGATCAAATCAAATTTTTTTCTCGAACCCAAGAAAATTTGGAAAATTTTAAAAATTTGGAAAATGTTGAAAATTTGGAAAATTTTAAAAATTTGGAAAATGTTGAAAATTTGGAAAATTTTCTTGGGTGAAAAATGAAGACCGAAATTTTCTCGGATCAAATCAAAATTTTTTCTCGAACCCAAGAAAATTTGGAAATTTGGAAAATTTTCTTGGGTTGGAGAAAAATTTTGATTTGATCCGTGAAAATTTCGGTCTTCATTTTTGGACGGCAAAATTGTCTTGAATCATAAGTTAACCTCTCTTTCTGCATTGTATCTACGCTGCGCATGCGCGACCGTTAATTTGAATGCTGGCGCATGCGCGGGTATGTGATTGTTAGAAAATTTAAAATCGCTCTAGTTTGAAAACCGTTCGAACCTGCACGGTGATAATTTTTTCAAATATAAAAATTATAGGTACTCGTCATTTTTCATGCGATAATCGCATAGAAAATCGCTGATGCATGCTGCAGTTGGACGATAAATTCTATATTCTATAATAGTATTATATTGTATATTGCTGGGAATTCGGGCAGAGGCGGCGGGGTAGGTAGGGTACCTGTGGATCGTCGATCTATCATACTTAAAGAGAATCTACCATCAAGTTCGTTGTACCTATATACCTGCACAGCAGTAGCGGTGATGATGATCGATTTACAACCGGGCAATAAATTTCGTATCAATAAGTTTTGAAGATTAAAATAACAAACGAGTTAAGTAGTAGGTATAGCGGTATAATATTATATAAAATTATATAATTATTATTATAACAGCAATGAAAGCCCACACTTACCATATAACAGCTTCTATCTCTCTCTTCGACTATTTATTCGTTTTATTATTATTATTTTTAGTTTATCTTTTTTTTTTTTTTTTTAATTTTAATTTACCTCATCAGCGAAATAATTTAATAAGATACAGTATATAATTATATAAGTATATAATATTGAATTTTGAAGACCTCTCAAGTGATTGTCGAGCGAAGTACATGTAGTAGTATTATATTTAAAATATTATATTAATTTTATATTATTAATTCGTGCCCTTCGTTTAAATACTCATTTAATATCAATTAATTAGTGATTATACTTTATTTTTAATCGATTATATAATATTATGAAATTTTTTTTCCAAATTTCGGTTAACGCATCGTCAATATATTCGCTGGCTAAATAACTATTTTTAATGCCTATTATATTATATTCAGATATTCACAAAGACGAGGGGGATTATCGCTTTTTTTACGCCTCGAATGTACGATACGGTTCTATATATATATATATACTCGGTAATGCAATTTTAATGAACAAAAAAACACAAAAAAAAAAAAAAAAATGTTACAATAAGAATATATCTGTCGTTCTATTCCAAATTATCGTTTTATCCTGTATACCAATCTCTGACCAAAATATAATATATAATTATATTTTTAGGTATAATATTCCTTTTCAAACGATTACTAAATAATAATTCAATATAATATTTTATAATTTTAATCTAATATTTATTTATTTATTTATTTATTATAATTATATTATATTAACGCGTTTACTTATTTAAATTATATATTTGAATAAATATATAATATAGTAGAATATAAATACCTAATTAGGTATATATATTAAATTGTTATGATTGTCGAGGATATATATATGTATTAGTGTAAAGATTTTAAATATATATGTAATGATTATATTATCATCTGTATATTATTATTAAATTTCAAATGCAGCTTATGTATATTAAAAAAAAAAAAATAATAAATGAAAAAAAAATCAGTATAATTATATTAATAATCTGGTCGTTTTAATTATATATAAATATTTTATTTTAAACTTGGAATATAATAATATATTAAACAGTATAATATATATGTATAAGTATATACAGAATCGTCTGATATATAATTATACACAATAATATTATTTGAATTGAATGATTTTTTTTGGTTTTCTTTTCAAGATAGTATACGTAGTAGTATAAGGCGTGTTATTCGGTAAAATATTTATTAAAAGATTGAATTAATATAATTATATTTTTAAAAATATGTTGTTCATTATTTTTTTTTTTGTCATCTCGATTACGCACCCTGTAGTTGTAAATTACTATTTTACGTTACGGTTGCGTTAAGTTCTGTAGTAAGTAGTAAAATTGAAAAATAAAAATAAAGAAAACTAAACCGA
This sequence comes from Tenthredo mesomela, assembly GCA_943736025.1. NCBI lineage: Eukaryota > Metazoa > Arthropoda > Insecta > Hymenoptera > Tenthredinidae > Tenthredo > Tenthredo mesomela. The sequence goes on from OX031021.1 coordinate 809,550, forward strand.
TCCTCGACGGGGGCCCGGTTTGGTTTATATAATTATATATTTATTTATTTATTTATTTATTTATCAAGTAGTTAGTGTCTCCTCGCGACTCGTCAGACTCCGAGCCAAGACTGTTTCGCGAGTGGTAAAGGACCCGTGCGAGTACGACGGAACGGTCTCTACCGCCCGCTACCCTACCTCTACCTTTCATTACTTCCATCCATCCGTCCTATACCTATACGCCTATTTCTACCCCTCTACTTTCAACGGATCGAACTGACTTTGCGCGAGGAGATTGCTCGAACGCGCAGGTTCCCGCTGCGCCTTTTATTCCGATGCTATCTCTCCCCAACACACACACACACATATATATATATATATATGTATATACAGGGTGATTCAGAATTCGTGACAAATTTCTTGAGGGGTTGATCCTTGTCAAAATTGGGATCGAAAGTTCCTTAACCATTTTTCTGAAAAATGATTCATTTTCTTGGAAATTTGTTGGAAAAAAAAAAAAATCATTTTTCAGAAAAATGGTTGAGGAACTTTCGATCCCAATTTTGACGAGGATTAATCCCGCAAAAGATTCGTCACGAATTCTGAATCACCCTGTATATATATATATTGAGATATGGACCGGTTTTCAATCCTTGAGATGGCCTGCTCGACCCCTAATATCGCGTTACGCGCTACACCGACCGAGGCGCGATGTAAGTGGTAGCATAAGAAGTAGTAACGGTCGTTTGCGGTCGGACAGTTAAAAATACACGAGCTAGATATGTACCGAGAATATTCGGTGACACTGGACGGTCCCCTTCCTGCGATAATACCAACACAAGTCTCACGCACGCGCACGCGCTGTTGGTTTTACCGTAGAAAGGGGACCGTCCAGTGTCATAGAATATTCTCGGTATATTAGCTGTGACGAGATTGTTCTTTTCTCTCTCTTCAATCAATTATAACGGTTATTTAATTGATTTTAATCATGACATTATCTCACCTCGACGTCCTTCGAGTAATATAACACCCGGTTTTTCAGTTTGAAATACCGCCTTTTCCAACGTTGAAACGATCTTTGCTTGAGGAGAAAACCTTCCTTCGTACTGCTGCAACATGACTAAAAGATTTTTTTTTCTATTGTTTTTATGTTAAACAATTTTTATACGTATTGACTTCTTTTATTTCTATATTATTATTACTTACCACATTTTTAATCTCTCTACTATTCTCTCGGACGCAGGATATCTTGCTTTGATATATCAACCTGCTTGTTTCACTTCCACATTCTGCTACAGATGCATGATATCCTTCTTCTTCTTCTTCTTCTTCTTCTTCTTCTTCTTCTTCTTCGTCGCTACCAGAGCTTAATTCAGTTAAATCAGCCTCTCTGTTAATTTGTTTATCATTTTTATCGCGATTACCGTCTGTTGGTACAACGATCGTTCGATCTACTTTACCGACATGATCGATGTAGTGTTTTACAGTTTTTGATTTAACTGAGCACGATCGTCCCACATCGGCCTCCATTTATAACTTATAGTAACAATTTTAGCCACCGTTTTATCATTATTAAGGCGATAAATTTATCATTGGATATCGATCTCAGATTTAGAAAATCGAATTAGTATGATAATCATTATTATTATTATTATTATTATTATTATCGTATTAATTCCGCATGCGGCAGTGTAATAAAATTGTGAATCCCCTGCCGCACACGGTTCTTTTTTTTCATTTCTTTAGAAAAAAAATTTGGATGTCATTTTTTATTTTAAAAAAAAATTTTTTTCTTATTTTACCAAATTGGTATTCGACATGTTGTCGCGACAAAATTATTTTATTTTAATATTCGAGTTCAACAGTTTGATAGGTTATAACGAATGAAAATATAAGTAGAATGATAAATTGATTTTATTTATATCAATACTACACTAAAGTCATTCAATATCTTTTTTTTTTTTTATATTCATGCACACTTCTCATTAGTCATTCACATATTCATATATTCCAATTATTCTTATCACACATATTAATTTCGGCTCTAAACGCACGACCCTGATATTACAACTATGAGCTGGCTACTATGTACGGGGAAGTCCCCGTGCCCATGCGCTAGTCAGCTTATAAATATAGTGATATTATATGAAAGAATACGTACAGTAAACCGAACCGAAGATTAACACTGGACGCGCCATCTGTCGGTAAAACAGAGAGACAGACTAAGCGTGTCGGTAATATAGAACAAACACGATTCATTCATCAATCACGTCGATAACTTACCGACAATAGAATGGAGGCGTCTTAATTTGTTTTTTTTCTTTTCTTTTCTTTTCTTTTTCTATATAGCATATTGCTTGAGAGACTATTCAACGTTACATTAATATAGTATGATTAATTAATTCACTGCTGGACAATATTTATTTTCTTACTATATTATTATTATATTCATACCATTTATGTTTTTTTTTTTTATTTATTTTATTTTATTTTTATTTACAGTATATATATATATATATATATATCTAGTATGTATATATATAGTATATTTTACATAATACATAATTTATAAACACAAAAATTTATAATTATAGGTATTATACTATATTTTTTAATTATATTATTAGTTACTACTACCAGAAAATAGAAGACAAAAAAAAAAAAAATATGATTTGTGATATAACTGTGTATTTGCATTTTACCTACTATGTATGTAATAGATAAACGATAAAATACGATTTTATATTCACAACCTTATATTAATTAATTAATTAATTAATTAATTTATTTATTGATTAATTAATTAAATTAAATCAAATTATTATAATTTAATATACATATAACATACTACTATATACCTATTATAATAATATGTATATATTCATAGTATATATATATATATATACGACTATATAATAATATTATTATTATTATTTATTTCTTCTTCAATAAACATAATATACAATATAATATTATTATCTATCACAATTGATTCATTTTATTTCATTATTTTATTTATCGCTTCTTCGGTTTCTCTCTCTCTCTCTCTCTCTCTCTCTCTTTCTTTATCTATCTCTCTGCATGTGTGTGTGTGTGTGTGTTCTCTTTGTTTTTCAAATCACACACATATCTCTATACTGTTATTATTATATACTATGCTATACTATTTTTACTATTATATTATATAATACGAATCTTTACCCTTTTTATAGTGTGTTCAGGTGGAATTGTACATAAAATTAAATATACATTTCATAATTTTTTTTTTTTTTTTTTCATTTCTTTTCTTTTCTTTATTTATTATTATTATTAAATAAAACTAATATTTCAACCTACTACGTACAATATTATATTTTTTTATTTTCATTTTTTCTATTGGGAACCAAAGTTCCTTGATACGCCAACTAGTGAGAGAAAATAAAACTGTTGCAAGTAGGTCGCAGTTCCAAAGCCACGACCATTCCAAGGTCTTAGAACCAATCAGAGGGCTTAGAAACTCGGTATGCCATCTAGTGACAGAAAATAGAACTGCTGCAAGTAGGTAGCAGTTCCAAAGCCACGCCTCTCCTTTGGTTCCCAATAATTTATTTAATATGTACTACCTATGCGATCGGTTCAGCATATCTTTGATATTTGATATTATCAAATCTAGTTGTTGTTGTTGTTTAGTTTGTTTGTTTGTTTTTTTTTTTTTGTAATAAATTGCTAATAATACATTTTTTTGTAAATTAATTAGTTGATTAATTAATTATTCGCTGGATATGTTGTAATAAAGGCTTTCAAGCTATATCATCTAAATCTACGTTTACTATATTTTGGTCCGATTTGTTATCTTTCTTTATTTATTTCTTGCGTTAATAATTAAACTTTTTTTTAGTTTTTCTATTCGCTATAAGTACTATATCAATTTTATCTATGGGTAATTTTTGTATTAATCGTTATATTATTTTCGTCACGTAGATAATTTAATAATAATAATTAACGTTTCAATATATATATATTTAAATATAGAGCGAAGTTTAAGACAATTAAAAAAAATCAAAAGACTAAAAGACTGTTGTTACCGAATAACAATGAAAAATTAACAAATTTAGAAGAAATAATGGGGGGGGGTGTTCCTTGATTTGATCATATTCGAATTTTTAAATATAATACTCTCGCATGAGTACCAGGACGTCATTCAACTATCACCCTATAATATTATATCTATACCCTATGATAATAGTATACTAGTTTACTATTTTTATTCCAATTATAGGAATAATATTGATATCAACAACTATCACACGTTGAAAAAAAATTTATAACTATACCTATATACACACTTATATAATAATTATATAATTATTTATTTATTTATTTTTTTTTTCAAATATAATGTATAAATAAATAAGTAGTTGTAGTAGTAGTAGTTTCAATGTAGTTTAAAATTCCATAATATAGTATTTATGTATTGTATATTTATGTATGTATGTATGTCGGTCTGTCTCTATATATATATAATAAAATGATAAATTCTAATTAAATATAAAAAAAAAAAAAAAAAAAAAAATATCCAAATACCAACGCGCGCGCAACGCCCCTAAGAAGTCTTATTTGTACTTATCATTCCAATTTTGCATTATATACTATATTTATTATACCGTTTCATTAATCTTATTAAAGAACTTATCGTTCTATTGCACTATTTATCGCCCATATTATTAATACTGAAACAGTTTCTATATATGAAATAGCTAAAAAAAAATAAAAAAACAATATTACAACACGTTTCAATTTACAATTTTGAAAATAAATCAATTGATATTATCGCAAAGATTTTGAACTATTTTTAAATGGGGAATGGTGGGGGGAGGGAACTGTTCAATCCCTTAAGAGAGAGAGAAAATAAAAAAAAAAATAAATAAACTGTATCAATTCCATGTTAGTAGCTGTGTATCTATATATTCTAGTCTCTCCCTTATATATCTATTCACCCTTCGAACTAATAAAATAAAAAATATGTATATTCACAATTTAGTGTGCTTAACACTGTCAGTCCAATAATTTTGAATCGTCATTGCTTCCAACGAATTTAAAAACGAGTCGTTATCCAGGCTGTACATTTCCTCGGAGTTATCCTGTGCAGGCGCAACAGCATGGAAATAATTTATTGTAAATCTAATAGAAATAGATTCATATAATATAATATAATATAATTTGTTCTTACTCTTATAGTCGAATCATCGATGTAACCAGAACTGTCAGGATTGCTGCACTTGTCGCTGTTCAGTGTTTGCGGTGGATTCATGTACCTCCTCCTTGATAAATGAATTTCAAATTCTTGTTTTTATTGTTGTTGTTGTTAAATATTAAAGGATTACACGATATACAGGGTGAGTTTTTCCCCCCGGTTATCACATGAGCTAGGGAAAAACTCACCCTGTATATCGTGTAATCCTAATACAGGGTGAGTTTTTCCCCCCGGTTATCGCATGAACTAGGGAAAAACGCACCCTGTATATCGTGTAATCCTAATACAGGGTGAGTTTTTCCCCCCGGTTATCGCATGAGCTAGGGAAAAACTCACCCTGTATATCGTGTAATCCTTATACAGGGTGAGTTTTTCCCTCCCGGTTATCGCATGAGCTAGGGAAATACTCACCCTGTATATCGTGTAATCCTTATACAGGGTGAGTTTTTCCCCCCGGTTATCTCATGAGCTAGGAAAAAAAATCACCCTATATAATGAAAAATTTCTGATAAATGTGAAATTTAAATTACCTGTACATGACAAAACCTAGACTGCCCATAGTGCCGATAAGAACAACAGTAGCTAAGCAGCTACCTGTGACGGCGGCTATATCCATCGCCGAAGAGTTAGTTGAGTTACCAAAACCGTTTTTGTCAGTAGTTTTAGCTTGTCTTTGTTCCTGCTGTTCGTCTTGTTGATAATCACCGGGAAAGGCACTCCTGGCTCGGCTTAGTCTAGGAGACTCGCTAAATCCTGATGATATTTTCAAAATTTATAGACCAGAGAGAAGAGAAAGGATATTATGATGTATCTAGTTTATCTTTGATCTAAGATGAGTAGAGTAGAGTAGGTATATGTGTTATACCTTGTAAAATGGAAGCAGCAGTAGCCAAGAGTCTATCTTCTTTGATCTCAACGTCGTCTGATTTATTAAATAATTTATCGTTACCATTGTCGTTTTTTACATTAGTGGAAGGAATAAATTTAGTTCTGTTTAAGACCAGCTTAAACCTAGTAGTCGGTATAGGTTCGTTAAGCGGTAGAACAGCTAGATGACTATCGTCGTCGTCGTCGTCGTAATGATTACTAGAATTTCTTTTGCGTTCATTATCTTCGAAATTAGAAGACTGAGATTGATCATTGTTGATTAAGGAAGTCGTTTTGTTACCCGTAAATAACCAGGTAACTTTACTATCCTTTTTTCTAGTCAATGACATAGATCTGTTTGAATCAAACTCGATATTACTATCGTTTGTATTATTAGTCGCAACAGATTCTATAACTTCTTCTTTTAATACTGGTTTTGTTTTAGAATCTCTGCTATTATCATTAGCCTCGCGATCAACGCGGTAGTCATTATTATTTCTTAATATAGTAGTAATATTATTATTATTAGGTGATACTAGACGGTCATTATTAGGATTATAGTCTTCTTCTGTATTTTTATTTATATCTAATAAACCGTCCTTGATGAGAACAGGAACCGAAGGATTTATTCCCACGGATTTTGGAACCCGGTAATTTTCCTTAAACAATGATGGATTAGGTGGATGATGAGGAAGAGAGGAGGAGGAGGAGGAGGTGGAGGATGATGAAACTGATAAATTATCATCGTTTTTAATTTTTATATTTATTATCTGTGTGCCGGTTGTAGTTTCGACGATTTCTGAAGGCAGGGGAATCCCCGCTGTAACTGTGTGAATAAAGAAAGGAATAAAATAATAAAAAGCCCATGTTACACGACGACGATTGACAATAATTGGGTGTAGGATACTGACCGGCAAACCACAGAGTGACCCAAAACCAGTGCATCCACCAATGAAGGGTCATCGCGTCATGGATAATTCGGTTTCTAGGAATTCAGCCTGTAAAAGCGATCCGATAAAATTTTTCTACAATAAAATAAAATTAAATATTTCGAGGATAGATTAAACGCGAAAATCTAAGACTAAATTTCCTTTGTCGAAAATTTGTGGGACCTATAGTTTCCGAGTTACGGAATATTTTGGATGTGTGTACACGCATAGACTCAGACTAGGCGCCGCGCATGCGCAACTTAGGCTACTACTCGTGGAAGGCCCCCAGTCTGTGTCACGTGTGTAATAAATTCGCAATCTTACGTATAGCTTGGAAACTATCGGTCCCACGAATTTTTTGGTAAATTAAATTTAGTCTTAAAATTTTCGTAGCAATCTTATATCATCGGAATATTAATCACCCTGTATAAGACAGTGATATATATTTATATAATATTTCGTATATGTAAAACTATGCCGACCGGAAGCCAAATGAAAGACACGGTGGTTTCTCTAGTCTTTATAATTCAAGATAATCGCTTCTCTTCCACTTCTTCTCCTCAATGCGTCATATTTTACTACAATACTCAGTCGGATTTTGTTTTTCAAGTTTTTTTACCTTCTTTTTCTGAGGTATGAGGCACTCTATTGACTCATATGAGACGCTATTCGTTATTATTCGCAGAAAAATATATCTATGTGTTACACATCAAATAGTAGTGTGTACATCATACATGTATAACGAACTAACTATCCGTGACGCATTACTGTATATGACGACGACATCTATTATTATCTGCGATTATCATTACATCTAAACTCAATGTCGATCGTTACAATGATTTAATGATAGATATAGCAGCTATACAGGGTGACTCAAAATTCGTGACGAATCTCTTGAGGGGTAAATCCTCGTCAAAATTGGGATCGAAAGTTCCTTAGCCATTTTTCTGAATTTAATGATAGATATAGTGGCTATACAGGGTGACTCAAAATTCGTTTCGAATCTCTTGAGAGGTCAATCCTCGTCAAAATTGGGATCGAAAGTTCCTCAGCCATTTTTCTGAAAAACGATTTTTTTCCTTTGAAATTTTTTTTTCCGAAGAAACAAACCATCTTTCAGTAAAAATGACTTAGGAACTTTCGATCCCAATTTTGACGAGGATTAACCTCTCGAGAGATTCGTCATGAATTTTGAATCACCCTGTATATTTGGTAAAATAAAAAGCGCATTCTCATTATATTAGTTTATTTATTTGTTTTTCTTTCTTTATTTCTCTTCTAATTTATTATAATATAGTTTTACACCGTATGAGCGCTGATTACTCTAATTTATGTATGTAGGTATGTAGGTGTGTATGTCTTCTGTCTACGCCCCCGCGCGCACAGCGGATTGTACAGCCTATTTCCGGTACTGTTAAGGTATTAAGGTGCGCTCTCTCATTAGTCAGTCAGTCTAGTCTCTGTGCATCTGCATTTTATGCTAACTCATTTATGTGTGCGACCTACCTATACACATACTATACCGCGACTCGTACGAGTCCTGTGCTGCTGTTGCAGCAGCAGCCGCCCGCCCGCCTGCGGTCATGCTCTCGTAAACAACAACCAGGTATAATAACCAACGGCGCGAATCGCGACAATGGTTAATTATTGCGCTGTGTATAATAATGTTGAAATTTTTAAGAGAGTTGCGTATCCATCTATATAGACATTCGCACAGTGTGTTTATATACATATACAGGGTGATTCAGAATTAGTGACGAATCTCTATAGGGTTTAATCCTCGTCAAAATTGGGATCGAAAGTTCCTCATCCATTTTTTCTGAAAACTGATTTTTTGCCTTGAAGACGTCGAAAAAATCATTTTTCAGAAAAATGGCGCAGGAACTTTCGATCCCAATTTTGACGAGGATTAACCCTTCAAGAGATTCGTCACTAATTCTGAATCACCCTGTATATGTATATAAACAATATAATGATTCAGCTTTTAATCTGTGTATAAAAAAGGCGCGCATGAGGGATTTTCTCTGAGGATCAAAATATAATTACGTTATTCACATAATATACCGAGAGTTTTCGGTGAAACTGAAACCAACAAATTTCTGTGTTGGTATTAGCCGCTGTGAGAGTGAGTCACCGACTAAAAAACCTCTCGGTATAAAGCATATATAGAGTATCGGAGGTGTAAATACGTATAAAGGGAAAAACCCCAAAATTTCCCGGTTTTATTTACTCGTTCCTATATTCTGACCACCTACGTATCCTGTATATTGTAATAAGTTTAATTCACCTATTTGCGCTGTACATTGTTTTGTTTCGAACGCTTTCTACTATCCTAATCTGATTAATATTCGTTCGATGCGCCGACAGTTTCGTTTCATATAATATAATAGATAGGTGGTAGTATAAGTAGTATTATACAGCTGTCGGGTTTCAATAAAAAACGAATTAATTTGCATATTATTTTTTTAAATAACCAATTGTGATTCGATGAATAGAATAAAAAAAATTATCTCTATAACGTCTATTGCGTGCGTTCTATCAAAATTAACAATTGATATATTTTATCGATACAATTCAGGCGAAATTTTGATAAAAAAAAAAAAAAAAAAAAAAAAAAAAAAATAACTATATAGCAGTGTCTATATTCACGGATATATTTATAACAACAATTAGCAATGAAGTAGGTAGATATAGGTAGGTAAAATAAAATACGAACAAATTATACCTAAAAGTAGAAACATACGGAAATAATAGCAATTTGGCGATAATTTTCTAGGGTAAAAAAAAAAAAAAACGAAAAAAAAACGAAAAAAAAAAAAAAAAAAAACTTACCGAAGAAAATCTTAAGATCGTAGTGTAATTTATGTTCACTGATTCACATAATCACAGTTCAGTTTAGTTTAGTTTATATTTGAATATTCTAAAATAAAAATCGCTTAACAACACGTGAATACTGAGCTGCAGTAAAGCTATCTCCTCTAAATGTCACTTCTATCACCGTCAACGCCATTTTGGTGTCCGTTGTATTTATCTATGCGGCGTACAACAGCACAGGCACAGTGCACACATCACAGCAAGGTGTTCGCACGTGATACGCGCATGCGCTTTTATAACAGGTGCGCAGAACCACCTGTGTGCGAACGAGTGTAAAGGTATAAAGGCGGTATTTCATGAACGCGAATCGCGACAAAACCACGCTGATTGGTTTAAAAATTGGCGGGGAATGGGTGTACATCTATTTTTAACCAATAAGCGTGTTTATGTCGCGCGACAATATTGTCGCAGTCGCATGCATGAGAAATAAAACCTCGACTCCGCATGTGTGCGGATGTATGTACCGCACAGCTAACGCCATCTATGATGCATTTGGCTCGTTATGGAAAAGTCAAGCTAATCATTTTCCGCAAAGCAAAGCCGATACTTAATTCTTCCAAAAATTTATTTTGATTAAAAACAAAAGAAAAAAAAAAATATGCCATATGCTAATCAGCCATCGGTTCATATCACCGATTTAACCGAAGAGAATGTTAAGTTTCAAGTCGAAGATACGGAGCTGAGGTGTGTGAGATCTTGTGTGAAAAATAAACTACGAAATAAAAACCTAACCTCAAATAATTTGTAAATATTTCATATTTTAGTGTAGCGAACAGCATGAGACGAGTGTTTATAGCCGAAACACCAACTATGGCCATAGATTGGATTCAATTAGAGGCTAACTCTACAGTATTAAGCGACGAATTTTTAGCCCATAGAATCGGAATGATTCCGTTGATAAGCGACGAGGTGAGAATAAAAAAACAAAAAAAAAAATAACAAAGAGACGGAACTTTGATTTTTTTTTTTATTTTTTTTTTTATTTATAGGTAGTCGACAGGATTTTGTATACCAGGGATTGTCAGTGTATGGATTTCTGCCCTGATTGTAGCGTTGAATTTACATTGGATGTTAAATGCGCAGAGGAACAAACCAGACACGTTACTACAGCAGATTTGAAGTCTAGTGACCCTAGAGTGTTACCCGTTACTTCTAGACACAGAGAAGACGACGCTAGTGAATACGGAGAGACCGATGGTCCGTGCGTGTAAAAAAAAAAATTTCAACCTAAATGAAGTTTAAATACATTTTCTATGTTTGTCTCTCCGTTACATTGCAGAAATTTTAATCGTTAAACTGAGAAAAGGTCAAGAACTGAAACTCAGAGCATATGCTAAGAAAGGATTTGGCAAAGAACATGCAAAGTGGAATCCCACTGCTGGTGTTAGCTTTGAATATGATCCTGACAACTCTATGCGTCATACGCTGTTCCCTAAGCCTGATGAGTGGCCTAAATCTGAGTACAGTGAACTGGAGGAGGATCAATGTGGGTTTAATGAGTCTAAGACTCATTTGTTTTTTTTCATTTGCTAATTTGTTGTTCATTTTCTGATTTCAGACGAAGCGCCGTTCAATTGGGAAGCTAAACCTAACAAGTATTACTTCAACGTTGAAAGCAGCGGAGCTTTGAAACCTGAGAATATTGTTATGATGGGAATAGTAGCGCTTAAAAATAAATTGTCCAATTTGCAAACGCAACTTAGCCACGAAGTACAAAACGACGCTCTTAGCATTCATCATTAATCTAATATTCTTTATATTAATTATTATTGTATTATCTATCTATGTGACTAATAATAATAATAATAATAATAATAATAATAATAATAATAATAATAATAATAATCGTTGCTGACGTTGTACTTGATAAATATGAAAACACCCGAAACATTTTCGCTTTTTTGGAAATCCAAGAGCGTCATGCCCTTCGTTCACTTTTTCTACATCACTGATATCAATTTCACATCGATCGGATGTGTTTCAGCTGAGAAACGGGCTGCCAAAAATTCGAGGTGTATAATGTCGATTCAAATATTCCCGCGACATGTGTGGCGTTCCCGCCAAATTTTAGTTTCAGTTTCTTTTTTTTTTTTTTTTCTTTTATTCGAGTTGGCAGGAGTGCCAGTACGCTCTACAAGCGTACACACATACACAGCTTTATTGTTTAACATTATTAAGGGCACGGAGTAGTAAGTATGTGTTAAAAAAAGATAAATAAATACGAAATACAATATAAATTTTGGTCCCAACAAATTTTTGCTACAGTAGCAGCACATGCAATGCGTAATAATAACAAAATCGGCGTTCGTAACGCGCGTTAAATAGATAATAGCACAAGAATCGTCGTTTGAGTAAAACAAAGTGTGTTGTGTTGTGTTGTGTTTTTTTTTTTTTTTTTTTTTTTATACATAGACTAGGGTGCGCGTAGACAGGATGTACATTAAACAGGTAAAATACAATCCAGAATATAAAATTCTATACAACATTTCATCGAAAACTTAAAAAAACATAAAAAACATGAATTCTTATTTTTTTAGGTTATAATCCAAGGATTTAAATCCTACAGAGAACAAACTGTCGTAGTACCGTTCGATCCACGTCACAATGTTGTCGGTGAGAAAATCAGAATCGAATATACAATAAAAAAATTCAATTTTTTTTTTTTAATTTTTTTTAAATTTATTACAAATTTTTTTAAAATTTATTTTAAATTTATTTTGAATTTATTACAAATTTTTTTTAAATTTATTACAAATTTATTTTACAGTCGGTAGGAACGGTTCTGGTAAGAGCAACTTTTTCTACGCCATACAGTTTGTGCTTAGCGATGAATTCTCGCATCTCAGACCAGAGCAGAGACAAGCTCTTTTGCACGAGGGAACTGGTCCTAGAGTTATTTCAGCCTACGTTGAAATTATATTCGATAATTCGGACGGAAGACTTCCTGTGAGTTTTCAGACTAACTTCTAATTTAGATTTTTGATAAATTGGGAGCTAATAGACGCTTGCGATATTGAAATAATACGTTTATTTGAATATGTACAACTAAACATTCTATATTAGACTCTTTTGTTTTTCCCTCCAGATTGACAAAGACGAAGTATATCTAAGGAGAATGATAGGTTCGAAAAAGGATCAGTATTTTTTGAACAAGAAGATAGTGACGCGTAGCGACGTTATGAATCTGCTTGAATCTGCAGGCTTTTCAAGATCTAATCCTTACTATATTGTAAAACAGGGAAAGGTGAGAGTTTCTTTTTTTTTGTTAACTAAAAATGCATAAAATAGTGCTGCCAGTATCTGATCAACGATTTTGATACTAGTATTATGATACTAGTGCGGAAAGTAACTCGCACTAGTTCATATACCATTTTTTGTAAGACTGTATGGAAGTTCACACTTTCTGTACACTCCGCATGGATAAATTGATAAAGTGTGCGGGAATAAACATTCCCACATGGATAAATCGTGCCGGAATGTTCATTCCCGCACACTTTGAATGGATAAGTGTGGATTCCCGCACACTTTGAATGGATAAATATGGATTCCCGCACACTTTGAATGGATTAAAGTGCGGGAATGATGATTCCCACACACTTTGAATGGATAAATGTGCGGGAATGATGATTCCCACACACTTTGAATGGATATGTGTGGATTCCTGCACACTTTCAATGGATAAGTGTGGATTCCCGCACACTTTGAATGGATAAATGTGGATTCCCGCACACTTTGAATGGATAAATGTGGATTCCCGCACACTTTGAATGGATAAATGTGCGGGAATGATGATTCCCACACACTTTGAATGGATAAATGTGTGAGAATGATGATTCCCACACACTTTGAATGGATATGTGTGGATTCCTGAACACTTTCAATGGATAAATGTGGATTCCCGCACACTTTGAATGGATAAATGTGCGGGAATGATGATTCCCACACACTTTGAATGGATAAATGTGCGGGAATGATGATTCCCACACACTTTGAATGGATGAATGTGTGAGAATGATGATTCCCACACACTTTGAATGGATAAATGTGTGAGAATGATGATTCCCACACACTTTGAATGGATATGTGTGGATTCCTGCACACTTTGAATGGATAAGTGTGGATTCCCACACACCTTGAATGGGTAAGTGTGGATTCCCGCACACTTTGAATGGATAAATGTGCAGGAATGTTGATTCCCGCACACTTTGAATGGATAATATCATATACATTGATAAAAACTCTTTGTAAATTTGTTAGATAAACCAAATGGCCACGGCTCCAGATTCACAGAGATTAAAACTTCTCAGAGAAGTAGCGGGTACTAGAGTGTACGACGATAGACGCGAGGAGTCTAAAGCAATTTTGAAAGAAACAGAAGGAAAATTGGAAAAAATTGAAGACTTTCTTCGAACTATAGGTGAGATTTTTGTAACTTGAATTATATTTTTCTGAACTCTTGATATTACATTGTATTTTAAACATTAGAGGAACGTCTGAAGACTTTAGAAGAGGAGAAAGAAGAACTCAAGGAATACCAGCGCTGGGACAAACAGCGCAGATGTTTAGAGTACACGATTCATGAACGCGAGCTTAAAGAGAATAAAAAAAAACTTGAAGACCTTGAAGAATCTCGAGCTAACAGCGGCGCAATGCAAGCTAAGCTTGGCGCCGATGCTAAAGCGGCTCAAGAAGCGGTTCGCTCTGCTGCTAAACGGCTAAAAGAAGCTAAGAAGGAAGTTAGCTCTGCTAAAGAGGAGAGAGACACGCTTAGGTGAATAAAAAACGGTCTTTACCCTCCCGGTTTGATCTAATACCGTTTTTTTTGCATCCCAACAGCGCCGAACAGCAACAATTACTCAAAGAAAAGACCAAGCTTACTTTAACGATAAACGATCTGCTCGAGGAAGTTAAAGGTGATAACGATAGCCGAAAGCGAGCCGAACAGGAGCTTGAAAAATTAAAAATAAACATTGCGGGTAGAGAGGAGGAGCTTGAGAAGATAAAACCTCAGGTAAAGTGTTCAGAAAAAAACAAAAAATAATAATAATTCGTATACCTATTTTATTAAAACCGATGAAAAAATGTACATCCTTTCTCTCTCTCTCTCTCTCTCTATTCAGTACGAGCAAATGAAAGCGGTGGAGGAAGAATGCACGCGAGAATTAGCCCTGAAGGAACAGAAACGTAAAGAATTGTACGCCAAGCAAGGGAGAGGAGCTCAGTTCACAAATCGTGCGGAGAGAGACAAGTGGATACAAGACGAATTGAAACAGTTGACTAAACAGATAAAAGACAAGCAGGATCATCAGGCTAAGATAAGCGACGATTTGAAAAAGGACGGCGAGAAACAAATCGCACTTGAAAAAAAGATCGAGGATCATACGCGAGAGATGGAACGGCAAAGGGCTTCCATTGACGATCATAATAAACAGTATTACGACCTTACGAAGGCCAAGGACCAGTGTCAAGCCACTAGGAAGGAACAGTACGACATTTTTAATACGCTAACACTTGCGGTGCGCAATGCATTCATACTTGTATAATACCTAATTGCTTCAGGTATCGTCAGGAAAGCGTGCTTCAGCTTAATCTATCAGGATTAAAGGAGGACCTCGCCAAAGCTGATCAGAGCCTTAGATCTATGGCTGGTAAGCCTATTCTTAACGGAAGGGACAGCGTTAGAAAAGTTTTGGATACTTTTAGGTGAGAAGAGTTCGAATTTAGGCCTCGTAGGATTGAAATTTGCTTAATTTATTAATAATTTGATGTATTCTTTGATCAACAGAGAGCGTAGAGACATGGCGCACGAGGTGAGCAGCTACTACGGTCCTGTGATTGAGAATTTCGACTGCGACAAGAGTATTTATACAGCGGTTGAAGTAACGGCTGGTAATAGGCTCTTCCATCATATAGTAGAGACTGATAAATTCGGTACTAAGATTCTAAAAGAAATGAACAACCAGCAATTACCCGGCGAGGTAACGTTCATGCCTCTGAATCGTTTGCACGTTAAGATAATCGACTATCCACAAACCAGCGACGCTATTCCAATGATTTCAAAGCTTAATTACGACGCTAAATACGACAGAGCTTTACGGTGAGAAGAAAAAACTTTGGCTTCGATGATGAAGAGACGAGAAAAATTTCAACCCTTTTTCTACTACTCCCTTAGGTACATTTTTGGCAAAACTTTGATATGCCGTAATCTAGAAGCTGCTACAAGTCTGGCGCGGACTTCAGGGCTCGATTGCGTTACTTTGGAAGGCGACCAAGTATCTTCTAAAGGTTCATTGACCGGGGGATACTTTAACTCGTCACGTTCCAGGCTTGAGATTCAAAAAACACGATCTGAATTAATGTCGCAGATAAACACGCTCGAGGAACAAATGTCGACTTTGAAAGACGAGCTCAGAACAACAGAGCAAAGCATAAGCTCTTACGTCAGCGAGATGCAGAGAACTGAGACAAAGAATAGCAAGGCAAAGTGAGCCGGGGATCTAATCATCAAACAGCTAGATTATTATTATTATTATTATCAAAGCTTTAAATTGCTTATATTATCGATTTTTCTATCTTTTAGAGATATATTCGACAAAATGAAGGCAGAGATCAGACTCATGAAGGAAGAACTTTCCGCTATCGAGAGATACCGAACTCCAAAGGAGAGGAGCTTGGCTCAATGTACTTCGAATTTAGAAGCAATGACCGCGACCAAGGAGGGACTTGAAAGCGAATTGCACCAGGAACTCATGGCGCAGTTATCAGTAGCGGATCAACACCAGGTGATAATAGTACATTGTACAACAGGGAAGAAAGAGAAAGAGAAATTAGAAATTTTTGGAAATTTTTGAGAATTTTATTGAACATTTTTGAAAATTTTTTGGGAATTTGTGAGAATTTTTCGGGAATTTTTGAGAATTTTCGGAAATTTTTGAGCATTTTTTAGAATTTCCGGAAATTTTTTAGAATTTTCAAAAAATTTTGAGAATTTCCGGGAATTTTTGAGAATTATCGGAAATTTTTGAACATTTTTTAGAATTTTCAGGAATTTTTGAGAATTTTCAAAAAATTTTGAGAATTACCGGGAATTTTTGAGAATTTTCTGTAATTTTTTAGAATTTCCAGGAATTTTTGAGAATTTTCAAAAAAATTCGAGAATTTCCGGGAATTTTTGAGAATTTTCGGAAATTTTTGAGCATTTTTTCGAATTTCCGGGAATTTTTGAGAATTTTCAAAAAATTTTGAGAATTTCCGGGAATTTTTGAAAAGTTTGGAAATTTTCAAAGAGCAAGATAATACATTACAAAAAAAAAAAAAAAATCGAAATCGTTGTATTCTAATTATCTATTTTGTTATCCACAGGTCGATACTTTGAACGACGACATCAGGCGACTGACAAAGGAGAATAAAGAGGCGTTTGCTAAGCGGATGAGACTCGAAGCTGATAAAAATAAGCTAGAAAATTTACTAACGAACAATTTAGTGAGACGTAAAGACGAGTTGGTTCAAGCGTTGCAGGAAATATCAGTAGAGGATCGTCAGAGGCAGTTGGAATCGTCTAAAGCACAGCTTGCCGACATTGAGAAGAGACTGGTGAAAGTTAACGCCGACTTTAAACTGCAGAACGACAAAGTTTCGAGCGCTATGAAGAGGGTGAGATTTCGTCGAAGGGTTTTAGTTTTCTTCTTCTTCTTCTTCTTCTTCTTCAAAAAAAAATTGAAATTAATTTCATTATAAAAATTTCAGCAAAAAGCAGAATCGTCAGAAGTAGAGAAATGGAAATTGGCGGAGAAGGAAGCTCAGGAGAAGATCGAGGCTGACGCTAAAGATCTCGAGAAACTAGCTAGCAAACAGAACATAGTGCAACAAAAGATCACCGAATGTACGCAGAAGATAACAGAACTTGGTGCGCTACCGAGTCACGAGGCTTTTGGAAAGCTTAGTAAATTGTCTACAAAACAGCTTTTCCGTGAAATGGAAAAGGCGAATAATCACTTGAAGAAATACAGCCACGTTAACAAGAAAGCTTTGGATCAGTTCATGTCGTTTAGCGATCAGAAAGAAAAACTTGTCAAGAGAAAAGAGGAACTTGATCGTGGCGATGAAAAGATTAAAGAACTAATGCTGGTTTTAGAACAGCGAAAATGCGAGGCGATACAATTCACATTCAAACAAGTAAGAACGAAGCTTGATTTTCAGTATCGCTTTAATATTATATGTATCGAATGATTTATTTTTCTGTGTATCTCACAGGTAAGCAAATACTTCAGCGAAGTTTTTAAGAAACTCGTACCGTCAGGACATGCGCAACTTGTTATGAAGACCGCAGATGGCGAGGAGGGTGACGACGCCGTACCTGAATCTGCAGATTCTGATAGATTTGTTGGCGTCGGTGAGTTCGATGATTCGGTTTTAAAAAAAATTTTACATTTATAATTCTTAATAAATGATGATAATCGCTGTTTGTTTACAGGTATTCGGGTATCGTTCACAGGTCACAAAGCTGAGATGAGAGAAATGAACCAATTATCTGGAGGTCAAAAGTCACTCGTAGCATTGGCGCTGATTTTTGCTATACAAAAATGTGACCCAGCACCGTTTTATCTATTCGACGAAATTGACCAGGCGCTTGATGCTCAGCATAGAAAAGCTGTAGCCGATATGATTCACGAATTGAGTTCGGACGCTCAATTTATCACCACGACTTTCAGGCAAGTATTTCAAATATTCTAAGAATTTTATTTCATTCAGTTTCTTATTATTTTTTTTCTAAATTCTCTTATGTATATTTTACAGACCGGAGTTATTAGAACATGCTAATAAATTTTACGGTGTTAAATTTCGCAACAAAGTATCGCACGTTGAATGTGTTACAAGAGAAGAAGCCGCTGACTTTGTTGAAGACGATACGACACACGGATAATCATTAATAATAATACATTACAATCACAGATTCAATTTTATACATATATGAATATTTTTTTTAGTAGCTAGTAGCTAGTAGCTCTACTGGTTGGAATATAATAGCAGAAAATAACATTTATTTACCAATTCATTCTTTATAATAGAAATTTTTACATCTATGAGATAAAAGAAAAGAAAAAAATAATGTTAATCATGTGTATATTGAATTTTAATCAAATGAACAATTTCTTTTTCTTCTTTCTTTCTTTTTTCTATAAGGTAAATGGGATAAAATACATACATCAATCTATTATTATATTATTATTGTTCGAAATAAAATTATACGATTACAATATAAATTTCATTTTTCAACTCACAATAATTATATATATATATATATATGTATATATATTATGTGTTTGTTTATTTATTTATACTCATATAATTATACATATACAATATGATTAATATTATATCCTAATATTCTTAAAATAGTAATAACAATTTCAGTTTAAACTCTTCCAATGTCTTGTGAGAAGAGGTTTATTATAGAAAAAAGAAAGAATGAGAAAGTAAATATTTCTTTTTCTTCTTTCTTGTCTTTCATTGGAATGAGAGAGAGAGAGAGAGACAGAGAGATAATAGATTTAATAATAATATTAAAAAAAAAACTGAAGATTATTTTTCTTTCTTGTTGTTATTTTTGAGAAAAAAAAATTGTACAACGCGCATCACAAATCCCTTTATTTTATTTATCCTTTCTATTAGCGGTCAAACTATCGTGCATATTGCTGACCATAGATTCAACTAATTCTGGAATAATTATACCATTGCTATCGATAAATTTAGCTACAGAATTAGTAACAGATGTTTCGTTAGATGTACCAGCTTTTTCATCTCTAACTGATATAACGAGGTTGTATTTGTCGTCGTATTTTTTAAGGTACGAACTCGCCTCCCATACTAATTCCGGATCGAATCCTGCCGGATCTCTGAAAAATAATTAATATAAATATAAATAGAAAATTTGTATATAGTTCAATTATTCAGACGTATTTATTATTCTCACCTCTGCGTAGCAACAACGAAAATTCCCTTCTCTTTGTAAGTTGTGTATAAAGTTAGAACGCCCATAACGACAAAATATTCGGATACGCAAGCGACCAATACGGGTTTTGATACTGGGAATGGATTCATGTAATCCCATAGAAGGGCTACCATCGCAACACCTACCGCTATACCACAGAGAGCTAATCTTCCGTCTAGTAGTGAAAAATTTTCAACGTAATTATACTTTCTCGTTAATATATCCTTCACCGCATCGTCGAGGGCATTTTTAACCGCTGATCCGTCCCATTTGTTTACTTTTACCAACTGAAATATGTGAAATTACGGTTTTTATAACTTATCCATATTGAGGAGAAAAAAAATATTCATCATGTATGTGTGTGTGTGTGTGTGTTTTTCTTCTTTTTGAGGTTAGGGTTTAGTTAAACCGGTTAATATTTAAACTATGTGTGTACAGATTATCTTAACTTACCGCCGCTTCATCTTTCTGATCTTTTTTCGCAGCCATTTCAAACATATTATTAAAGAATATTCGTTCAACTTGTTAGATCTGGTGTAGGTATGTGTATTCCGAATTTTCTCAATAATCTGGTATATAGGGCTCAGAGAATGCTAATGCATACGTCAGAGGAGTACACGTCAGAACTCCGTGACTCTAGACTCCGCATTCGTCTCTTTTTAAAAAGTTTTATCTAAATCCGTGAGCTTAGACTCAACTCCGTGACTCTAGACTCCGTGTTTCTGTCCTTATGAAAAGTTTGATCTAAATCCGTGAGCTTAGACTCAACTCCGTGACTCTAGACTCCGTGTTTCTGTACTTTTGAAAAGTTTTATCTAAATCCGTGAGCTTAGACTCAGAACTCCGTGACGCTAGACTCCGTGTTTCTGTCCCGTTGAAAAGTTTTATCTAAATCCGTGAGGTTAGACTCAGTATCCGTGATCATAGGCTCCGTATCCGTGACTGTAGACTCCGTGTCTTGTCCCTTGAATAACGAAACGAATGCGTAGATGCGACACTCGATGATAAAACTTTTATCTAAACCGTGACTCTAGACTTTGTGACGTCATAACGAACGAAAGCTAGGATAAGGTTCTGTATCTTTCCGTCAGATGACTAGCTGTATATACTATATGTGTGACTATGCCGTCTCGACTATATGTATTATATAGAATTTATCAGAAATTAGCTTTAGGGCTGAGGGAAAGGCATCAAGCGCTGCGCGGTGTGGCGGCGAGAGTTAACTGCACTACGGGAAAATAACAATTTTTGTAGAAATAGTTGAATAGTTTTCTTCTTTTTTTTTTTGTTACTACATAATACTTATTACACTTATATACGAGCGTATAATATCTTACAATATAATATAATTTAACTGAAAGATCAACATTCTCCAACATGTATACACACACACACGTGTGATGATTGACTATTTTAGAATATAAATATAAATAAATATACAGTATAAAACGTATCTTTCCTGGTTACCTAAAGAAAAAGAAAAAAAAAAGGTGTAGTTACATATTTGTGATATAAACATGTGTGTCTTGTAACGACTGCAACCACGAATATACATAATAATATACCATAAATAACCGCGTTGGTGGTCTCTCTGGTATATATATATATATATATATATATATATCTGTTCTTGTGCGTGTGTGTGTTTTTATTTCTTTATCTCAAAAACTACACACATCAAGCATAGCCATCTCGTATGTATGTGTATATAGTTTTGACAATCATCGCAAGGCTATAGTAGTCGGATATCAAAACTTCTCATGAACTAAAACTAACTAACTAACTAACTATACTAACTACATATACAGAGAGACACAGTGATCCGAGTAAGCGAGAAAGAGATAGGATAGTGTGTCTGTGTCAACGTGTGTGTAAATGGCGGGGTGGAGCGGTGAAGGGGGGAGGAGGAGACGAAGGGCTGATGTATAAAACTAGAATACTCGATGTTTGATAATATACAACAAATCAGTGAATAATATTTTTAGGTAAGTTAATGTAATTACAAACCATGTTTAGTTCGTTTATTATTTATTGACAATATTTCACGTTCTTTATTATAATAATAATAATAATAATAATAGGATCTATAAAATATATATATATTTTTTTTTTTTTTTTTTTTTTTTGTTATTTTAGACTCTGGGCGCACGTTGCGGATACAAAAGGATAAAAATTTGAATATATGTATAATGGCGCGTCGACGGAAAGGTGATACAAAACCGACGGGTAAAACTGCGCCACAAACAACAACGACGACGGCGATTGACGATAAACCGGCTGCGCCTGTGAGAAAATCTAGACGTCAAATAGCAAAGAAACAATTAGACAAGAAAGTGAACGGAGAAGGAACTGCGGTTATTGATAAATCCAATGATTTGGAAGATTTGAATGAAGCTGGTGATGAAATTGGACGTAATTCAAGCCCGGTTGTACAGCATAAAAAATTTGGCAAATATATATGCGCAACAAATGTTGTGGATGTAAATAACGAGGCTGAGGCTGAGGACGAGGAGGAATATGGCGACGGAGATGATCAAAACGATAAAATTATCAGACAAGATAGAGACGAGAGTACTGTTATACAAGTTGTTGTCGAAGAGGAAGAAAACAATACGGACGAAGTAATATGGCAGGAAGACGTTATTGAAGAGACTATTGAAATATGCGAAGAAATGGAAGTTGATGAAGAGGGAGAGGGAGAGGAAGAAGGAAGTTATAATATTTCACAAGAAGATGGTAGCGTGCTATTGGAGGAAGTTTTGCTTGTTAATAATCACGACTTTGAGGGCGAAGGGGTCGTCGAATTTACTGTTATTAGAAATGACGACGGTACAGAGTCTATGGTTGTCGGTAGAGACGAGGATAGAATCACTTTGGAAACTGTTAAAAGTTTGATTAACAGTAGAAACAATGACAACAACGATGACGACGATGATGACGACGCCAGAGATTTTAAAGATATTGAAAAACGAGTCGGTAGTATTAGCGTCGATGAAAATCAAACCGACGTCAAAGAAGAACCGGTTGCGGATATTAAAACCGGTTTAAAGGAAGTCGGTTCTAGTCCTAGTATTTCGACAAATAGAAATACAAATGGGGATAACAAATACGCGATAAAGAAAAAAAATCTTGGTGACGATAATAAAACCGGCGGTTCTAATATCTGCAAAATACCCGAGGCTATTAAAATATGTGATAATAAATTAGACGGCGGTATACCGTTTCTAGAAATGCAGACATTTGAGACGTCTGACGACGTCAAAGGGGAGGAAAAAATTGACGGTTTTATTGAAAACGTGGAAAAAAATAGTGACGACGGTTTAGCCAAGGGCGAAGAAGGCAAGGATAAAAATAACCGGGATATACAGAACGACGAATCGTCGGGGGACAGCGAAGTAGACACTAAGGCTGATACTGAGGATATTAAACTGTCTAGTAGCAGCGAGAATAGCAACGATACACTAATGTCTATAAACAGCTATAAACTTCCCGAATTTTTAGACGCAAAGAACATTCCTAGTCAGCAAAATGAAACTGATAATAAAAAGACCGGTTTTAGAAGCAGGAGCGGAAGCACGGATACAACCGGTTCGGAAAGCGGATCTAACAGCTCGGGGGTTCGACGCAGTAGCAGGATCAGGTCTATAGGATTGATGAAGCAGAGGTACGGGTTGTATTCACAGCATCGGGAATAAATAAACATGAGAATGTAATAATTTCTTTTTCTTTTCTCTTCTCCGCAGATCTCGGGGACGAGGATTGGTGACTAAACCGAGCCTGGATTTGTCACGTGCGATATTTCACCACGACAGAGAAAAGCTTAACAACGTATTTTCGCACGATTCTAAAGACAATTCTGATAACCAGTCGGAGACACAATCGGACAAAGAAAGTAGCGGCGTTAATAAAAACGCCGGTTTCTTTGACTCGCCGGCACCGCAAACTAATCTCGGAGGTACAGCGGCGGGCTACGAATCCGATACATCTAAACCCGTGAAAGTTAAATCACGATGGAGGAGATCTAGCGAGCTTGAAATGGGAGGATCTGCAAAGGCGCAGACTCTTTCGGGCGAAACTAGCGACGCTAGTACAGAAAACGTTTCCATCGTTGCCAATAGCCCGTCCGCAGATATTCTCGCTAATAATTCACAGAAATTGAACAGCGGCAAGGGAAATCTTCCCACGCTAGTCGAAGTAAAGGACAAAGAAATGGAGGAGAGATTAAGCCAGTTTGAACATTTGAGAGAAAATTTATACCTCACTGAAAGGTTCGAGCCTCGAGCAGTTTAGTATCTTTTTTTTTTTTTTCGCATTACTGTGCGAACGCAATGGAATTTAAATGATATTTTAATTTTTCTTTCAAATCTCTCCCTAGATATACGAACAAAGAAACCAAACGAATGGTGTGCGACTGTTTTTTAACAGACGAGGAAATAGCCAGAGGTGAATTAGGATGCGGCGAAGACTGTTTGAACAGACTATTGATGATCGAGTGGTGCGTTGCTTCGCGTTCTAAACCCTCGAATATTAGAAAATCGGATTTTAAGTCATTCGAATGTATTCCTTATTTTTTTTACAGCGGCCCCAGATGCGTAGTAGGCGAACGTTGTACCAACAAGAGATTCCAGAATTGTGAATACGCTAAATGCGAAGTATTTCGCACGGACAAAAAGGGATTCGGACTCAGAGCTATCGTCGATCTACAATCGTGAGATAAATTTATATAAAGAAGAGACTTAGACTTGGATGTATCTAAAAAATTGTATAACACAGTTCGGTTTTCTTATTTCGCAGGGGAGAATTCCTCATGGAATATGTAGGCGAGGTAGTAGACCCTAAAGATTTTCGTCGCAGAGCTAAAGACTATTCGAAGGATAAAAACCGGCATTATTATTTCATGGCTTTGAAGTCTGATCAGATAATAGACGCTACTGCTAAAGGCAACGTTTCGCGGTTTATAAATCACAGCTGCGATCCTAATTCTGAGACGCAAAAGGTGCGTATATCAGTTTTTTTTTAGAAATTTGGAAAGACTAAAAGACGGTTGATTTTAATTTTTGTCAATTTTTTCCAGTGGACGGTCAACGGCGAACTTAGAATCGGATTTTTTAACAAACAATTCATAGCTGCGGGGGAGGAAATCACCTTCGATTATCATTTCCAAAGATACGGGTGCGTGGAATCGGGGTCAATAAATAAATTTCTTCATTATATTTCCAGACTCTAATAGTTTCTTTATTTCTTTTTCTTAAATAAAACTAGGAAAGAAGCTCAAAAGTGTTACTGCGAAGCTGATAACTGTCGAGGATGGATAGGCGAGACACCAGAAGAGGAGAAAGAGAAGACGGAGAAGAAAGAAAAGACCGAAAAGGACGTAAAGAAGAAAAAGGAAGAGAAAAAGATCCACGATTACATGGAGGACGAAGACGTGGGTCTATTTTCACTAGCTAGATTCTCCAATCCCACTCTATCCCTGCATAAACTGTATTCGTATTATTAATTTACAGCTCGAGGAAGAAATCGAAAAGCTGTGTTCCGGGGGTCTTAAAAACCGCGCGCATACTCTGACCCTAAGTCGTTTGATGGTACGAAGCCGAGAGCTTGAGCACAGGACTAGATTGCTTAGGCTTATTCAAAGCGGAGAACAGCCTTGCCGTCGTTTATTCCTCGACTATCACGGCCTGCGTTTGATGTGGAGTTACATGATGGACGTAGCGACTAACACTTCTATAGAAGCCCAAAATTTCAGACTCGAAATACTAAAGACTTTGAACACGCTGCCTATACCGAATAAAACAATGCTAATGGACAGCAAGGTGTTCGGAGTTGTTGAAAAATGGGCTAAACAAGTTTACTCATCGCCTGCTGCGAGCACTTCGCCAGAAGAGGACGAGAATAATAAGACTAAAATCGTTAGCGAGGAGGCTGATAGTAGCTGCGACGCTGCTGATAACAACGGGGATAATAAAAATGTTAAAGAATTTGATGATGTGAAAATTGAAACAGACGAAGAAACTGCTAGGGGCGGTGGCGGAGACGAGCAGATTAATCGATTCACAGAAATTGCTAATACGCTTTTATGCGACTGGTCTAATCTTAAGGAAGTTTTTCGTATTCCGAAAAAGGAGAGGATAGAACAGATGAAAGAACACGAGAGAGAAGCAGGTGGGAAGAAGAATTTTTGTTGAAATTGTTTTCGAATTTTTAAGTTTTTACACATTTTTACAGATCGTGGATACAAAGAGGACCTGGAGAAGGAAGATAGGAGAGACAAATCGTACGAAAGGTATATAGGAATGCGATAGATTGTAAAAATTTGAAGATATTCTAATAAACTTGTAAAATATCGTTCGCAGATCTTATAGATCCGATCGCTACAGTCGTGGCGGTGAATCTGACAAACGTATTGACCGAAGACGTGGTCGTGAATCTCCAGACTTTGACTACAGCAGATCAAAAGACAAGAGAACAGAAGAGAGAGCGAACCTTGTTCCTATACCTAGAATGTCGAAATACGAAAGGCGCCAGTTATTTGCAATGAAAGTCGCCAAAGAGGAGGAAGAACGCCAGCGAAGACAACAGCAAGAAACTTGGCAAGACCATGAAGCGAGGTGTCTAGCTTTAGGCATGGATCCTCATACGACCGCTGCCCTCGATCCCCAGACTGGATATCCGCTATTTTTTAATCCCTCGCTTGGACAGTGGCAACATTATCCGCCTATACAAGGTGTGGAAATTATTTCTCATCGATCTTTGAACAAAGAAAATAGCGAAACTATATTCCTTGGTTTGTTTATTTTCATTTTTCTTCTAGACGCAGCGGATATCAATCCACAATGTCCTGTCTATATAGGATCGGCTCAGTCTCTCCCTCCGCATCCACCGCCAGGAATATTAATACCTTCTGGAGTACCGCCGCCTGTATTTGTTCCAAATCAATCTGGGTCTTCGTTCGGTCAACAAATAGGCGTTAGCTATCCTCTGATTCATCACGATGCTCAATTCGTCGACGGTCAAATACAGAGTCAGATATCGAGTAATCTTATACCGATCCAGAACGGAACTGTTCAACTTAATTCACAAGAATTGCCAAATATGTATGGCGAAAAATTGATAAACGATCATCAGTTATTTTCAATGATAGATAATCAACAGCAGGAAGGTTGTTTAACGTCTTCGTCTTCTACTTCTGCTGCTTCTGCTACGCCACTGCCACCGCCCCTCGACTTACCACCTAAATGGAAATCTGCTAAAGACATAAAGGGAAGAACGTACTATTACAATATTGACGATAGAATTTCACAGTGGTTACCACCACCGCCCGATCACTTTTCAACAAATCACGAAAGTTCAACTAGTTCTGAATCAAGCGACGAAACTAGTTCGTCGGATGAAGACGAAGACGAGATTGACGACGACGATATACTAATAGACGAAGATCACGTCGTCGATGATCCAAACTCTATTATGGATGTCGATAATCACAACAATGCCGAAAGTTCTATACTAGTTATTAAATCCGATAAATCTGATATCTCGGCTTTAGGCGATGATAACATCATCGTTTTTACCGAACCAAAGAAGAGGAGGGACGGTTTAGTCCAGGAGAGAATAATAAGCGTGAGTTTAGTAAAGTTTTTTTAGAAACTTAATTTTTTTCGAGTGTGGAAAGTCCCAGTTTTTCGCAATGGTGCGAGAATTTTGATCACTTTTCGCAAATGTGCGAAAAACTGTAAATTTTCGCAAACGTGCGAAAAATGGTAAATTTTCACACCCGTGCGAAAAATGTTCACTTTCCGCACTAGTGCGAAAAATGTTCACTTTCCGCACTAGTGCGAAAAATGTTCACTTTCCGCACTAGTGCGAAAAATAGTCACTTTCCGCACTAGTGCGAAAAACAGTCACTTTCCGCACTAGTGCGAGAAACGTTCACTTTCCGCACGCAAGAAATATCGAAAAATTGAAATTTTTCGTACTGTTTGAAAAAAATATTTTTTTATATTTGAATTTTTTTTTTTTTTTTTTTTTTTTTTTTGATTACAGCCTAGAAGGGAGGATGAGAGAGTTGATCATAAAAAGTATAAGGAAACAAAGGAGAAGTTGAGACGTCAGAAGGAGAAGGCAAAGTTAAAAGAGCACGAAGTTAAATTGAAGAAACATAGAAGAAGTAGTAAATCAAAATCACATTCAAGACATACGTCGAGTAAATTACAAGCTTTAACATCTGATCCGTCGACAACAATTGAGAGAAAGATAAAGGATACGTTTAGAATAAATATGGCAAACGTTATGGTACATTTCTTAAATCCTTATAGAAAAAACGATTGTAAACAGGGTAGGATCACTAACACAGAAGACTTCAAACATCTGGCTAGAAAAGTGAGTAGTTATCATCATTTATCATTAAAAAAAAAAAAAAAATCTATAATTTTTTATTCATAATTCATAGATAAAATAATTATAATGAAATATACATATATTTTTTTTTTTATTACAGTTGACACATTTCGTTCTCGCCAAGGAATTGAAGCATTGTAAAAGCGTCGACGAATTACAGTGTAACGAAAATGTTAAACACAAAGCTAAAGACTTTGTTAGAAAATATATGAGCAAGTTTGGTCCAGTTTATCAAAAGGCTTCTGACGAAGATTAAATTCATACAATTATTATATAGGGGGGGTTGATTATTATTAATAACAATTTAAAAAAAAAAAAAAAAAAAACACGCTATATGATGCGTGTACATACATACAGTATATAGCTATAATATAACGATTTTTGTAATTTATTATTATTATTATTATTATTATTATTATTATAGGCATGGATTTTTTCTTTTCTTCTTATTCTTATTCTTATTCTCTCTTTATCTTGTGATAAGAGATCGCGAATCTATAGTTTCTTCGATTTACGATTAACGATTAACGATTTACGATTTACCGTGTACGTGTAGTAGTTTATAATAATCTATTATCTGTAGATAAAAACGAGAGAGAAAAAAAAAAAAAAAAAAAAACAAATCAAATCTAATACAATCCAATTTATCAAACTGTAATGTATTAATTATTGTTTTTTTTTTTTTTTTTTTTTTTCCCTTTAGTAAAACTAAATACACAACAACAACAACAAGAAGACATACATACATACATAAATAAATATTATAAAAAAAAAATTGTGGCAACTAGTTTATTATCATTATCATTATATTACTATCACCTATGCTACATATTTTATATTATTACAAATTAATACAATAATATAATTGATTTGAAAAAAAAAAAAAAAAAAAAAATTGTACGATAATTGAGAATCAGTGTATGTGTGTGTGTGTGTGCCGCCGAGGTTTTTAGACAAAAAAGAAAAGTGAAGATTTCTTTTTTTTTTTTTTTTTCCCCCATCATTTATAATAATTGTTAATAGATATTATTATTATTATTATTATTATTATTATCGTATTGATTATTTTGCAATTTTTAAATGGTTTTCTTATTATTATTATTATTATTATTATTATTATTATTATTATTATTATTATTATTATTATTATTATTCCTGTACGTTTTTCTATTTCCCTATATATTCGAAATTTTTTCGAATATAAATTCTGTAATCGATATAGATAGTTATTATTATAGTATAGTATAATACTATATTACTAGGTAGAAGATATACTACACAATCAACGAGTGATTAAAATGAATAGTGAAATGAATAGACTCGTTACAATTATATATATAATATAATTGAAAATAAATGATACAAAAATAATAAATAATTAGGT
This sequence comes from Tenthredo mesomela, assembly GCA_943736025.1. Classification (NCBI taxonomy): domain Eukaryota; kingdom Metazoa; phylum Arthropoda; class Insecta; order Hymenoptera; family Tenthredinidae; genus Tenthredo; species Tenthredo mesomela. Next base: position 839,207 of record OX031021.1, read on the forward strand.
ATAGTATATATTATCATTCTATTTTATTTATTTTTCTCGTTTTTTTTTTTTTTTTCAAATTTAATAATAATAATAATAGTAATAACAAGATTACCTATTATTCATAACTAAGCATGATGTGGATTGCATGCATTAGGTGCGCGAGATATATTTTTCGTAATTTCGAGTTCTTTATTAAAAAATAAACTCGAAATAAAAAAAAACAAAAAAAAAAAATAAATAAAAAAATAAATGAAAAAAAAAAAAAAAAAAATTACGCTATAATAATTATTATGACTATATTATTATACATAATATTGTTGCATTAATTGTATAATACTTATTATTATTATTATTATTACTATGATCTAAATTGTTAATCTATCATCAGGATCATAGTAGTGTGAGATAAGAAAAAAAATAAAATAAAAAATAACATAACGTGAAAATAATAAGGTCAATAAAAAAAAAAAAAAAAAAAAAAAAAAAAAAAATAAATAGATACAACATTTGTAAATATAGCCTTATTGTAATCGAAGACTAAAAATACATTATATATGTTCACCTCTTTAATCTAGTTTCCTATTATTGTTGTTATTGTTACTTATTTATTTATTATTATTATAATTTTATTCAACACAATATCCTTATGTAATAATAGGTATGTATGTATGTACTATACAAATATTCAGAGCGATGATGTAGCCCTTTGTTGACGCCAGAATTCTTGACGACTTTTCAAAAAAGCAATACCCTCTTCAGCGTAAGCTGCTATATGCTGGGCTGAGGCTTGATGCGGTGCTTTTATATCTGAAAAGAGAGAGAGATTGATTGATTGATTGATTGATAGTTTATTAATGCCTTGGAGAACCTTGAGGCAAATTTGGTACATAAGTAGAGAGAGAGAGAGAGAGAGAGAAAAAAAGCAAAATTCAATCAAATCTCGTTATCTTTATCTAGGTGATGTAGTGTCGTGTCGATTTATTATCAGTATTAAGGTGGTTCCCATACCCAATTCGACCTGTTCTGAAAACATTGAAAATCTCTAACCGGGTACCGAAAACGGTAAAAAATGCTGTAAATTTCATTTCTTACGTCATTTTTCTATTTTCGCGTGAAACGAACATGTTTTGGGACCTACGTGTTCGAAATCGCCAATAGAATTGTGCTACGGAGTACCTTTCACCGTTCAGCCCAATGTTTTTAGAACAGGTCGAATTTGGTAGGTAATCACCTTAAGGGGATATGAAAGGTGAATTATACACCTCGAATTTTTGGTAGCCCGTTTCTCAGCTAAAACACATCCGATCGATGTGAAATTGATATCAGTGACGCAGAAAAAGTGCACGGAGGGCATGATGCTCTTGGATTTTCCAAAAAGTGGAAAATGTTTCGGGTGTTTTCATATCTATCAAGTACTACAACGTCAGCAACAACGATTATTCGTTACAGAGCACTCTTGATGTAAAACTGTACATTTTATTTTCGCTTTTTGGAAATCCAAGAGCATCATGCCCTTCGTTCACTTTTTCTGCGTCACTGATATCAATTTCACATCGATCGGATGTGTTTTCGCTGAGAAACGGGCTGCCAAAAATTCGAGGTGTATATAATTCACCTTTCATAACCCCTTAAGCAATTGAAAATAACAATAATCGATGGTATGACAAGATTTTGTGCATACTTTATCATAATGTGTCTTCGAGATTTCTGAAAGCATATTGCATATCTTCGTAGATACGGTGATATTGTTGTAATATATATTCCTCCCCGCTACTTCCCGGGTCTTCAAACTTCATTGAAGTCAATCTGTATATAATATCTCGCATAGATTCTCTGATATAGTTCCAAGTGACACGGTCGTCACTCTGATTTCTAGTATCGACCGCGTTTTTGGCCATGTCATGAAAGCCTATGATGTTCTTTAGCATACCGACCGTTTTGTAGAATGGACAGAAACGGTCGTATACCGAGTAGCCATTCTGTTGCAGGAAATCGTCCTTAAGTATTTTTGCTACTTCTAGGGTGATCTTGTCACCTTCGGCTAGAGACCCCTTGCCGACTAGCTGAACTATCTCGCTTAGTTCTTGTTCGTCCTGAAGTATCTGACTTGCCTTAGCTCGGAGTGGTGTAAAATCTTGGAAATTATTATCATAAAAATCGTCAAGCGAACGTAGATACTTGCTGTACGATATCAGCCAGTTTACAGAAGGGAAGTGCTTGCGTTGAGCCAGCTTTTTGTCAAGGCCCCAAAACACTTGGACTATACCGAGTGTGGCGCTGGTAACTGGGTCTGAGAAATCGCCACCAGGCGGTGATACGGCGCCTACTACGCTCACAGAACCCTCCCGCTCCGGGTTACCAAGGCATGAAACCCGCCCGGCTCGCTCGTAGAAACTTGCCAAACGTGCACCGAGGTATGCGGGGTAACCAGAGTCAGCTGGCATCTCGGCTAACCGACCGGATATCTCACGGAGTGCTTCTGCCCATCGGGATGTAGAGTCGGCCATCATTGACACGTTGTATCCCATGTCGCGGAAATACTCGGCAATTGTGATGCCTGTGTAGATCGAAGCCTCTCGAGCTGCTACAGGCATGTTTGACGTGTTTGCTACAAGAGTTGTACGCTTCATTATTGACTCCGTAGTGCCGTCAACTTCGACTGAGAGCTCAGGGAAATCCCTTAGCACCTGGGAAGCGGAAAATTTCCGGGAAAGTGTTCAGTGGTTGAAGAGAAAGCGAAAGAAAGAAAGAAACCCTTGAAATAACACTCAGTAGTGACTCTCAACTACCTAACTTGGGTGTTGACTCTCAGTTGAGTGTTGACCCTCTGTTGGGAGTCAAATCTCAATTTGGGAGTTGGACCCTCGAAATTTGGGGGTCAACTCCCAATTTAAGAGTTTTACATCCGAAATTCAGTGTTTACACCAAAAATTCAGTGTTTACACTCAAAAATTGAGTGTATTTTCCGTAAGGGAAGAGAAAAGTGGGAAAGGAATGGTTGCGGCCGTTGGATACCGGGTACCTCTGACATCTCGTTTCCACGTTCTCCGCATCCCACGTAGACTATAACGTCAGAGTTTGAGTATTTCGAGAGTGACTGTGAAATCACGGTCTTCCCACACCCGAAGGCACCAGGGATGGCTGTAGTCCCGCCTTGGACGCAGGGAAAAAGAGCATCGAGTATTCTCTGGCCAGTTAGAAGAGGATGATTAGCGATCAGTTTCTCGTTGTATGGTCTAGGGGTGCGAACAGGCCATAGTTGGATCATTGTATGGCTTGTAACAACGCCGTCGAACTCAGTTTCCAGGATGACATCATCAACCGCGTAGTTACCTTCCGGGGCAATGTATGTTATGGTACCTCGAGCCTTGGGGTGAACTAGCATCTTGTGTTTGACCAATGTGTTCTCTTCGACTATACCGAATAGGTCACCGCCGGTGAGGTGACTGCCGGGTGTTATGTTCAAAGGGATGAATTCCCAGGAGATGCTTCGCGACAGAGAGGGAACGGATATGCCCTTCGGAATGTAGATCGAATTCGTTAGCTCGTGGATGTCTTTCAACGGACGTTGAATACCGTCGAAAATACTACCCAGGATACCAGGACCAAGCTCTACGCAGAGGGGACTGTAAGTTCTGAGTACAGGGTCTCCTACCGCGAGACCACTCGTGTCTTCGTAGACTTGGGCCGTCGCCATGTCACCATCTAGACGTATGATCTCTCCTATCAGTTTCGAGTAACCGACACGAACTATCTCGAACATTGCAGTTCCGAACATTTTCTTAGCGGTTACGACCGGACCCGAAACACCAAACACATACCCCATCTTCGACTCGTTTTCGTCGTCCATGATTGGGCATAAATTTGCATAAATGGTTGGATTCAAGGCGGAAGATTCGACATAAAGTCTTCGTGACAGCGAGGAACAAAAAATCGACAACACTGATCTTCGCTTTTCTTAGATAACTGCGAGCTCCGACATATCAGGCATTGAATGCGTGCACAGTGTGATACAATTGCAAGTTTTAAATTTACAAGTGCAACTCACCTGGATGCTTGAGAAGGTTTTGAAGATACTTTTTGTCGACCTCAAGCTGACCCAGGAGTCTTTGATGAGCGGTATTGCTCTTCTGATTCTCCTGAGTCCCGGACTTTTGCCTACGTTGGGCAGTCAGTTTATTGGCCGGTTGATCTTTCTGCTCGGTAGCCCCTCGCCGAGCTTTGATCAATTTTTGATCGTCTTGAGGTGCAGTTTCAACTGGAGGACTTTTCTTGCTGGTCAAAAGAGCGAGCGGAATCGGCGATGACTTTTCTGCAGAGTACATAAATGCCTTTATAACAGATCCCGAGGAAGAATACTCACGATTTTTAATCATCACTTGCCACCGATTATGTTCTGGATAGCCTCCTGCGCTTTTTGGACGCCCAAACGAAACCCGTCGAATTCGGAACGGATCCTCATACCACGGTAGTAGTACACCAGACTCAGTTCAAAGTCACCAAGATGATAGAGCGCCTCAGCCTTATAGTACATCGCTCGAGCGTTGCTTGGGTCTCGTGAATTTTCCTGAAGAGCTGCTTCAGCGTCCTCTAACGCCTTTTGGGGCTCCCCAAGGAGAAGGTAACACTTGCTACGAGCTATCAGTGCGTTCTTGTCTCCAGGACTCAGCTCCAGTGCCTGTAATGTAATAGTTGAATGATAGAGTATACAAAGTACCTATATGGAAATAAATAACTGTGCACTGGTTGGCGGTCGCGCTTCAGACGATGAAGAGACAGTATTAGTCCACTGGGTTCTTCTGCAATCATAAATACACCGGAATTGAAACCTTGTTGACAAAGTTGACGGCGATCTCGACATCCCCGGATCGCATTTCGCGCGCTGCTAATGCGAGCATAGCTCCGGGTTCAGCCTCTTCGGGTATTTGAAGAGCGCGGCTCCGGTCTTGGCGTCTTTTCATCCTTAGGGACTGCTTGATGTCACGACTTCCCATGTTCACTGCAGCGGCTCTGTCCTTGTCGGTATAGACTTCCTCCTGTCGTCTCAGACCGCAGTTTTTGCGACGTTTTTTCTTCCTCGACTTTTGGGCTGTCATTTCTTTGTCCAGGGTATTACCAGCCTGGCTACGACCACCCCGTCTTTTCCGTTTCTTTTCACCCCTTCGCCGGCGAGTCTCTCCCCCATCTTTCAACTCCGACAGAGTATCTATCGTCGCGTGTCCCGTCAGCGGGGGACCTCCGACCAGCCCTTGCTTCGCATCTCTTCGCCCGTACTTTCCTCTCCGACTTGTACCATGCTCAACGCTTTCTTCGAGACCAACACGGACGAAACTCAAGAGGAAGTCGTTGTCCTGTAGCGTTGGATTCAGAATCCCAGTGGCTTGAGCTCCGACCAAGTCGGACGCTGCATCGTGGACCGTCTCCACGTCGCTCATCGTGTTTTCACACAACTCACTCGAGGATCAGAAGAGCTTACAGTCCGCTTCCGGAGAGTATAAAGTACTACGTATCTCGGAATGGTGGCATAGCCAATTCGCCAGGACGTGTGGATATCGACACCTCACTTTCGCAGGTGGCTCGTCGCCCTGGCAACTCAGTCAACAATGCGTCACTACCTCGTACTTTTCGAACTCGTTATTATACCTACTCGCGCACGGTACATATCCCACGTGACTATGATACGTGATGCGTGACAGATATAAAGAAAGTATATCGGAATGGAACCTACACCTCGCGTGCAGGTCGCAGGCTCCTACGTTTCGTGGTACATACTTACAACCCTACTGAAAATTTCCAGATGGATTCATCTGGTCGTTCGAAATTCCTATGGAATTTTCTGGAAATCCAGCAGATTTCAGATGGAATTCATTGGATTCTGCTAGAAATCCACTAGGTTTCATATGGAATCCATATAGGAATTTCGAACGACCAGATGAATCCATTTGGAAATTTTCAGTAGGGAAGAATTTCGCCGTTTGGAACTAGACTTGAATCCTGCGGTTCCTTACCGGCTGTGACAAAGTCACGTGCATAATGCTCTTCGAAATAATACATGAACAGATCGTATATCGCCTCATCCCAACGCATATTATGAGGTAAGTTTTGCGAAACCTATCACAAGATCACATCACAGACAGCACGGAATATTGTCCAATATTGTAGCAACATTGTAGCAACATTGCAATATTGGGCAATATTCCGTGCTGTCTGGGATCTAGTCCATAACCGATTTGCAATCTTGCAGGCAAAGAGTTTCGCACAATTCTGAAAGGTCCAAGAAGTTCGCGTTCGCCGGCTTCTCTCCCTTCCGGGATTCTGAATATACTAAGAAGCCGGTGATCAGCTCTAGCGCATTTACAGGGAAGAAAGTGAACCGTTCTTCTCATGATCAAACAGCAAGTCCAGTGAAGAAGCAGAGGGTGCGCTTAGAAGCGTGCTATACCGCTATATGGAATCGACTCGACCACCAGACAGCACGGAATATTGTCCAATATTGTAGCAACATGGTAGCAACATTGCAGCAATATTGCAACATTGTAGCAACATTGCAGCAACATTGCAGCAACATTGCAGCAACATTGCAATATTGTAGCAACATTGCAATGTTATGCTACAATGTTGCTACAATATTGGGCAATATTCCGTGCTGTCTGGGACGGTCCTTTCGTGATCGGGAGAAGAGAATCAGTATTTCGGTCTCACCTGGTTGTAGGAGTAGAGAGCTTTGCCGTAATTTCCATTTTTTAGATGTCCGGCTGCCTCGTCGACGTGGAGTTTTGTCTCTACTGTTATCGCCGACGGTCTGTGCTTCCCGTTTGCGTTACCTTTGTGACCATTTCCCCCGCTCGTTCGGGGCGCCATATTGGTTCAAATTTCTCCTGCCTCGCTAACTCATCATGAGTTTCTGGGATGCGATTCTGTAAAAGAAAAGAGCAGCAGCTCTTTTTTAATCAAGAATCTAAGAGATCGACGACAGCTCTGGATCCTTGGACTGGTGGCAAAGAAATGATGGGCCAAAAGCTCGAGCCTCCAACTCACGATTAGCGCACAGTTTCTTGGTACGACGTTTTAGTCGCGACAGGCGGTACCTGGCAGCATGCATGAACCTTTTAAATTCGGTAATTGCTGCTCGGTGCTCGCCTGGCACATTGATCATCTTTAGGCACGGGGCACCATGGCAATTTAAAAGTTGACTAAACCGAAAGCTTTTACCTCGCGGAAATAAGGATCAGATAAACGTACGTTACTTGCCAATCAAGGGCTCGATCGCACCGCGCCAATCCAATGCTCATATCTAAGAGAGTAGATTCGACGAGTGACTGGTGACGTTCATCATCCTCATCATATTATGCGCGTTCACTCACTGCAGAATAGAGACGTCCAAGTACACCAGTGAAATTCGATGACTGATTAGAACCGGTATGATATCTTCAGAATGAGGTTTAACCAGGACTTTGAAGAGGCAACAAGGTCGGATTTAGCATGCAACTGTTGCCACTGGCGATGAGAGTAGTGTTATAGATGTAAACCCCGCGTAGATTGCTAGATCCGATCTGCCGAGACCGCGCAAGCTCGGGTTTACTTATGGCGTGTCCAACGCGGTTATATTGTGCCCAACAATTAACCACTGACTCAAACCATGGTCACGAAGGGCTCGATTTGTTCCGAATTATTATGACGACGACGACGACGACAAACCGAATTATTAAACAGGACAAGATTTAGTCAAGACTCGGATCTCCGGATTTGTCGCATCTTAGCGATGAACGAGCATCCGTTTCGAGATTGACGAATACAACGATGAGTGTACATGATTCTGCGGTTTCAGTTATCGAACATACCTAATATCGAATGAATTTTATGTCAAACGTTTGCATCATGCAATGCCTATCAAGTAATTACACAGTGCCTAAACGGCAGCAACGAGAGAAAGAGTAGGAGGTGAAACAGTCGGCTCCGTTTACCCCGAGTATGCGCAAGCTTCGGTTTACTCATTGTTAGCGTGTCTGATGTGGGTTGCAGTTATAGCTATGAACAGCCAGGCTGTAGCTATCCTGGGCAATTAACTAATAGCTTAGCTTACAGGGGTGGATGTCAATTCGTGGCTTACCTCAATCCCTGGCTTAAAACCATATTCCTTTCCATATCGGACTGTGAATTTGAATTGCGAATTATTCGATAACGATTTTCTTGCGCTTATATTATTATTGCTGCATTCTACACGATCGGTTCATTCGGAATTCAAATAAATACTATAACTACCGTGTGTGTTGGAAAAATTTCTTTAGATTTTTGTAACGACGATCGGTAATTTGCTATCTCATATATCCTTACCGTTGTATAAGTTAGAGACTGCAGGTCGGTCGGTTTGACTAAAAGTTCGGTTAAACCGTATCTGACAACCGACGAGCTGATGTAAGAAATAAAACTGGGAAATCGGGGGCGTATCACTTTGAACAACTGGCTAATATTTCGATATAATTATTAATCGATAGACGGAATGAACGAGCCACCGCGGCTAAAGCCCTTGCGTGTTTCTACGAATTCTTTAATATTTGTATTGAACAATGTTACGTAGACCATCCCAGGTCTGCAATAGATTATTATTAACCCCGTGACGAATGTCTTACGTCACGCCATAACAAACTAGACTATATATACTAGGGTGCTTTTTTTTTGAAACGATTATTTTTTTTTTGCAACTTCCCATTGAAAACCTTGTTGTAGACGTCGAAAAGGGAATCCTGTACAATTTTTAGCTCTTTATTCCGATTCTAGTACTCGCGCTCTTCTTTTTAAGTTTTTCCATGCTAAAAGCAATGTGAACATTACGATTTGTTCTTTAGTCGCGCACAACTCAGCCGCATTTCGATGGATTGTTCTCATCCAAGACTCATTTTACAGAGAATTTAGTGTTCTTCAAAAGTGCTTTAGGTAGTTTGGCTGGGGTTTCAACCGCCGCACTTGTGTGAGCCTTCAAAGTCAGTTTTATGCATAATTCTTCTTTCTCGCTGTGGGCGAATAAACAGTTGGACTTGGAGAAAAAAACTTCGTAACAATTTTGTAGGAAATTTATTTCTCTACAAAAAAAGTCCTACACATAAAGTCTCTCAAACCAGTATTTCAAAAGATATAAGTACTTTGATTTTTTTAAATATAAAATTCCAACAAAATGTCAAGTTCAATATTTTCAGGTCAGTCAAATTATCTTGGGCACTTTTAAAGAACACTAAATTCTCTGTAAAATGAGTCTTGGATGAGAACAATCCATCGAAATGCGGCTGAGTTGTGAGCGACTAAAGAAAAAGTCGTAATGTTCACATGCCTTTAGCATGGAAAAACTTAAAAAGAAGAGCGCGATTACTAGAATCGGAATTAAGAGCTAAAAATTGGACAGGATTCCCCTTTCGACGTCTATAACAAGATTTTCAATGGGGAGTTGCAAAAAAAAAAAATAGTCGTTTCAAAAAAAAGCACCCTACTACCCAGACAGCACGAAATATTGCCCAATATTGTAGCAACATTGTAGCAACATTGCAATATTGTAGCAACATTGCAGCAATATTGCAATGTTGCTACAATATTGGGCAATATTCCGTGCTGTCTGGGTAACCCTCGTCAAGATGTACCCATTCCAAAATGTATTTCTCTAAATAATATTATATATTTTTTTCAACAAAGCTCATGTATTAGGTATTCTATAAGTTTCAGAACTTTATTATCAACGTGTTCAACCAATATGCGAATATACACAATATTATTATCACATACTATAGTTTCTTAAGCCAAATCATGGGTCGTCGGTTTCTGTGCAAGATCATCGGCGGTGATGCTGTACTCGTAGTTTTGTCCAGCTATAGAAGCCTGGACATTGGCTCCTCCATCAGGGTTGATAATCGGACCATTGCCAAGAGGCTCGACCACTTCACTGTATTTAACACATACATAATGTAAAAAATTTTGGTTTCGAAACAGTTTCGTCATGTTTTCGTATCAGGAATTGCATTACTTACGAAATAACTCTGTAACCGTGCTCGTCAGCAACGTACGTCACCTCGCGTCGGAAGAAACCGTCACTGTAAGCGTACGAGCCTGTGAGATTCAGCCCGTTCCTTGATTCCTGCCTGCTTTGCATACCGCCCATTATATCGTCTACGACGTAGGTGGCGAAATTGTAAACTGCATTTTCGGCCTGTTCTCTGAGCTCCTTTTCTTCCATCAGTTTGTTTTTCTCGATAGTCGACGCCTCGGCTCTTACAAGTTTCGACGCATCCTCCGATCTGAACTGTTTCAAATCTCTTTGGGAGAAGACGCCAACGAGTAGCAAGGCGAATATCAATCCCTGAAATGAGTGGAATAATGACATTTTTTTTTTTTTTTTTTTAACGGTTTTTGGAACGGAATTGGAGATTGCAGTGAAATTCACTGGAACTTCTTCACTGTTGATAAAATTTACCTTGCAGATAGATGTGATGGCCATGATTGCTAGTATTGATCAAATTTTATCGACTGACGGAACTACCTTGCTGTATATATAGCTCGAGGTAGCCGAAGTGGGCATCCCCTCCATTTCAAAGTTCATGTTGAAATTGAATTCCTAGCAAACTGACCTTCCAGATGCCGGATTACGGACTTTCACATTTTTAAGACTAGCAATGATTTCGAAAAGAGATTTGGGAAAAACAGCTTAAGCACTTTTCCAACACCTTGAAGTAGTTCGTCGAGGGGTATTTATAAATCCTGCACTAATACTAATATATAGCAGGAGGGACTTCGGTGTAAGAAAATGGAAAGTCATATGCATCGCGTTCTGCGATCTTATCTTATTCCTCTTCATTAAGGCTTTCAAACCATTTGTTACTTACTCAGTTCAAATGAAATATGTGTAATTTTCATGTGCCAATCAAGGTATATCGGATATAATAAACAGACACAGACATCTGAAGTTTATGAACGTTATTTTTTTATTCATAGACTTGCTGAAAAATGTCCCAATTAATTGGTACGATAAGTGTACACAGTAAACATTTGATTACAAAAATAATCGAACTACAAATTTTGGTCCATTAATTCTAATCATCGTATAATATCTCAAGGTATAGAAACTTTGAGTATACACCTCGTAGCTCTTTGTGATCAGTGCATTTCTCTGTGAACTACAACCATGCATTGAAAGGTGTTGATGTCTTTTAGTCCAAGGCAGGGTTCGGAGGTAGTTTTTTTCACCCGTCTTTCGTGGCAGAACAGACTCGTGTTGTTATTCACGTTTGTAGTTCCTTTGAAGCAATTACCGATCGTTCTGGGTCGTGACATAGGCAGAATTCTCGGCGGTCTTTGTAATTTTGCACTCCTTTTTCTAGTAGACCCTCGGTCATTTCCCGGCTGAAAGAATACGGGAGAATTTCTCAAAGCTATCTCGTGCATTGGATTCAAGCTTCAGGATTTCAAATGTGGATAGAAATCCATGTAGGATACTGACCGGAAGAACCCGAAGATAAGCTGGTATGAAGAGATTCGAGTTTCGCGCTATGAGGTCTCTCCTCGCTTTACCATACCCCTGCATACGACGCTGGGAACCGTATTTCAAAAGTCTGGCTGTCATAGACTCCTCCGAGACAACCTGAAGAACGGTTTGTATCAGCCGCGGCATTTCCGGTTGCGGTTCTTTCGTCAGTTTTATTATCTCAGAATCGACATCCGTCATCAACGGTCTTTCTCGTGCCGCGTTCTTCCGCATTAGGGATCTAAACGTGAAAATATCTATGTACTCGAAGAAAGGGTTCATTTGCGCACTCAGTCCCCATACAGCACCCAATATTGTAGCAACATTGCAGCAATATTGCAACATTGCAGCAACATTGCGACATTGCAGCAACATTGCAACATTGCAGCAACATTGCAACATTGCAGCAATATTGCAGCAATGTGAGCAATATTGCTACAATATTGAGTGCTGTGAGAGTGTAAACGATGATTTGTACCTGGCCTTCTTCTTCAGGATTTCTTGGGCGTCTGGATAGTGAATGATGGCCTCGTTCAAGTCCGACTTGCTGAGGACGAAGAGATTCGAAAAACCGTGGGACTTGACGTCCGCTGTGCGACGATTACCACCGTTCAAAGCCAGCAAACTTATCTCACCGAATACCGATCCCTCGGTTAGTGTTGCCAGTACTTCGTCGCCGGATGGACCACCGATTACCTGGACTTGTCCAGTTTTAACGATGTACATTTCCTTACCGACTTCACCCTTCAAGAATGGAATCATCAGATGACGTGTTATGCATACCGGACTGCACTGGTGCACGAAGCAACGTTTGATGATGAGAACTCGTTACCTTTCGACAGATTATGTCCCCGGGGAGATAAATGACTGGTCGTAGCTTGAGTACGAGTTCCCTGAGTAGAGCTTCGTCACAATCATGGAACAACTGGACTTTGCTCAAAGTTTGTATATGGACATTGATTGCTACATCGGTCTTCATTTTGATGGGTAAAGAGTCGAGGATTCTTCCCTCATCTGTAAACAGAACATTATTGTCTTCAGATTAACAGGAAGAAATATAAGAGATGATCGATGATCGCGCCGTACTGACCAAGAGTGTGCTGCTGCTCCCAGGTGAATGTGAACCACAGTTTAACTCTCTCTTGGAGTTCACGGGGCAAGTTTAACCGACGCATGTACTCCAGCGTCTCGTCAACTAGCTTGCGATACTCCGTCCTGGAGTAAGTAGCAGTTGTGATTATGTCACGAATCTATGAAAAGGATCAAACGATTCGGAATTTCAATCATCTGTTTATAAATTTAGAGATTTTCAAAGTGTACATAATATTCCTATTTGAAGAAGACTCTTTATGATATCAGTTAAAATCGGTATAATCACCTGGCCGATCAGAAGAGCGAATACAAAGACACCCATCAGCCAACTGGCGGTCATAAACATGTACTCGTACTCGTTTTCTGGTTTAGGATTCTTTCCGATGGATGTAGCCGTTTTAGTGGCGAAGTAAAAGCACCTAATGTACCTGAGGGTAAAAATGACCAATGTATTTTATTCAGGTCTGTTTATTGGGCTGATAGAATAGAGCTGCAGCATGCAATGAAAAAGCAACAGGCTGTGCAATTCTAGTTGATATTTTGGTGCAGTAGAAACTCACGCGTTTCCAACACCATTGAAGACCCAACCATTGCTACCAAGACCCTCCCAAGCCGAGAAAGCGTAATATGCACAAGCGTTTATGTGTATAAGATAAACCATGTAGGACAGGGTCCGCGCTATGCGGACCACGTGTGGATTCGACAGTACGCTATCCATGCAATTGTACAATTCCCAAAATGTCTGAACCTGAAATAAATCGATAACTAAAGCTTTCGGGACATTCTTCTTCTTCTTCTTTTTCTTCTTCTTCTTCTTCTTTCGCCGAGGTCAAACCTTATGCTGTGTATGATACACGTATATATTACAAGTGGACACGGCATGGACATGGTCGGTAGTCAAGTGAACGTTACCTTCAAAAATCTTGGAATCCTTAACAAAGCTTGGCAATAACCGTAAGCGAAATACAAAAGGTCCAACGGAATCAGGGAGAGAATGTCCATCTGTAAATTGAATTGTTTGCGTCACAAGAAGATGCCGAAAAACGTTACAGATCGTAAATCGGATGATCAAATTTACTTTGAACTGCCATTTTCTCATGTAGTTCTTTCTCGTCAGCCTTGGATCTTTCACCCAGAAACCATCCTCTAAAAACATGACGCGTGGCCTGATCAGGACAATGTCTACCAGGTAGAAAATGTCAGCTAAATAGTCGCACGCCAGCCATATACCAGTGTTCTTTGTGTCTTGATATGGAAACGTACTACGAAGTGGTATAACGCAGCAGTTGTAAGTGAAGCATAGTGTCACCGTCAGCAGCCAGTAGATGTACGTGTAACCTGAAATGATCGGAGTCCACGATATTCCGAAAAATTGACAATGAGAGAACCTCGTCACTCACTTTGCGGATCGATGGACCTGTTCCAATCGATGTTTCTTAAACGCCACCAGAAACTTCGTGGCTGACCGTGGGAACTTGACCATCCATGGTTGTCGTTCAATGACTTTGGAAGTCCGATAGAAGCGTCAGCACAGTTGCAGTTATCACCTGGAAAAGCAACCAATACTTAGTACAATTCGTTTAAAACTAAAGTCGATCGATCAGTGGCTACATCCCAGACAGCACGGAATATTGCCCAATATTGTAACATCATTGTAGCAACATTGCAACATTGTAGCAACACTGCAGCAATATTGTAGCAACATTGCAATATTGTAGCAACACTGCAGCAATATTGCAATGTTGCTACAATGTTGCTACAATATTGGGCAATATTCCGTGCTGTCTGGGATCCAGTCTTCAACCTTGTTCGCTACTGGCGGTTGATGGGGTCGGTGGAAAGTCGAGACGTCGTCTGATCCGCTGTGCTCGTTCTGTGAAGGCGCGTACTAGATGTTGCATTCTTTGCTGGATGAAGAACTGCCCGTTTGAATGGAGGCTGGAATAGTATGAAGGGTCAAACGGTGTGCAAAATATGATCTCTGGACTGTCCGGAAAGATAATAGCAGGATTAACTAACGTGTAGCCATTGGTGCTGTTGTTTACACCAGGAAAATCGCTCGTCTCTTCTTCGCTGTCTTTCGTGAACCTTACGTCTTCGAAAAGTTTCTGGGACTCTTCAGGATGGGATTGATCGTGTGAGGGTGTTTCTGGTTCACCTGCAACCGACGTAACTCAATTTTCTAACGCCCCGCGGATTGAAGTCGCATGATTGCTTTATCAGTACCTGATGAGATCCGATGATTAGAGTTTTCTGGACTACATCGAAAGCTGATGTCACCGTCGCACCATGAACCAATGCTCGGCTTGTCGGACGACATTCTATCAAGCTCCAGTTGCACCGGATATACCATTCTCTGAAATACAAAGATTTCGGTCAGAGAGGAGTGACACAGGACGAACAGTGGTGACACTATGGGTTCAATTTATACGGAGATGGACTTGGTCCTGTCGAACGTCAGCCTCTAGACGGGAGAAGGAGAAAAATTGGAACTTCCAATCGGGATTTACCTTCTTCAGTAATCCCATTCTTTCCATTGCCAAGTTCGAGCAGGGACTGAGAGCGACGAGGGATTTTCACGTCGTTTAGAACTCTTTCTATCTTCCGGAGTCTGCGCCTGAGGGGCGATCAATAGACGCACCTTTTGGTCTTGGACATTACTGATGAAATACTGCGGTGTTATTATCAGGTGGATATTTTCATTTGATTAATCATATAACGTCTGTAGTTACAAGAACAGGAAAAGGGTATCCAAAGCATTATCAACACACATTAGAAATATCTATAATACTTTTGCGTATTATGCTGATCACTTTATGAAATTTGTCAAGGTGTCCGTAAAACTGGGAGTTTTACTCTTTAGTTCAAATGAATATTAATTGAAGGATTTTCAGTATGCAAAATTATTTTAAATATCAAAGTATAATATTTCTATAATTTGACTCAACTATATAATTCGACGCCCGATACGAATAACAGCACATTTCAGATTCTGGGTGAAAAAGAGCACGTTTCAAATTCCGGGTGGAAAAGAACACATTTCAAATTCCGAGTGAAAAAGAGCATGTTTCAGATTACGGATGGAAAAAAACACGTTTCAGATTGAGAATGAAAAATAGCACGTTTCAGATTCACTCGAAAACTAGCACAATTCAGGCGAAGCGAATATTACTCATTAGTAAGTATCAGGTAGGTTTATTATGAAATTGGAAATGCACAATTATGCACAAAAACTCGATTCAATTTTATCATTGAATGATTAATTCAATCTTATAATAAACCTACCTGACACTTGCTAATAAGTAATATTCGGTTCAACCTGAATTGTGCTATTTTTCATTCTCAATCTGAAACATGCTCTTTTCCACCCGGAATCTGAAATGTGCTCTTTTCCACCCGGAATTTAAAACGTGCTGTTTTTCAAAAATACCTATGTAATTTACACCGATCTACTGAGATCGTCAAAGACTCCGGCGATTTTTTTCTTTTTTTTTTTCCTCAAATTTATCACAATTAAAGAAAACGTTTTCAAATTTCCTCGATGAATCTAAAAGATCAATACAGCTCAAGCTGTTACTGAAGACGAAATAGAATAATGAGGAATTTCGTCTTCATCTGTTCCGCAAATGATATCGTTCTGATTTATACTGATTTACAAAAGATAACGAGCTCGAGATTGATGGAACCAGAATCCAGTAATATTCAACCTTCTGTCAGCTCACTCGAATTCGTTGCCTTACACATGCTAAACGAGTGTCGATGACATTCATTGACAGACCTTGAGATCGCTATGTCACGAAGGTGAGTCTATTACGATTTCGTGCCAAAGGTTTCTCTTAAATAACCGGCTCCGCCAGAGAGCAAGAACCCCGATTTAGCCGCAGGCCTGAAATAACAAGCGATTCGGCCTCTCCTCATGATCACGAGGCAGGGGTACAGGTGGTCCGAAAAATGGTGAACAAAAATCGTGACAGTATACAGTGTATCACAGTGTGAACAACAAACACCAGACCATCATGAAGCTGTTGAATCATGCCATTGCCTGGCTTGCACTGAGTGTAATTTACGTCTACAATTGTTTTTTCACTTTCGGTTTAGTACATGTGCAAATCGACAAAGGCATTATTCGCGGACGGAACGCGAGCACTTGGCAAGGCCGCAGTTACTTCAGTTTCAAAGGCATACCCTACGCCGAACCTCCACTTGGTCAGCTCAGGTTTAAGGTCAGTGAATCTCAGGTTCTTGGTGCACCGAAAACCGATTTTTTTACTGTCAAGCCTTGACAATAGACAATACTGACGGATTGGTAATAGACACCCAGACAGCACGGAATATTGCCCAATATTGTAGCAACATTGTGGCAACATTGCAACATTGCTGCAATATTGCTATAATATTGCAATGTTGCTACAATGTTGCTACAATATTGGACAATATTCCGTGCTGTCTGGGCAGGAGACTGAAAAACGCACTGAAAATGTCATTTCGAATTGGTACATCCTCAGGCTCCCCAAGAGGAGAAGAAATGGACGGGAGTCAGAGACGCTATTCATCACGGTGCAGTATGTCCGCACATGGACATAGGTTTCCAAATTTTTCGGGGCTCGGAAGACTGCCTTTTCTTGAACGTATACACTCCGTCTCTTGGGTCGAGGAATCTGCCTGTTATTGTATATATCCATGGAGGGATGTTCTCGCAGGCTTCTGGCAACGACGAAGTCTTCGGTCCGGACTACTTGGTGGAAGCTGGTGTCATCCTGGTCACGTTTAACTACCGCCTTGGTGCTCTTGGTACGTGTCCCGCCGTATAAAGCTTGGAAAAGCTGTGACGTTGAGACTAAGTTGTCTTTTTTTTTAAATTGCGCAGGATTTCTGACTACCGAAGACGACGGTGCGCCCGGAAACGCTGGTATGAAGGATCAAGTAGCTGCTTTGCGATGGATCCGCAGGAATATTGCTAAGTTTGGTGGTGATCCAGATAACGTGACTCTATTCGGTGCAAGTACGGGCGCAGCTTGCGTCGAGTATCATCTTTTGTCTCCGATGTCGAAGGGTGAGTTTCTTCACTCAGAAAAAGGTCTTGTCGACACAAACAAAATTTGGTTATTATATGGACAATCACATTTTTTGTTCAGTCAATCAAATTTTTTGTTCAGTCAACTAAAAATTTCGTTCGGATAGCCAAAATTTTGTTGGGACAACCAAAATTTTGGCTATTCCAACAAAATTTTTGGTTGACTGAACAAAAAATGTGATTGTGCATATAATAACCCAAATTTTGGTTGTGTCGACAAGACCTTTTTCTGAGTGTTCCGAATTTCATGTATACTTATACCGAGCGATGAATCTACATACGTGCCATGATTTCCTCGTCAGGTCTGTTCGCGAGAGGTATTGCCCACAGCGGATCGGCACTGAACACTTGGTCGTTATCGGTGAATGGTACCGCATCCGCGATCAGACTTGCCGAAGGTTTAGGGGCAAAAAACGTAGCCGGAAATAAAGCCAGGGCCTTGGAGTTCCTGAAGGGTGTATCGTCCAGGGAAATCGTCAGGGTTCAGGGGAGCCTGACAACTGCAGCAGTAAAGTATCGTTCCGTTGAACAACTCGCTGTTATGTACCTACTGATACTCGCGCAGAATAGCAAATCATGTGTTTTATTCGTCTGCCATATGATAGGAGAAGAGATTACGCATCGAGTTTCTGTTCGCTCCGTCAGTAGAGAGGGGTGTCACATCGGAGGAAATTTTCCTGCCAGATTCACCTCTGAATATATGGAAGTCCGGGAGTTACAACAAAGTCCCTTACATCACCGGCTATACAAGTCACGAAGGTCACTTATTTTTGCATGGTAGGGAAATAGGCTTTGGTAATCCATGAAAATTTGTGGGCATTGTGTAATGGCGAGATATTCCAGAGTTGGTGAAACCGGAAATGATGAAAGCGGCTTTTGAGGACACTGAGCGATTCGTTCCAATTGACATCAGGAACCAACAGCGAAGAAACAGCCTCGCTAAATTAATTCGCAAATTTTATTTCAACGACGAACCGATCGGCAGTGGGAACATCAGCAATCTTGTTGACGTTAGTTCATTGTAATATGTTGCATGTGTACGGAAATTGGTGAAAGTCCGATTTAATTGAGCCGTTCGATATTTTACTCCGCAGCTTTACGGGGATGTTAGTTTTGTTACTGCGGTAAAAAGAGCCACCAAACTACACCTCGCATCCACCACAAGTCCGATATATTTCTACGTCTTCTCCTATGATGGTGGGCTGAATCTGATCAAGGGTACTTTTGGCATCAAACGGCCTGGTAGGCATATATATTTCCACATCTTATCCCTTACGGAAAAAACACTCAAAAGAAAGCACTGAAAAATTTGGGAGTCAACGCTAAACCTGGGAGTTTGATACTCGAAATTTGAGAGTCAAATCTCAATTTGGGAGTTCGACACTCGAAATTTGCAATTTGGGATTTGGACACTCGAAATTTGGGAGTCAACTCTCAATTTGGGAGTTCGACACTCGAAATTTGCAATTTGGGATTTGGACACTCGAAATTTGGAAGTCAACTCTCAATTTGTGAGTTTGACACTCGAAATTTGGGAGTCGACTCTCAATTTGGGAGTTGGACACTGAAAATTTGTGAGTTTGACACTTGCAATTTGGGAGTCAACTCTCAATTTGGGAGTTGGACACTAGAAATTTGGGAGTTCGACACTCGAAATTTGAGAGTCACACAAAATTCAGTGTGTACACCCAAAATTCAGTGCTTACACTCAAATATTGAGTATATTTGATATGTTCAGTGCTCTAACTACATCGCATGACTATTTAATGCCATAAGTTAGTATAGTGTTGCTTATACGACCTTATGCCATCAGTCACGTGATGTCAAGTCGTATGGTCTTCCTCTCAGCCCAGCTGATCAATAAATTGCATGTGTTTGGTTGAATAGGGGCAGTGCACGGCGACGAACTCGGATATTTGTTCCATTCCAAACTGCTTTTCTGGAGAACTCCGGTCCGCGGTTCTAACGACGAAGACGTTGTCCATACGATGACTCGCCTATGGACTAACTTCGCGAAATTTGGGTAAGACCGATCAGTTAATAAAATCTTTCGTCAATCTCTTCGCAGTTTTTTGTTTTTTCAACCGATATCTATCCACGTATCAGTGATCCATCTCCTGCTGGTGATCATCTGATCTGGAAACCTCTGACTATCGACAAATTCAATTATCTAAATATCTCTGGACGGGATCCGAAGCTTGAGGAAAACCCGGACCCCGAACGCACCGAATTTTGGGCTAACGCTTACGAGGAGGACACCTAATCTCTTTGAAAGTTGCCGAGTGAAAATTTATGCGATTTAATGTAACGAATAGTATACCCAGACAGCACGGAATATTGCCCAATATTGTAGCAACATTGTAGCAACATTGCAACATTGGGCAATATTCCGTGCTGTCTGGGTAGTGACAATTGTGTTCAATAAATTTGTTTTTGCCTGTGAAATATATTTGTGTTCTGTCCCTCGAGATGAACAATCGGTGAGAAATATGCGAGTTATTGATCGGTGAGAAATGGTCGCTAGATGATTCGATCTTGCGTTTAAATGCAACGTGATCCTTTTCTGAACGACACGCGACACGTTTAACCGACGATTACATGATAAAACCTAATGGCAATTGGTTTTATTTTATTATTATTATTATTTTTTTTTTTTATCAGTTCGCGATATCTCCGTATATATAATGGAGAAATATTGGCAGCTTTTCGAATTTCACAGTCCGCCAAAGTCCTCAATGATTGCTAACGGTCCTCGTATAAATTTGGTAGTGGTAATTGTGAATATATAACTCGAGTCATATTATATCAGATCGACGCACGGTGTGTTCAGCTGGAGATAATTGCGATACCGATTTTCTTTCGACTATTACGATACTGGTTTCGAAACTGTCTGAAATGAAGCCCAATCATATGGTCACAGTGATGGTTTACGGCCTGAAGATCTTTGGATTAGCTCCATTTTCTTACCAGATTATCACGATGCGTAAAAAGCATGGCACCACCTGTAATGTCAGAGGATTTCGCTTCTCGAAAATCGGCATGGCGTATAATATCCTACTTGTTATCCTGATCCAAGTCATGTTCGTCGTCCGATTCGTGTCTCGTTTCCCGAATCCTGGATCGATGATTTTCGGCACGGCGATTTTCCCTCTTATGGAGTTAACGTTCACTATTTTCGCGACTAACGTCACCATAATCTCCTCGACTTTTCGTCAAGGAAAAGCTGTCACTCTCATGAACAGACTTGTACAAGTCGACTGTCTTCTTACCGATTTTGAAAACCAATCGGTATTCAACAAAATGACGTATGTATCTTTTTCGATACACCTTATTTTTACCCTAATATTGTGGATCACCAAATATACCGCGGTTCTTCGAATACAATCCAAAATTCTGTGGCCTACTACCACCTTTCTGTGCCAGATATCAATTTACAGCTTTATCATGGAATACTCCGTTGTCCTAGTACTGTTAAGCAGAGAGTTTTACAGGGCAAACAGAAGTTTGCTCAAGGTTAAAGAATTGCCAAATCATTTGTCTTGCAGTCCGTTTTCCAACGACTTTTTGCCAGTCCTCAGGTTTCCCACAAAAACTCATCAAGACGATGTTAAATTACTCCTCGAAATACGTACGACGTTATACGAGCTCTCTAGAGACGTAGCAGAGTTCTTTTCATTTCCGATCTTTGTTAACATTGCTTATAGTTTCTTTGAAATTACCATTCTACTCCTTAACTCGATCGAATATCTCACTCATCTGGATCTGGACTATGTGAAAATATTATTATTTGCACTATCATTGTCGCTGATTATCTTAACTTTTCCGATCGTGATCCTTTCTTTGAGCGTAAAAAATGCGGTGAAAGAGGTAACGAGTTTTCCTCATTTCTTAAAAACTTCTTATTACTATATGCAGGCAAATCGATTTTAAATAACATTATGCTATGCAGGCTAAACTAACCGGATCGATAATTCACAAGCTGTTGGCTGCACCGACTATGCGAGAAATGAAAGTCAAGGTGAGTTCCCAGACAGCACGGAATATTGCCCAATATTGTAGCAACATTGTAGCAACATTGCAATATTGCTGCAATGTTGCTACAATATTGCAATGTTGCTGCAATGTTGCTACAACATTGCATTGTTGCTGAAATGTTGCTACAATATTGCAATGTTGCTGCAATGTTGCTACAATGTTGCTACAATATTGGGCAATATTCCGTGCTGTCTGGGTTACCGATTCTCTTATATTATTCTGGCCTTATTATCCAAATATAATGAATTGCAGATGATTTTTTTCTTCGTCAATTCCTTTTAGCTTAGATGGTTCTCCCTCCAGCTGCTACACGAACGCGTCAACTTCACCGGCTACGACTTTTTCGCACTTGAACCCACGATTATACACTCGGTGAATATCGCTATGAAAAGATTTATTAGGCCTAGCGATCATAGATGTTATTTATGTTACAGATTTTTGACGGCGCAATTTTATATCTCATGACGTTGTACGGTATCCACGGTGATACCACGTATTAAAGGCCGCATTATAGCTTAACCGTATAGAGCAAAAAATGCGGGTGTTCATATAATGCAATCTTCTATACAGAATTGATTTTATTGTTAAGGGGATATAAAAGGTGAATTATTATACACTAGCTCGAATTCTTGGCAGCCCGTTTCCCAGCTAAAACACATCCGATCGATGTGAAATTGATATCAGTGAGGCAAAAAAAGTGCACGGAGGGCATATGATGCTCTTGGATTTCGAAAAAGCGAAAATGTTTCGGGTGTTTTCATATTTATCAAGTACAACGTCAGCAACAACGATTATTAGTTACAGCGAGCACTCTTGATATAAAATTGTATATTTTATTTTCGCTTTTTGGAAATCCACGAGCATCATGCTCTCTGTGCACTTTTTTCTACGTCACTGATATCAATTTCACATCGATCGGATGTGTTTTAGCTGGGAAACGGGCTGCCGAAAATTCGAGGTGTATAACCCAGACAGCATGGAATATTGCCCAATATTGTAGCAACATTGTAGCAACATTGCAATATTGCTGCAATGTTGCTACAATATTGCAATGCTGCTACAATGCTGCTACAATATTGTGCAATATTCCATGCTGTCTGGGAATTCACCTTTCATATCCCCTTAAAAGATGTCCTGGGGTGTCCCCATAGTGTAAATCCAAGAAAAGGAAGAAGAAGAAGAGACGAAAATGAGAAATATGGTATTCTTATTGTCTACCGCATAATATGCAAACGATTGTATCGTGTTAATTACCGATTTAGTGTAATAAACGTTTATACGAGATGGGAATGAATTTTTGATCAATTATTCCTGATACGATTCCCGAGGATAAGAGAAGTCAGTGATAAAATGAACCTGATGTGAAATCGGCGTTATTGATCGGCGATAACGATCGCTCGATCGACCGGATCGTGTTCAAATGCATCGTGATAATATCCGAACGACATAATATGCGACACGTTTAACCGGCGATAACTTGATAAGATTTAATGGTTGTTAGTTATTTATCAACTCGCGACATCTCCGCATTATATATATACAGAATGTGGAAATGTTTGCGAGACTTTCGAATGTTCTAGTTCGAAAAAATCGTTCGACGACTGCTGGAGCTCCCTCACACGTTTAGTGGTCATTGCAAATATCCCGAGTCACATATTAGATCAGCCGATATAATTACGATACCGATTTTCTATCGACCATGATACTGCTTTCGAAATGGTCTAAAATTAAGCTCAATTGGATGACCACGGTCATGGTCTACGGCCTAAAAATCATCGGACTAGCACCACTTTCGCATCGGATTATCAAGTTGCGATTAAACTCCGGCAATACCTGTACTGTCAGAGGTTTTTGCTTTTCGAAAATCGGAACCGCGTACAATATTCTACTGTTAATCATTCATCAAGTAATTACTGGCCTCATGTTATGGGTGGTCGTAACCTCGTTAGACCCAAGCCGGGTGATAATTACTGTGTCAAACAGTTTCTGTGGTCTCGCATTAAGCGTCAACATCATCTCTTCGACCCTTCAGCAAACCAAGGCTGTATCGGTTATGAATCGACTTTTAGAAGTCGATCTTCTACTTTCTGATATAGAAAAGCACCGACTGTCCAACAAACGGATGGTCAGATCTTTTTTTCTCCATTCGATGTTCAACGGGTTGTTGTGTGCTTCTCATATCGTCTGGGTAGTTTTGATCGGAAGTTCTGACTGGATTTTTGCAGTTAAGCTGTGGATGAAAGTATCAAATTATCTTATTTATTGGTTCATAATCGAATATTCGATCGTGTTAGGAGTTTTATTCAATGAAGTTGAACGGGTGAACGAGAATTTATTAAAACTTAAAGAATTACCGATCGATTTGTCGCGCAAGCAGTTTATCAACAACCATTTGGCAGTCGTATGCAGTTTGTCAAGCGACAGCCGACTCGCTACCATAAAATTACTCCGCACAATTCGCACGACGCTTTGCGAGCTGTCTAAAGATGTAGATAAGTTTTATTCGTTTCCGATATTAGTGTCCATTGGTTATTTTTGCTTCCAATCTGTTGAAAATATATCCTACTTTATGTCCAATGATAAATTTGGTAATGAATTTTCGCTGTCTAGCCTTCTTCTGTATTTATTTTGGATTGGATTGTTGCTTGCTGAATTCATCTATTCGACGATTTTACTTGCTTTTAACGCAACGAAAATTTCTAAAGAGGTGACGAACGATTTCTCCAAATTTCCTTACTAGTATTTCGTTGGTCAATCGCAATCGATTAGGTACTATACCTATTGTGTAAAAATTTTTGTGTAAACGTTGCAGGCTGAACTTACCGGATTGATAGTTCACAAGCTATTGACTACAGCGACGAGACAGGAAGTAAAATTAGAGGTAAATTATGCACACCCGAGTGAGAATGATTTTATAGAATAATATAGAATTATATAGAATTGTTCTATAGAATTATATAGAATTGTTCTATATAATTCTATAGAAATATTGGCTAGATAGAAATATATAGAATTCTATATAATTCTATAAAATTATACTGAAGCCGGACTCTTTCCTAAATTTGAAACGAAAAGAATAACAAAGCATGGGTAGATTTTTTAAGAATCGAGTGAAAATGATTTTATATAATTATATATAATTATATAGAATTATGTAAGAGTTATATAGAATTGTATAGAATTATACAGAATTATATATAAAAATCCATGTAAGTTTTATAGAACTTTATATAATTATATATAACTTTATAGAGTTATATAGAATCATATAGAGTTCTATATAGGATCCAAAACAAGTTTATAAAGTGGGTTTTATAACTCTATAAAGTTATATATAATTATATAGAGTTCTATATAGGATCCAAAACAAGCTTATATGTGGGTTTTATAGAACTCTATATAATTATATATAACTCTATAATGTTATATATAATTATATAAAGTTATATGTAATTATGTAGAATTCTATAAAACCTACATATAAGCTTATTTTGGATCCAATATAGAACTCTATATAATTCTATATAACTCTATAAAGTTGTATATAATTATATAGAGTTCTATAAAACCCACATATAAGCTTGTTTTGGATCCTATATAGAACTCTATATAATTCTATATAACTCTATAAAGTTATATATAATTATATAAAGTTCTATAAAACTTACATGGATTTTTATATATAATTCTATATAATTCTATACAATTCTATATAACTTTTATATAATTCTATATAATTCTATATAATTATATAAAGTCATTTTTACTCGGGCCCGCTGTTTAATTTCTTCGATAATTCGAACTGACCTTATTTCCTCGTACATAAATATTATGTCAAACTCTGAGAAATGTTCATTTTTTTGGTACGTTTTAGCTGGAACAGTTCTCCCTCCAATTGCTACATGAACACTTCAGGTTCACGGCTTGCGGGTTATTCTCATTGGAATGTGAGATGTTACATTCGGTAAATATCTAGTTCACACCGATATACTGACTAGGAGGGTGCAGTCGCATCTCCGGGTCATGGATCTTGACTAAAGTTGTAGGGGTGTTTCCTTGAGCCAAAAGTTGAGTTTCCTTGGGTTTTGCAAATTGCCATGAAATATATCGCTATAAGTTTGGTCAAGATACATGAACAGGAGGTGCGACACTCTCCTAGTGATATCGATTATTTTTTCAACCTTATCATAATCGAAGAGAACGTTTCTGAACTAACTCGATGAATTTCAAATTTCCACAATATTCGAGAAAGCAGCTATACCTACTTTAATTACACCCATCACTGTGTTACAGATCTCAGGAGCTGCAGTAACCTACGTCATAATTTGGAAATCGATTTATGATAGTCAACAGAATTGATTATGTCTTATGTGGGCGGAGATATATAGCAATTCATTCAATCTTATTGGGGATCTATAATAATACGACACCAGTCACAATCTGCAAGATCGTCAGGAAGCTGTTCATGAAGACGTAATACGAAACTGAGCTGTAACCTCGTCTTCATATATAATTATATATCTGTACCACAAATGACATCGTCTCAATTACCGATCAGCAGATAAGGTTGCGAAGATTAGTTTTACCTTTCTTAGGAAACAATACACCATTCAGAACGTGTGTACCACGTATAATAAAATGTTAAAATGTTTGAGATTTTTTCGTATTGGTTCTTCGTTCTACCTTGCTACAGATCGTCGTCATAGTTTTCATGCAGGTAGCATGAGGAACTGGCTTTTGATTAGACCACCAGTTTAAGGGGAGTAAGGATTTCAGAGCACCGTTGGACCGATTCAGGTCATCTTGGATTCATTTTCTTCAGAAAACAAATCCTCATCATGTGAATGTAGGAATTTTAAAATAAAAAATTATGTCATAAGTTATGATCAATTTACCAAATTTGCAAAAATTATTATCACTCATTTCTCAAATAACTTGGCCAAAACGAAAAATTTTCAAAATTCCTACATTCACATGATGAGGATTTGTTTTCTGAAGAAAATGAATCCAAGATGACCTGAATCGGTCCAACGGTGCTCTGAAATCCTTACGACACATGATTTTGAAAAAGAAAAATATTTTGATGTGAAATGAACTTTGGTTATGGAATAAATTGATTTCGGACTATGATCATTTCTCGAAAAGTCGCTGTACTGGTCCCCTTAAACAAGATTGTATAGATAATTCCGATCTTCACGTTATCTACGCACAATTATTCCACGGGTATATCATATCCGTGTAGAAGAACTTTGGACTTGCGCACGAGCAAGTTTCATCTATATGCGATTATCATTTACGACTATACTAACAGGCCTTCTCATAGTGCTGACTAACATCTCCGTTATTCAGTGGCGTTTGTAACACGTTATGAAGAAGTTGGTCTCTGTGGTTTCGCTAATAGCCCTGGGCTTGGCCATAGTCTACAATTGGTATTTCACCTACGACTACGTACACGTGGAAATCGACAAGGGGATATTACGCGGTTTCAATGCAACCACGTGGCGGGGAGCCAACTTTTACACTTTCAAAGGGATTCCTTACGCCAAACCTCCGATCGGTGAACGCAGGTTCAAGGTCAGTGCAGATAATTACTAATCGAATTTCGATCCATGATTGGATGAATTCGAGCTGATCTGCCGACCTTGGATTGAAGGCATTCCGAAACACGAATAGAGGGAAATTCAAGATTCCGTCAAATACGAACGCGACTATTCTTATCATTTAGGAAATTTGTGTTGGGCGAGGTTATTTCATTTCATCGGTACTAGACTGGCTGGCTGATTACTGCACGCGTTTATCATGATTCGATAAGGTTCCACAGACACTGGAATTATATATATAGGAATAACACTGCATTGAAATCGGAGAATCGGATGATCCAAAAACGATGTGAAAATTATTTTTGGATTGTTACGCTCTTAGGGACCAGAAGAGGAAGCGGGATGGACCGGAGTTCGGGATGCAGTGTTGCACGGACACGTATGTCCGCAGTTGGAAATTATGTCCGGTTTCGTCCAGGGTAAGGAAGACTGCCTTTTTCTCAACGTTTACACTCCTGACTTGATGGCTAAACGGCTTCCTGTCATGGTATGGATCCACGGAGGAGCTTTCATCCAGGGTTCTGGTGACGACGATATTTACGCTCCCGACTACTTCGTGGAAGCCGGCGTCATCCTGGTCACGCTTAACTACCGTCTTGGCGCCCTAGGTACGTGTCTTGACGTAATAACCTGGGGAAAAAAGCTCCCGAAAATGTCGCAGCACCGTCTGCGATTCTGCCGTCATCTTCGATGCGCAAACTCTTACGGAAAATACACTCAATTTTTTAGTGTAAACACTGAATTTTGGGTGTAAGCACTGAATTTTGTGTGTAAAACTCTTAAATTGGGAGTTGACTTTCAAATTTCGAGTGTCGAACTCCCAAATTGAGAGTGAACGCCCGAATTTCGAGTGTCGAACTCCTAAATTAAGAGTTGACTCCCAAATTTCAAGTGTCGAACTCCCCCAAATTGAGAGTTGACTCTTAAATTTCGAGTGTCTAACTCCCAAATTCAGAAATGACTCCCAAATTTCGAGTGTCGAACTCCCAAATTGAGAGTTGACTACCAAATTTTGAGTGTCGAACTCCCAAATTGAGAATTGACTCTCAAATTTCGAGTGTCCAACTCCCAAATTGAGAGTCGACTCCCAAATTTCGAGTGTCGAACTCCCAAATTGAGATTTGACTCCCAAATTGAGATTTGACTCCCAAATTTCGAGTATCGAGCTCCCAGGTTTAGCGTTGACTCCCAAATTTTTCAGTGTTCTTTTGAGTGTTTTTTCCGTAATGGAAGCGACCTTGATATTAGGTTTTCTTTAAATTGGGCAGGATTTCTGTCCACGGAAGACGACGGTGCGCCTGGAAACGCAGGATTGAAGGATCAGGTAGCAGCTCTGCGATGGGTTCGCAGAAATATAGCCAAGTTCGGTGGTGACCCAGATAACGTGACTCTCTTCGGGGAAAGCGCGGGCGCTGCTTCGACGCATTATCATCTTTTGTCGCCCATGTCGTCGGGTGAGTTTCTCGACGAATTTAAAAACCGAGTTGTCGATTCAGCGGTAGTGTATTAATATCAATTCCAGGTCTATTCGCAAGAGCAATTGGCCAGAGCGGTTCAGCACTCCTTATGTGGGCACTTTCGGATAAAGTAGTCGAAGTCACTACGAGATTGGCCGAAGGTTTGGGGGCCAATGATGTGTCCGGGGACACAGACCGGGCCTTGAACTTCCTGAAGACCGTTCAGTTTGAGGATATACTGAGGGTTCAATCAAGCCTGACAACTCCAGAGGTGGGGATTCGACAGTCTTCGCTCTTCATGTTCGCGAAGTATATAACGGATATGATGCATCTATTATCTGTTTTCTATAACGATCATATACAATATAGGAGAAAAGATTACGAATGTCTTATCTATTCGTACCGTCAGTAGAAAAGGGCGTTAAATCGGAGGAAGTTTTCCTACAAGATTTGCCTCTGAATATATTGAAGTCTGGAAACTACAATAAAGTACCTTACATCACTGGCTACACGAGTCACGAAGGCTACCTGCTCTACAGACGTAAGATGGAAAGAGATACAATAGCCCAAAATGAGTTTGAAAATTCTCCCCAGAACATCGCCTACGTGTGTCTGACAGTAATATCGAGATATACTTTCAGATATGGTAGAACCAGAAGCTGTTAAGGCGGCAACCGAAGACACGGAACAATTCGTTCCGTATGACATAAAGAACGAAGATCTGAGAACCGAACTGGCCAAATCGATCAGCGATTTTTATTTCGATAACAAACCGATCGTGGATGGAAATATCAGCAAATTAGTAGACGTTAGTGCAGCAGTAGCGACAGATTCGAATATATTAATAATAATTATTCGTTTTTCAAATCGATGTTATATAATTATTTTTCTATACCTTCAGCTGAACACGGACACTACTTTTGTCGCCGGTACACGTAGAGCGACGAAATTACAACTAGAAACAAGCGTAACACCGATATATTTTTACGTATTTTCGTACGACGGGGGATTAAACTTTCTCAAATATATATTAAACATAAAACTTCCGGGAGCAGCGCACGCTGACGATATTGGATATATGTTTTATCACAAACGATTATTTTGGAGGAAACCGGCTTACGGTTCGGAAGACGAACACGTTGTCGATACGATGATTCGATTGTGGACTAATTTCGCTAAATATGGGTAAGCCCTGATTACAAGAGTTGCCGCGCAGAATCTTTGATTGATCACAATATTTCAATACATTCAATTTTTGAGTGTAAACACTGAATTTTGGGTGTAAAACTCTTAAATTGGGAGTTCACTTTCAAATTTCGAGTGTCGAACTCCCAAATTGAGAGTTGACTCCCAAATTTTGAGTGTCCAACTCCCAAATTGAGAGCTGACTCCCGAATTTCGAGTGTCGAACTCCCAAATTGAGAGTTGACTACCAAATTTCGAGTGTCCAACTCCCAAATTGAGAGCTGACTCCCAAATTTCGAGTGTCGAACTCCCAAATTTGGAGTTGACTCCCAAATGAGTGACACCCAACAGAGGGTCAACACTCAACTGAGAGTCAACACCTGATCGTTTAAATATTTCAACCGAATTTTATCATCGAATCAGTAATCCAACTCCGGCTGGTGATCCCCTGATCTGGAAGCCTCTGAGTATCGACGAATTCAATTACCTCCATATCTCTGGACGGGATACGAAGCTCGGGGTAAACCCTGACGCGGAACGTGCCAAATTTTGGGAAAACGCTTACGAAAAAGACGCGGCACTTCGGCAGATGTGACGTCCGCATCACGACATACGATAACAGGTTTTCTTAGGTCTTCTCCATCAATTTTATATAAATCTTTTGAATATGTATCGAGCAATAAAGGCAAAACCCATCCTGCGTTTTTATCTATTTTCAGAAAAATATTTATTGCGTTGCTACCCAGACAGAATATTGCCCAATATTTTAGCAACATTGTAGCAGCATTGCAATATTTTAGCAACATTGCAGCAATATTGCAATGTTACTACAATGTTGCTACAATATTGGGCAATATTCCGTGCTGTCTGGGTATTCAGCACAGACTCATCATATGACGATTATTTTTTGATCACACGTCAACTTGTCGATTCATAGGTACCTATTGATTCGGCAGAGTATTTGAACCCACTTTCACCCCCTATGATCGTTTTACGCTTTGAGCTAATAACACAGCTGTGCATGGGCTACTCGCCCATTAATCTCCCCGTCTTTGCGGACCTTGGAGTCATAATTTCTGAACTTGACATTGGACGTGAATAATTGTATGATTAATTATCATGTAATTCGATCTATATAATCAACGAGTGAGAATTTGCCTGAGATTATGATAGGAAGATGAAGTAACGATTATTGGACTTTGGCCTGATTGGGTGTTGTCGCCCAATATTGTAGCAATAATATGCCGTTCATGATTATGTGGACGGAAAATACCGGCTGATGCCCCCATCGCGCGGTATAAAGAAATAAATGGTCAGTGTTAAGTGTAACGTTAGACGAGTATATCTGCGCTGACCAATATTCTGCAGAGTCAGAGTCAGAGTCACAGTCCATAGTGGCATGTATATCGTGCCAGTAGTAAACATACAAGTGTGTACATAAACGAAATGGGAAAGTTGGTCATCGCGGCTGCGCTCGTCGCCCTAGTCTCGGTTCTGGTATACAACTGGTATTTTACCTTCGATTACGTCCACGTCAAGCTCGATAAAGGCACTATACGTGGCTTCAATTCAACCGCGTTCAGAGGAACGAATTATCACAGTTTCAAAGGCATTCCCTACGCCAAACCACCCATCGGTGATCTCAGGTTTAAGGTCAGTGGTAAAAAAAGAAAAAAAAAAAAACAACACAAATCTCCATATTCTCCATATTTCAATCCTAGATTTTGGGAAACATTCATTAGATTTTTGCACACAGCACAACGTACGGATATTATGTGTATTATATTATATATTATATCACTCGAGGTTGCGAAGCCACGTAATTTCACATATCTCATATGTTCGTAATTGTTGTTAAAACTGCCAAGTCATCGTCAGTGACTCTCCGCTTGTTCAGAGACTGGATTTTCCTCGCTCGTTTGCTCAGATCGTATAATACAATTATATTTCATGTTTTTATGTCACTGTAGTGTTTTTTTTTTTTTTTTTGTTTTTTCTTACTTCAATATTTTGTAGGAATTTATCAATTTAGAAAAAAAAAAAAAAACAATATTATCGCGCACCGAGGGCAGGGGATTAGCTATAGCCTCATTATACCCGAGAAGTTCATCGCATTCATAGAAGTGAAAGGAGTAACGGCGATCGTTCAGGAATTTAAAATGATCGTTGCTATAGCTATAGCTGCGACATAGTAGCGTTAGTTTTATGATTATTTGACATCCGATGTCGTATTCGAATCGGTTATCTTAAACCACACCGAGGAATCTTCCGATATGAGACAGTAAATAATTATCAGACAGATACTGGGCGACCTTTGATTCTGAGGATTGACATTTATCGCGGTGCGCCGAAACTTTGGGTTCTTGAAATCTGAGGAATTAGATAAAAGTTGAAAAATGTCCTTCTATCCCTTACGGAAAATACACTCAATTTTTAAGTGTGAACACTGAATTTTGGGTGTAAACACTGAATTTCGGGTGTAAAACTATTAAATTGGGAGTTGACTCCCAAATTTCGAGGGTCCAACTCCCAAATTGAGAGTTGACTCCCAAATTTCGAGTGTCCAACTCCAAAATTTCGAGTGTCGAACTCCCAAATTGAGATTTGACTCCCAAATTGAGATTTGGCTCCCAAATGAGTGACACCCAACAGAGGGTCAACACTCAACTGATAGTCAACACCAAAGTTAGGTGTACGAAAGTACACCTTAGTTGAGAGTCGATATTGAGTGTTATTTTAAGGGTTATTTCGAGTGTTCTTTTGAGTGTTTTTTCCGTAAGGTTACTATCGTAAAAGCAAAAATTCATTGAAATTCTGATGGCACTTCTTTTTCGAAATAAGCCAAATCGAAGAGAGCGATGACTTGAACTTACATCTTTTGAGATAGTGGAACGACGTGTTCTATTTCCACGGAAATCCCTGACTACTTGGAATACTTTGGATTGTCCCAATAGCCCTGAGATCAGAAAATTGGATTATGATTCTTTGGGGTGGGTCGGGGGTTCCCTCAGGGACCAGAAGAAGAAACGGCATGGGAAGGAGTTCGGGATACATTATGGCACGGAGACGTATGTTCGCACTTGGATATAGCCACACGTTGGTTACGAGGTCAAGAGGACTGCCTTTTTCTTAACGTCTACACGCCGACTCTTGGGGATGAACATCTGCCTGTTATGGTATGGATCCACGGAGGAGGCTTCACTCTGGGTTCTGCAAACGACGAAGTCTATGGTCCCAACTATTTCATGGAAGCTGGCATCGTCCTGGTCACCATTAACTACCGCCTTGGCGCCCTTGGTACGTATCTATTGCCATTTAAATTCCGGAAAATGTGCCCGAAAATTTCGTAGCAGCGTCTGATTCGCCGCTCTCTTAGTCTGTCGTCATCGAGGGGTTAACCACTCGTCGATTTACCGTACACCTGACTTCAAGACTTCACGAAGTCTACTGACTTCAAGACTTCACGAAGTCTACTGACTTAAAGACTTCACGAAGTCTACTGACTTCAACACTTCACGAAGTCTACTGACGTAAAGACTTTACGAAGTCTACTGACTTCAAGACTTCACGAAGTCTCCTGCCTTCAAGACTTCACGAAGCCTACTGACTTCAAGACTTCACGAAGTCTCCTGCCTTCAAGACTTCACGAAGTCTACTGACTTCAATTGACTTCAGCCTATTTATATTGGCTTCAATGTGACTTCAGCTCACTGACTTCAACTGACGTCAGCAGACTTCAAGTGACTAACTAACTTCAACTGACTTCACCTGACTTCAACTGATTTCAACTGACTGTAAATGACTTTAGCTGACTTCTAGCTGCTTCAAGTGCCTTCAGCTCACTGACTCTAACTGACTTCAGGAGACTTCAAGTGACTTCAGCTGACTTCAGCTGACTTCGAATGACTTTAGCTGATTTCAACTGACTTCAACTGACTTCAACTGACTTCAGCAGACTTCAACTGACTTCAGCTGATTTCAGCTGACTTCAAATGACTTTAGCTGATTTCAACTGACCAACTGACTTCAACTGACTTCAAATGATTTCAACTGACTTCAGTTGACTTCAAGTGACTTCAACTAAATTCAACTGACTTCTCAGCCAGATGTACACCTGACTTCAAGAGTGGTTAGCCCCTCGGTCATCATCTTCGATGCGCAAAGTGACCTTGAAATTAAGTCTTCTTTAAATTGCGCAGGATTTCTGTCGACGGGAGACGACGCAGCGCCCGGAAACGCAGGATTGAAGGATCAAGTAGCAGCTTTGCGATGGGTTCGCAGAAATATAGCCAAGTTCGGTGGTGACCCAGAGAACGTGACTCTCTTCGGGGAAAGCGCAGGCGGTGCTTCGACGCATTATCATCTTCTGTCGCCCATGTCGTCGGGTGAGTTTCTCGACGAATTTAAAAACCGAGTTGTTGATCCAGGGAGTATATTAATATGTCAATTTCAGGTCTCTTCGCAAGAGCCATTGTCCAGAGTGGTTCAGCGTTGAATTTGTGGTCGCAGACCGATGATCCAGCCGCATCAACGATTAGACTGGCTGAAGCTTTGGGGGCAAAAAATTTGGCCGGCGATACGGACAAAGCCTTGGAGTTCCTTAAGAGTGTACCGTACGGAGACATCGTGAGGATTCAAGGAGACCTGAGAACTCCAGCGGTAAATTCATGTTCCTTGAAAAATATTCCAGAAAGATTTTGATAAGTCGTAATTTTTTTAAATCTCGTTTCACTCTTGTAGGAGGAGAGAATACGCATTGCCTTCTTGTTCACACCGATAGTAGAAAAGGGTGTTAAATCGGAGGAAGTTTTCCTGTACGATACGCCTGTGAATATACTGAAGTCTGGAAATTACAACAAAGTCCCTTGCATCACTGGCTACAACAGTCACGAAGGCTATTTGTTCCACAGAGGTAGGATCACGAAGAGATCGAGGCTATAAAGATTCGTTCGGTTACCACATGCAGTTTAGTGACAATCAGATATTTTTTAGAGATAATAAAACCGGAAATCATGAGAGGGGCTATCGAAGACACCGAACGCTTTGTTCCACGTGATATCACTGACAAACAGCTGAGAAACGAACTGGCCGCATCAATCCGCGATTTTTATTTCGATGGAAAACCAATCGGAAATGAAAATATCAGTAGCTTCGTTGACGTAATTATTAGTATAATTTATCATTTTGTTGAATAATTATTTGTCAGTCCAGATGTAATTAATTTTTTCCTCATCAGCTCTACACGGACACCACTTTTCTTTCCGGCATTCGAAGAGCGACAAAACTTCAGCTAGAATCTAGCAATACTCCGATATACTTTTACGTATTTTCGTACGACGGCGGACTCAACCTCCTCAAGTTCTTCTTTAATATCAATCTTCCAGGTAATGCACCGTGTGTAATGAACCATAATGAAATTGCATCATGCGGTCATACATTTTGATAATAACGTGATGTCCCAGACAGCACTGAATATTTCCCAATATTGTAGCAACATTGTAGCAACATTGCAATATTTTAGCAATATTGCAGCAACATTGTAGCATCATTGTAGCAACATTGTAGCAACATTGCAATATCGTAGCAATATTGTAGCAACATTGCAATATCGTAGCAACATTGTAGCAACATTGCAACATTGTAGCAACATTGGGCGATATTCGGTGCTGTTTGGGGTAACGGAATATGTTGCACAGGTGCTGCGCATGGTGACGAACTGGGATATTTGTTCAATCACAAGTTATTGTTTTGGAGAACGCCGTCGATCGGTTCAGAAGATGAACACGTTGTCGATACGATGATTCGACTGTGGACTAATTTCGCTAAATACGGGTAAGCCTGCGATTAATAGAATTGCCGTCATTTTTTCTTTGATCATTTCAGTTTATTTTTTAACCGATTTTTATCCACAACATCCACGCGTCAGTAATCCAACTCCAGCTGGTGATCCCCTGACTTGGAAACCTATGACTATCGACGAATCGAATTACCTCGATATCTCTGGACGGGATACGAAGCTAGGCGTAAACCCTGACGCGGAACGTTCCAAATTTTGGGAAAACGCTTACGAAAAAGACGCGGCACTTCGGCGGCTGTGACGTCCACCTCACGACATACGATAACAGTTAGGTCTTCTTCGTCAATTTTTTCTTTTTTAGATCTTTTCGACTAAGATTGCACAGCGAAATCCACGAAAGAATGATCAATTTGTAAATATAAATAAAATGCGAACCGCGATGAAAATGCTCCAGATAATTTCGCAGAATATCGTAACGAACGGATGGAATGAAACACGAAGAGCAGATAGAATTGTAATCATCTGTTAAGACTCTTGCTATACTTGTATGTAAAAATCAAATAATAAAGGCAAAGTTGCGTTCTGTGACGATTTTAAAATTCTCTGGCCTTCATTTAATCGCACGAACATTTCTTCGCTACAATTTCTACTAATAAAACACACGCATCATGATCAAAATTTCATATTTATTCGAACGAATAAACTACGATGTGAAAAAGAAAAAAAAAAAAAACAAGAAATCGGTGCATCGATCCATTTTATTACACGCAACCCACATATCATTCCTGTACATGTATCTTGATCACTCCGTAAAACTTTTTCACCGATCGGTTCGCGAGATGGAGCCACCGTTAACGATCTTGCGAATTATTTTACCAAGGACCTTTCTAAAGGAATATTACAAACGATATCTAATATCTAATATGAGTGAACAGGATAAGAATGACGATCAGGAATTTAAAAATGGTAAAATAAAACAGAGCAAAAAATTGATTATCGATTTTATTTTGCCGATCTTATAACACCCCGTCTCAACGTATCGTCTTTATTCGTTTACACAGACATCTTTTTACAATTTCATTTATAGTATAAACAACGATACGGATCGATTACCGATCGGTTCGTCAGATGGAGCCACCGTTAACGATCTTACAAACTATTTTTTCCCGCCTACCGCAAGGACCTTTCTAAATGAATATTAGAAACGATATCTAATATCTAATATCTAATATGAGTGAACAGGATAAGAATGACGATCAGGAATTTAAAAATGGTAAAATAAAACAGAGCAAAAAATTGATTATCGATTTTATTTTGCTGATCTTATAACACCCCGTCTCAACGTATCGTCTTTATTCGTTCACATATGGACATCTTTTTAAGTATATAAGTATTCGTTATTTTAATTACTATAGTCTATCAATCCTGCATAGCGTCAATCAATCAATCAATCAATCAATCAAAAAATCGGAAAGATAAATATCTCGATTATTATTATTATTATTATTATTATTATTATTATTATTATTATCATCATTGTGACTTCGTCTATATACTTAGTTTACTTAATGAATAAAATTAAAAAAAAAAAAAAAAAAAACGCTTACCTACTTCATTTAAAATATTGATATTAATCGACTTATAGACTTGATTTTCTAGCCATAATAGAAAATGATTTATTCCTCTTACAAGTTTTAGTCTACTATATATATATATATATATATATATATATATATAATAGTTTATTCAGTACGATGTTGAGATACCAACTCGGTATAAACTTATATAACGGTTTAATGAATTACATAATGATTCTTTTGCCAGGAGGCAATGACCCTGAATCAAGCAGAGCTGTCTTCAAGAGAATTATCATTTTTTTTTTGTCTTTGTTTTTTTTTTTTTTTTTTTTTTTTCAATCATCAATGTTAATGAAATCATTGAGGCTGGATTGAAGTTCCAAATTTTGAAATCAATCGATAACTTCATCTGCATAATATGTCATAAATAATCGATATAGAATTTTCATTCAAATTTCTATCAAAGTATTCCAAATTTTAAACTACCCGTGTAAAAATGATTATATATAATTATATATAATTATATATAATTATATTTAATTATATATGGATTATACATCGAATATATATGAAAAATGGCCCTATATAAATTATATATATAATTTATATATATATATATTGATATATAAATATATATGAATAATTATATATAATTATTTTTACTTGGGTATATAAAATCGCAAATCTTCGTCGGAGCTGCGAAGAGCAAATTTCGATTGATTTTTCGTCGAATTGATTTAAACAGATGTAACTTCGATAATAAATATATAAATAAATAAATAAATAAATAAATGAATAAATAAACAATGTATGAAATCCTCGGAATACCTTGCGGCATTAATCTTCATAGCATAATATATCTTCGACGTTTTTATACAAATTCTTGGTATACGCGGTGTATATATTACATAGCTCTTTGAAATCGGACGTATTTCTTGTTATGAAATAATAAATATACGCGTTTATAGGTAACACATCTCGCGGTTTCGAAGAAAAATATAAAACGCCTTTACCTTTATAGTACATAGGTACATATAAATAGAAATGGCAAAAAAAAAAAAAAAAAAATAATTATTCCACAGGTAAATAACAACATTATTAAATACGAATTTATATAGTATATTCGTATGGAGAAATGTTGTTTACTCGACTGATTGACAGGTAATATCTGATTTATGTGTTTACATAATATATAGCTAAAGACGCAATGTTTGAACGTAGAATCTGGCTAAAAGAACGTTTTTTTTTTTTTTTTTTACAAACTACTACATAATATAAAGTTTTCAAAGAAATGATGTATTTAAAAAGAGAAAAAGAAAAAAGAAAAAAGGTACACATGTATTTAGATATGTGTCTGATATCCATTATTATAGGTATATCGGTACATATGACCCTGATTACCGGTTATATAATTATCCGAGCTAAACAGACGGCGCAAGATTATTATATTAATTTACATAAATATTTATAATGCAATTATATTGCAGTGATAGATAAGTGATCTTTTAAAAACTGCGTTAATAATAATCTTACAGATTATATCTTTAATGTAATTAACATAATTTATCATATCGAAATTAAGAGATGAGATATACCGTATTCTATTGTATTCAGAACTCGTTACGTTATAACCTTCGTATATATACTAGGTATGTATGTAACTACCTATACCATATCGTCAAGGAAGGTAGACTACAACTTCATGATAATATATAGAATATTATATTTTATTAATATAAATTCCGTGATAGAATTGATTTTCTTTATTTTTATTTTTTTTTTCATTTTTCTTTCAATTTTTTTATTATTACACAACCGGTTTTGATGATAAGAAATTTTCTCAGTATACCGTTTTACAGGGAATTAAATTCTACGCAAAAAAGTGCCCTTGTCATTATTATCACAAAGTCAATAGTTTAGCCGTGGTAATTGTTCGAAGGTAACAGCTCATACAAATATACTTTCAATCGTCGATGACAACTTTGTATTATAAGACTTTATTATTTATAGCTGGGGTCATATTTATTTCACAGAATTTTGACATATGTAAAATCGCAATACGCGAAATTACGTCACACGTATTAGTTATACGTGGCATAAAACTCTGCTGAGTGCAATTGCAATTTGAAACGAACAAAAAAAAAAAAAAAAATAAAAAAAAAAATTGTGCGTCTTTCGCAAATTGTTTGAACCGTGGAACCCCCTTTAGCTGTAGAATTTCTTCTCAGCGTCATCGGTTTACTGACAAGTGAAAAAAAAACGCACCCACATCTGTTTTTTGTTCCTACAGCTGCTCGGAAATAATCAGATTTTAAATCGTTCGGCGAAACTATATGATTGATAGATTTTTAACGAGAATTAAAGAGCAAAAAGGAGAAACAACGTTCGATTCATTATCTCACGGTCTTCCCCGAAGACAAGATCAAACTAGCTGTTGTTTAGCATGAAAGGCTGTTAAGATCAATCAGC
This sequence comes from Tenthredo mesomela, assembly GCA_943736025.1. Classification (NCBI taxonomy): domain Eukaryota; kingdom Metazoa; phylum Arthropoda; class Insecta; order Hymenoptera; family Tenthredinidae; genus Tenthredo; species Tenthredo mesomela. The sequence continues at coordinate 878,978 of OX031021.1, forward strand.
GCGATTATCTGGCACATGTCCTTTCACTGGTGGGAGAGGCTGGCCAAGATCGGTATATAAGCATCATGGAGTCAAGATCGGATTATCACATCTTAGATTTTGCACCGAACGCGAAGAAGATAAAAGTACGATAAAATATGCAGACCAAGATAATATTCGGGGTAGCATTTCTGCTTGCAACAGCCCAGGCTCGACCAGGTCAGACATTTTTTTTTTTCCAATAATTTTTATATCGCAATGTGAGAATGTTGTGAAATTTTTTCAACATCCCGTCGAGTGCGTTGTCATCACTATGTCATTGTCTGTATGGACTCAAAACATATTATTATAGGCTCCGATTTAACGGTTTATTGTTTTCCTTGTTTAAGGTGGATACGGCGTGAAGGGAGGAGGCGGAAGTCACGGTGGTGCTCATAGTAAGTTTGGCGAATTATTTATACCATTGTTCAATCAGCCGCGCTATTCATACCCGTACAGATAATTTCGGATTGCAAACTCCGATATTTGACAGTCCATTCATCACCACCGACGGAAAAGCCATGGCTATCATTCCGCAATCATTCATCGTTCCTTTTTTACACACCCTTCTATACGCCACCAATTCTCGCCACCCGGAGATCCTCATTGATAACAGTATGAGAAAATACCATTTTTTAAATTCAAGATTGAGTGGAGAGCACAGAGCTCTTTCATCAGGACCCAAAAATTTCAATTCTGGGTCATTCTGGCTCTAACTTCTTCCTCTGATGATCCAAAACCGCGAAAATCAGTCCTTTATAATCCTGGAAACGTTTTCAATCCTGGTGTCCATTTCCTGGTTTCAAAAATCACCGAATCTAAATTTACCACTTGATTTCTCTTCAGCTAGTGCATCAGCAAACGCTGCTGCAAGTGCAGGATCTGGTACTGGTTTAGGATTTGCCGAGAGTGGATCAAACGCGGACGCTCAATCCGGAGGGTTTGGTGGACTTCCAGGCAGTGGTAGTAAAAGCGATGCTAGCGCCAGCGCCAACGCAGGAGCCGGGGGTGGACATGGGGGAAAATTGGATCTAGGAGCCCCGAGTGTTCCTGTTCCAGCTGTACCCTCAGAACACGGACACAGCCATGGTCACGGAGGCGGAGGAGGACCAGGAGCCGCGATCGGTGAGGGATCTTCAGGATTCGGAGCTGGGAGTATCGAGTCAGGCGTCAATGGACAGCACAACCATGGATCAGGGGGCCCAGGCTCGATAGGTGAAGGTGAATATCCCATTTACACAACGTGAATAAAGAATTAGTGCAGAAATCACTCCACGGTCATAATCGCATGATAATTCTCGCCAGACTATGTCAATTAATCAATGTTCCTCATTGTTTGATTGCATGTCAGGACTAGGAGACGGATCTCTTCACCACGGTCACGATCATCAGCACGGATCCCACGGAGGAATTCACGGAGGTCTAGAATCTGGCTCTCAAATATCTGGAGGATCGAATCTGGGACATGGAGTATCCCAGGGAACCGGATCCGGACAGTCAGGTAGTTTGTCAGGTGGCCACTCTTCAGGATCCGGACACGGTCAAGGCTCAGGATCTCTAGAGCACTCTCATCTTATCGTCGATCCAGGATTCTCAGTCCATCCTGATCAAATCGGTTCATCAAACGGGGGCGGAGTGCATGGGGGATCAGGATCAGGAGGCGGACATAACGTCGGATCTTCAGGATCAGGAGGGTTCCACGGTCAAGGAGGATCCCAAAACGGTGGTATCGGTGGTTCCCACGGAGCAATTCATCCGTCAGGAAGTGGTTCTTCAGGATCAGGAGGAGCTGGAGGATCCGGAAGTCACGGGGGCATCGGTGTGACCGGAGAACACGGTTTCGAACACGGAAAGAACACTGGCTCCGAAATTTCAGGAGGAGGAATTGGAGGTGGTAGTGGTTTTGAGTCTGGTTCTGGTTCTGGATCAAAGAGCGAGTCGTCTGCAGGTTCCGGTTTCGGGGGTTCGAGCGGAGCTGGAAGCAGTTCACAGTCTGGTTCATCGTCAGGAGCTCACGGAGGTGATTATCATCTTTTATGAATCTATCATCGATTTTCCGTAGTCATATATAAAACAATATATGCTTTATTTTTTTTCTCGTATAGGAAGCGGAAGCGGATCCAGCAGCTACAGCCAAGCTGCGAGCGGAAGTTCAGGGCGCGGTGGAAGCGCTAGCAACAGTGGTAGCAATTCATGGTCTTCCGGAAATGGTAATGGTGCTTCATCCTACTCCAGCAGCAGCTCTAACAGTAAGTCATTGAAATTGTTAATTTTCAGGAATCCAATTCCTCTAATTCGAGATTTCACACTTTTTCTTGTCGTTTATTTCCAGGCTGGTCTGGTGTTCGACCGGTTGGAGTCAAGGGCCACTAAAAGAATAAGAGGAAGAAGAAGAGTTGGTTGAATAGATCGTTGCAAATTATCGATACACACGACGTGGATAGCAATGAATTGTATAAATTAGCAAGAAAGTATGATTCATAATATATAATATAATTATATACGATGCAGAATTAAGACTCGATATCAATCGACTACCGTTTACTAATTATAATACTCGTCATACATCATAGTCGTAATAGCTAAAACAATTCTAGTTTTATACACATAATTATTATAAGGTATTGTATAGTTCGCAAAGGTGTGATTTATGTAATTATTTCCCTTGAGCGGAACTACACAGTTCACATATGACCGTATTGTGATAAATAAACACGTTTTGAATTAATTACCTGGCTATAATAATTCATGGGGATTAGAAAAAGTCAGGAATTAGAACGTAAACGGCGTATTTCCATAACATATTATATGGTCTGCAGTATTGTACTTACTTTTGAATTGTCTGAGTCAATCTTGGAGGATCGCCCAGACAGCACGGAATATTGCCCAACGTTGTAGCAACATTGTAGCAGCATTGCAATATTGTAGCAACGTTGCAGCAATATTGCAATGTTGCTACAATGTTGCTACAATATTGGGCAATATTCTGTGCTGTCTGGGCGGTTATGACTTATGGGAATATAATGATGAGATAAGTTACTGAGGTTGCCAAGATCTGTAATATAAAATAGTCAAGTTGAATTAGAAAAAAAATTATTGTCGATTATTGATCACTTTTGAACGGATTAAAAATCCTGGACACGAAAGTGCGGTGCTGAAAACCAGTTTTTTGATGATATCTCGATAGCGGTTGATGATATCAAGATAATAGTGAATATCGATAATAGAGTCGATTAAATTATCTATAAAAAAGTATGAGACCTTTTTTTCCCCAAATTCATTGGTTGAGCTGTAATTTAACATGGAATGTGTGTAACTAATTAACGTAACGATTGTTTCAGGCTTTCCTGAAATTCAATTTTTTTCAGTCTAGAAATACATCTAAACCAATCGAAATACAGGAAAAATGTATTCTATCTTTATTATAGACAATTTAAGTAACTTCAATTTTTGTCTTCACTTTCTGATCGATATCATACACGGTTCTCGAGATATAGTCGAAAAACTGGTTCGAAGTAGTTTTTTTTTTGTTTTTTTTTTATTCACCGAGATGGAATATTATTGTATGCCACCAGCAAGGCTGTGAAATCTATTGATATGCGTTTCATATTTACCGAAAGTAACAACGTGGAGTCCAATGAGAAAATTCCGTGGGCCGTGTAAGTGACATCTTCGTGTAGCAGCTGAAGTAAGAATTCTTGAAGCTGAAACGAGCCGAGAAATGAACATTTTCGTATCCCTTGATGGAATGAGAAAAGGTTTCGAATTCAATCTTACCTCTGCCTTGGTATCTCGTCTCTTCACTGTTATCAACAATTTTTGAACTATCCGTCTGGTCAGTTTAGCCTGAATTGTGGGAATTTTTGTAATAAAACATGTAAGTATACCCTTACGGAAAATACAATCAATTTTTGAGTGTAAATACTGAATTTTGGGTGTAAAACTCTTAAAATGGGAGTTGACTTTCAAATTTCGAGTGTCGAACTCCCAAATTGAGAGTTGACTCCCAAATTTCGAGTATCGAACTCCCAGATTCAGAGTTGACTCCCAAATGAGTGACACCCAACAGAGGGTCAACACTAGGGTGCTTTTTTTGAAACGACTATTTTTTTTTGCAACTCCCCATTGAAAATCTTGTTGTAGACGTCGAAAAGGGAATCTTGTACAATTTTTAGCTCTTAATTCCGATTCTAGTACTCGCGCTCTTCTTTTTAAGTTTTTCCATGCTAAAAGCAATGTGAACATTACGACTTTTTCTTTAGTCGCGCACAACTCAGCCGCATTTCGATGGATTGTTCTCATCCAAGACTCATTTTACAGAGAATTTAGTATTCTTCAAAAGTGCTTCAGGTAGTTTGGCTGTGGTTTCAACCGCCGCACTTGTGTGAGCCTCCAAAGTCAGTTTTATGCATAATTCTTCTTTCCCGCTGTGGGCGAACAAACAGTTCGACTTGGAGAAAAAAACTTCGGAACAATTTTGTAGGAAATTTATTTCTCTACAAAAAAAGTCCTACACATAAAGTCTCTCAAACCAGTATTTCAAAAGATATAAGTACTTTGATTTTTTTAAATATAAAATTCCAACAAAATGTCAAGTTCAATATTTTCAAGTCAGTCAAATTATCTTGGACACTTTTAAAGAACACTAAATTCTCTGTCAAATGAGTCTTGGATGAGAACAATCCATTGAAATGCGGCTGGGTTGTGCGCGAATAAAGAACTAAAAATTGGACAGGATTCCCTTTTCGATGTCTACAACAAGATTTTCAATGGGGAGATGATTCTCGACTCGTGTGATTATGTCACCCTATTATGCTTAACTCGGGCGAAAAAACTTTACACTCATCCGAGAATTACCGCACTTTCGCACTAGTATTGAAAAACAAGCTATTCTGTACCTCGTCCACAGCCTTTGAGACATTCAGAGTAAGCAGCATGGTAGGATAAAGAGCAGCGAGGATCAGAATTAGGAAAATAGCCATGTGAGAAGTACCAATTGTATTTTTCATGAATTCACGCATCAGCATAATGAATGAGTAGAAGCAACAAGTAACAGATAGTGTAATCGGTAATGAGAAAAACTCTGCGACATCTCTAGACACCTCGTAAAGCCTCGTGCGAATTGTTATGAATAATTTAATAGGATCGAGGTGACTTTTCGTCGAATAATTAAATCCGTCGATAAACGGTTCGAGGGATAAATTGTGCGGGTGTTCCTTCAGTTTCAATAAATTATTGTTGCTTCGTCCGAGTTCACCGACTAGGAGTCCTAAGACTAAGGAATATTCGAGGGTGAAACAATAGATAACAAAAGTTGATATAATTTCGAATAACAAGCTTAGAAACGGTACAGCGACGGTGAATGATCGGCATAGATAAACTGTCCACAAAGAGGCGTTGAAAATTATCTGCGAAACAATGTATGCGAACATCGCTTTGTTGTACGGCGAGTTATTTTCTGTACCGGAAAGCAGACGATCTACTTCTAAGAGTTTGTTCATAACAGATATGGCATTATTTTGTCGAAGGGTACAGGAGATTATGAGGACGTTTGTCGTAAGATATTTGAGAATCAGTTCCAACATTTCTAGCTTGATGTCTACTTCCTGCCCAAGCAACTGAGACAACGTATATGGGAATCCATATACACCAATGACTTGATAGAGTATAATAAACAGGATATTATACACGATTCCGATTTTCGATGAGCGAAAACCCCTGAGGATCCAGGATTTGACAGAATTTTTTGAAGACCTATTACTAATCCGGTAAGAGAAGGGAGCTAAACCGAAGATCTTCAGGACGTAGACGATCATTGTCACGATCCAATGGAGCTTCATTTCTGACTTGTTCGAAAGCAGAATCATGATCGGTTTCGATTGATGTAACAATCGACGAAAGATCGGTATCGTATTTATATCTCGGCTGAACACTGCATGGTGCCGTCAATGTTATGCGTGAATCGGTATATTTTCAATTAGTTAGCACTAAATTTATTAAGATCGTTAACGATCGTCGAGAACATTTTTCGGACTGAACAATCCCGTAGAATATCGGAATGGGAATTTAGAAAAGCTCGCAATATTTTCTCATTATATATATACAGGGATGTTATAAATTGATAAAGAATCAATTACTATTAAATTTTATCAAGTAATAACCGGTAAAACGTGTCGCATGTCGTTAGGAAATTATCACAATGCTTTTAGACGCCGATCAATGATCCGCAGGCTTTTAAGATATGGGATGATACTAGTATCATTTTACACAGTACAGTGATAATAAAATCGATTATTTCTATCTGAACTTTTGCTCTATACTTATAGTATGTAGAAGAGTAGTAAAAATCGGTATCTCGAAATGCTCAAGTAAAAAGTGACCGAGATTCGTTCATATAATTAATTCGCATTATCTTATCAAGTGAAAATTGAGGATTCGCATGTATTATTTGACAAAAGATTGACTGTAGATAAATTTCTCGGGAAAATGAAAGACGATTTTTCCACCTCGAATTTTCGAAGCCTAGTTTCTCAGCGAAAACACAACCGATTATCGCGAAATTAATATCAGTGATGGAGAACGAGTGAACGAAGGGCATGACGCTCTTCGATTTCCAAAAAGCGGGAATAAAGTTTACAGATTTTTTTTATCAAGAATGCTCTGTAACGAATAATCGTTAAACATTTTCGCTTCGTTCACTTTTTCTCCATCACTGATATCAATTTCGCAATAATCGGATGTGTTTTCGTTTAGAAACTGGGTTGGAAAAATTCCAAGTGCAAAAATCGTGTTTCATTTCCCCTCAAATCGTTATCAAAGCTAGAAAATCGCGCGTCCGGAGTTACGAGAGCGTAATATAAGTTGCCTGTCGTCAGGCGGATCGGATTGCAGGTCAACCGCATCCTAGACGATCACAGTTTTTCCCATATACACTCAGAGAAAAATAACCAAAATTTGGTTATTATATGCACAATCAAATTTTTTGTTCAGTCAACCAAAAATTTCGTTCGGATGACCAAAATTTTGTTGGTAAAACCAAATTTTGTTGGAACAACCGAAAATTTTGGCTATTCCAACAAAATTTTTTCGTTGACTGAACAAAAAATGTGATTGTGCATATATAATAACCGAAATTTTGGTTGTGTCAACAAGACTTTTTTCTGAGTGTAAGAAATTAGTTATATTAATTGAGTAGAAATTACATACGATGCAGGCCATACGTAATATAATTATATTAACGATTCTCCGGATGTTGATGCGGATTCAGGGTTTTGCAGCTGGTTTTAGTAGCAAATTCACATACCCATCAATTTTCCCTAGAGCTAATACTTAAAATCTCATCCGTGTTTATAATACGACCTTGACTCGCAACCCTTCGGCGAGCGAGTTAATACAGTTGAATAATTACTAGGCTTGGTCATCATCAGTCACACAGAGACCTTGCCAATGAACCCGTGATGGTCATCAGAGAGCAGGAAAAACCAGTTGGAGGACAATTCTCCATCATAGCTCAGCTCACTAATACACGTATCATAAGCTTGATGATATATTTACTTAATATTCTTCTTTTTTTTTTTTACAAACAAACCGCCACTGGTCAATCAGCAGAATAAGGTCGTACATGCCCAGCTCCCATCACGAAGCTTGCGATACGTTCACGTTCACGTTTATAGTTTTCTGTGAATAACGCGTGTGTTATTTGGACGTACCCTACTCGCTTTCGAAATCCGGTATAAAACTGGAGACGAAAGCCGATGGTCCTTCAGTCACATGATAAACGTCCAACTAACCAACCGCAAGAGCTGAGTCATAATCATTATCACGTTGTCAACGTAAAGTCGAAATTTAAAGATAGTGGAAAATAATTTATCTAATCAATCGGTTGATTTTTTTTTTCTAGTTTTTTTTTTCCTCTCTTTGCCCTTCTTCTTCTTCTTCTTCTTCTTCATCTTCATCTTCTGCAACCGTCGAAATGAAGACGTTCCTTGTCTTCTCGCTGTTCATCGTATCCGGTGAGTGTCCTTTCCATTTTTTATTTAATTTATATAAAATTGTATTGAAATAGTTGAGAATAGCTAAGAAAAACTGACAATTTATTACCTATTACGTAATTCCTTTCATAATAGCGCACTTACCAGTATTAGCGTCTCTCGCTACTCGCCCGACCTAAGTTTGCACAAAATTTGAAATTCAAATGAGGTAGTGGTTAAACCCGCATCGAGAACTTCAATGAGACCTGAGATACAAACGATTTTGTATTCCATATCAGTTTCCGCCAATTTTTTTCTATACTTGTTGCAGCATTTGGATAATTAATCTATCATATCCGCGAACAACAAACGTTTATGCGCACACTCAGAAAAATAACAACCAAAATTTGGTTATTATATGCACAATCACATTTTTTGTTCAGTCAACCAAAAATTTCGTTGGGATAACCAAAATTTTGTTGGGGAAACCAAATTTTGTTGGGACAACCAAAATTTTGGCTATTCCAACAAAATTTTTGGTTGACTGAACAAAAAAAATGTGATTGTGCATATAATAACCCAAATTTTGGTTGTGTCAACAAGACTTTTTTCTGAGTGCAGCTATCATTCAATTATTATAATGCGACGATTTCCTTCGTAATGTTTGCATCAAATTTTCGAAAGCTGTTGAAAAAAAAAAAAAAAAAAAAAAACGAACTGGATGGTTTATTTTTCTGTTTATCTTCTCCAGCTATTTCGGACTCCGGTTTTTACTTTCCTGACCAGATATCAGCGCACGCTGATAGCCAGAGCGAGGCTGGGGTCGACGGCTATGGAAATTCACAATCAAATAGCCAGGGTCATGCTAACGTTCAGGGAAATTCAGCTCCCCCCAACGATGATTTCCGGTACGGACAACAAGGCCAGGGTCATAGCGCGGGTGGATCAGCTAATGCCAACAGCCAATCAAGTGCTCAGGGGAACTTATATGGGAATAACAATTACCAAGAAACTGGACCTGGGTAAATAAATGCGAGAAATAAAAATTAACAAACGCGCGCTTGAGTTGAGATTAAAAACCGTATTTTAAACAGGTACGCTAATCAAGGAGGTCAACATTCGAACACTCAAAGCCAGTCGTCAGCACAAAGCCAGGGCAACGGCGTGCTGACTAATTCCCAGAGTAATTCTCAGGCCCAGGGTTACGGCGCTAATTCGCAAAGCCAGAGTGCTTCGCAGTCCCAATCAAGCGGATTCAACAACGAGATTCCGGATAGTCCATTCAGTTCCGTATCTGGTTCAACTTCAAATAGTCAATCAAGTGGTCTGTGGGGATCGAGCGCTGCCAGCGCCGCCAGTGTCGCATCGACCAGTTTCGTAGGGGGAATACCCGTTGCTAGCGCAAGCGCTGCTGCTGCATCAGCGGCGTCAGGTCCGGGTGGTTCATCAGCCAGTAGCGCCAGCAGTGGTTCTACTTCCGGCGGATCCAGGGGGAACATCCAAAGGCACCATGGGAACTGGTACCCCGGATTACGGATGGGAGAAGATGTCGCTACCGGCGGGGATTCCCTTAGCAGTGAAGCCGGCAGCAGTAGCAGCAGCAGCAGCAGCGAGGAGGGTTTGACTCCATAGAAAAACGAAAAATACAACCGTTTGCTCAATATATATTTTAAGTTAAGACATAGAATATAAAGATGGAACGAGTGGACTCGCTCGAAAATCATCAAGAAATTATCATTATTTTCGTTCTTATTTCACAGGTGCTGTGGTTAATTTTATGAATAATAAAAACCGACTCGGAGTTATTACACTACACACTATACATATGCAAATTTTATATTCAAAATACAAACACTTATACATCGTTATATGGAATAATTAACGAATGGATTACGAGACTGTCGAGCGAGTATAAAGGGGCCCGAGGCGATTTCGTCGAAATAATAAAATTAATAATGATAAATCATATTTTTGTTAGTACATAAATATATATGTACATTAAGTTTATATTATTTATTGTAATCAGCAAAGTTTTTATATAATTTTAAGATATTTTTAGATATGTATATAACGCGAACGCGTCATGAAATATATATATACGAAATTGTTTTATTTATAAACTATACAATTATAGAATCGTTCACGTTTATCCCCATACCGATTTTTAGTTTTTTTTTTTTTCTTTTTGATTGGGTTTTTACATCGCATTCAATGTACATGCAGTGATTAAGCAATTCTTAATTCTATTCTCGGAATAACAACCGATTACTGCACCAAGTCACAATGTACTTACCGCGGTTGTTGAATCACGTCTGTATATTTATACCGTGTGACGATCTATGGATGCGGAAGACCAGGGATACCAACCCAAAACTCGTTAGCAGCTGCAGTTTGGTAACTTATTAGATTTTTTCTAGTAAAATCTAATAATTTCTAGTGATTTTTACTAGAAACATATAGTGAGGTGACAAACTGCTATGCTAACGAGTTTTTGGTTGGTATACCTGCTGCGCCGCATCCAGAAAATGTCACGGTATAAATTGCGTATATAATATAATTATAAAAAATTGTGGAAATATAATAGCGTGATAGATTAATTATAAGATCGTCGATTAATGGACGTATCACGCGATTTAATAAGGAAGAAGAAGAAGGAGAAGAGAGAGACGGAAAGAAAGAAAAAATAATAAGAAAAAGAAAAAAAAGGAAAAAGAAGATATAATTATCCATAACTCGACGGTAAAAATAATCTTCACATACGTATTGCATATGTACACGCTCTGTATATAGCGAATCACGACCTTTGGTCGTCTTTCGTACGCGCATAGAATTTCAACATTATTATAAATTTGTTGAAAATGATAAGAATATGATGACTGAAAAAATGAAAAATAAGAAGAAAAAAAGAAAAATCAAAAAATCGAGCTAAAAAAAAAAAAGACTTGATGAAAGAGATCGTATTCTTTGACCCTGAGACAATGAGTGCAGCGAAGGTCTACTACGTATATATATATATATATATAGAAACTACGCGTGTGTGTCTATTCAATTATAGGTATACATGGCCTATTTTTGTATTATATTTGTAAAAATTCATTCTAATAACAAGATAAATTACTTACCTATATTTATTTATTCGTATGTATATCGTATTAATTAAAAAATCATCAATATCGAAACGGGGTGAGGGAAATATTGGGCTAACATTATTTTTTATAATTATTTCAATTTTTATTTCTACACAGTAAAAATTTTTGCGTCATTTTTAACGTAAAGTCGTGTGTTAAAAATGTTTGTGTTAAATATTTAACAAGGTTTAGTGTCAATTTGATTGTATTGGCTTAAATTGACACTAAAAAGTGTTAAATATTTTGATTTGATTTGAATTTTATTGAATTTTCATTTGATTTGAATTTGATTTGAATTTGATTTGAATTTGATTTGATTTGAATTTGAATTTGATTTGATTTGAATTTGATTTGAATTTGATTTGATTTGAATTTGATTTGAATTTGATTTGATTTGAATTTGATTTGAATTTGATTTGAATTTGATTTGAATTTGATTTGATTTGAATTTGATTTGAATTTGATTGTATTGTGTTAAATTGACACTAAAAAGTGTTAAATATTCAACACAAACATTTTTAACACAAGACTTTATGTTAAAAATGACGCAAAAATTTTTACTGTGTAGGCTCTATATATATATATATATATATATATATATATATATATATCTGGAAACACACTATAATATATAATCTATATCCATATAAATACTATTCTCGTAGGTGGAAATGGATTTAGGCCATCTTTTGTACCTGGCAACTGAACCGAAACCATTATACTTATATCTATACCGTATTGTTTTTTATACACTGATTTTAGTCTAGTGTCATTGATTGATCGTATACACACAGTAAAAAAATTTTTTTTTTTAAATTTAACACAAAAGTTTGTGTTGAACACTTTTTTTCTTTTATTTACACAAAATTTGTGTTATTTTCAACACGATCCGTTGATGTTTAAAAAAAGTAACACAAAACTATGTTAAAATTTTTGTGTTGATTTGCGAGAGTAACATTTAGAAAGTGTTTCTTTTGTATCAAATTAACATTTTAATGTGTTAAAAAAAAAAAAAAAAAAAAATTTAAAACAAAATACAACACTGAAACTATTGTTTGAATTTTAACACACGAGAGTGTTAAATATTTAACACAAAAATTTTAACACGGACTTTTTTTTTATTTACACAATGACGAAAATTTTTTTCTTTTTTCACTGTGCAGTAGAACTATAATTTCATGTATTATTTTTTTCTCTTTTTTACAGTATATATCGCGTGACTAATGCCGCATGTAAGGTCACAGCCAGTAAAACGGCGATTTTTAGGCCGAGAGGTCATACATTTTTTTTTATCTTCTGATATTTATGTCCAAAATTCTTTTGCCTACCTTTTAGGCGCGTTATACTTTCCAGAGAATCGCTCTGTATGTGTGTACCTATATACTATACCGTTTATATACGAAGGTTGAATGTAGTCATCATTTTCTGTATATAGATATATATATACCTGTGCATATATATACTTATTACTATTTATATATTTACCTGTTTCATTTGCCGCTAGCATATTGGTATATATATATATTTTATGTGCAAAGGCGTAGAGACAGAGGACTACTGAATTTTTACAAATTTTTTCCTCCAACCCGCGTTAATTTTCAATGATTATTCAAACCCATCTCAAAATTTGCAATTTTTTTTTTCTTTAAATCTCTAAAAATTCTCAAAAATCTTATTTCTCATTCCGATTATTTTGACATCCCTCCCATGATCTGATGATTGTTTCTTTTTTTTTTTTTTCAACACTTCTAACATTTTAAATAAACAAAACACCATGTTTCAACTTCCGAAAATTCTGAAAAATAATCCAAAAATTCGGTGTTCAATACTGAATCTTTTTACAAACACATAGAAGGGGGGTACAAAAGCCTAGAAGGTGGTCGTGCGACATCGTGGGTCATGCGTCAAAAGATTCGCAGAATTGAACACATGACGAGCTCAAATTTCATTTTCAACAAAATTTGAAAAAAAAAAAAAAAATTCTAATTGCTATATTTAAAATCAGAAGAATGATGTAAAAAATCGCGGAACAGATCTGAGGAGGCTAGTATATGAAAAAATAAAAGATCCAGTAATTTGAAGTTAATAAATAGTTTAACACAACCAATAGTACGCCAATGAAAAAAATCGTACAGTACCTATTTATTCTTGTCTACCTATGCAGCGCTATACCTACTCACTTAATTGACACGTAAATCTTCATCACTGTTTACACCGAATGGAAATTACAGCGTTGGAAATCCCTGAAGAAATATCATGTCATCACTATTGTTATTATTATTATTATTATTATCAATGGCTTTTAATAATTCTTTAGAATACTAGTACGCATATATAATATATGATTATATATGATCATTGATTTATGTATATTATGTATATAGACTAGGAAATAATAAATAAGCTCGCTTAAAGAAGAAAAATAGAAATAATCGAAAAATAAAATTATTTATTATTCTTCGTGTCATAATAAATTTTTATTATATATAATTATATTATCTGAATCTCTCATATATATATAAAATGTGTATATATATATTTTTATATTATGATCCACGTGCAGGTTATACATTTCGATGATTATATAATACATAATATAATATGTTAGGTATAATTAGGTAATTTATTACTATATATTTACAGATTTCATTAAAGATTTCTTTGTGTCTTTTTTTTTTCACTTAAATTTCATATCGATAATATATACCTTACATATTATAATATATATATATATATTATACTATATATGTGCAGTATAGTTATGTATATCACATCGTTTTATTCAGATCAATAAAAATAATAATAATAATAATAATATTAATAATATCATATGTAAAAAAAATTTATCGGCGTTACGAAATATTATATTATTTATATAACTAATTAACTAATTAATCAATTATTTAATAAAAATATATATAGTTTCTTCGTTCATTGATCTATATGCATGTGTATATAATATTTATTACAATTATATCGTGATTTTTGATGCTCCTCGATCATTATGTTGAAAATATAATATATATCAATTACGATAATGGAAGAAAGGGATTCATTAGGTTTAAGGGATTTTTCCCGCGGTCACTTTGTAAGTTCCTTTTCCCTTTCCATCTACTTCCACGGCACTGCTACTGAATACACCCTTAGCACCGTCTACGGTACCACTTTCGTTTGCGCCCTCGTCAGCGTCTCCGATACGAGAAAAGATACTGAAAATTGATAAATAGACTAATTGAAGTTTGTTTTTTTGTTAAAAAAAAGCAAACGTATTGACTCATAGTGCAGAAATAGTACTTTTCGATACTAGTGCGAGAACTTCATTTTTCAACACGGCTTGCGCAAAATTGAACTTTGCCCACGCCGTGTGGAAAACAATAAAACGTTACGATAAAAGTTGAGAAATAGTCTGAAGATTCCAGAAACAGAAAAAGAAAATAAATCAAAAAAAAAAAAAAAAAAAAAAAACGAAAACAAATCCGTTACGATTTGAAGAGAGGAATGGAGGTATCAACTCACTTATATCCATGATCACCACCGCCTCCTGCTCCCGCTCCAGCATTAGCACTTGCGCTACTTTGAGCTTTGGCTCCGGATCCTCCATGACTCCCAGATCCTCCATGACCGCCTGATCCATATCCACCCTGACCTCCGTAGCCTCCTTGACCTCCATATCCTCCCTGGCTTCCATGGCCTCCGTAACCGCCTCCAAGACCTCCTTGACCTCCGTAACCACCGCTTCCTCCTAAACCATTGTTACCCCCATAGCCTCCACTGCCTCCACTGCCACCTGCGCTTGCTCCTGCGTTTGCGGCCGCATTTGCATTTGCGTTTGCGCCACTGGAACCGGATCCGCCGCCTCCGTGACCTGATCCTCCGAAACCTCCGTTAGAACCGCCATGTCCTCCAGATCCTCCGAAACCACTGCCTAAACCTCCGGAACCTCCGTAACCTCCGGAACCTCCGTAACCTCCGGAACCTCCGCCTAGACCTCCGGAACCTCCGTAACCGCCGGAACCACCGCCTAAACCTCCGTAACCTCCGGAACCACCGCCTAGACCTCCGGAACTTCCGTAACCTCCGGAACCGCCATACCCTCCTCCTTGAATTCCAGAACCACCATGGCTTCCACCCTGAGATCCCGCACCGCCAAAACCACCTCCGTGACCTCCGGAACTTCCCGAACCGCCGAATCCTCCGGCACCAGAGCCTCCATGACCGCCGACAAGGCCTGCGCCTTGACCTAAGCTTCCGTGATAACCTCCGGCACCAGTTTCACCGAAACTACCACTGTGACCGCCTCCCAAACCGCCTCCCAAACCGCCATTGTAACCACCGCTTCCACCTGCTGTATTGAAGAAACTCCGTGATTAGTATTGATTGAAAATTGCAATATCAAGGTCTCTGAAGATGTAACAAGCTTCTTTTTTTACCTCCAGCATTTGCTGCGGCTTGAGAATTGCTTCCTGCACCACCACCTCCGAATCCTCCACCACCATTTCCGCCCCCGTATCCTCCGCCGAGATTTCCACCTCCGAATCCACCACTTCCACTATTGCCACCGCCGCCGCCGTAGCCTAGACCTGAGGATCCAGAATGACCTCCACCAAATCCTCCACTTCCGCCACCTCCACCTCCATTTCCAAATCCACCGCCGAATTGTCCATCATCAAAGACGAAACCCCCGGCGTTAGCATTTGCTGATGCAGCGGATTTTCCACCTCCGGTAGACTGAGAGCTCGAAGACGAGATGGCCTTACTGCCTCCTGCTCCACTGGAGGAACTTGAACTTGCTGAACTACTGGCGCTACTGAATGATCCGGAACCTCCACCTCCGTATCCTCCCCGTCTTTGACGGTGATGAAGATCTGATGAGGAATACATTTTTTTTGTAACAAAGAATTCAGTGTACCTACATCGTTCTGTACGGAATGGAATCGATTGTTGTTTTTTTACTTTTTTTTGCACAAAAAAGAATTTAACCGCGTTTCCGGTTCGGGAATGACTCTATCGCGTTCGTTTTATGACGTACAACGCTTCATTGTGACAATAAGAAGAAACGAAAAAAAAGAAAATAGTAAAACGGGCGGATTTTGTGCGATGAGTGTTACCTTGAGCTTGAGCGGTGAGGGCCAGGAAGGCCAGAAGGCCGAAGATAGCTTGATGCCGACGCATGACTGACTGTGATCATCGCTCTGTTGGGTTCTGCTTATATAGAGAGGATCTCCCCACATTCCCCTTCTTAATTGTTGCAGAGGTAGTCAAGCTCTGCTCTTTAGAATCATATTCATATATGTATGTTGTTTTAACTATATGACTGACTGACCCAACAGTGAGCATCAAGGCTGGGGAAGCGAGCCGTTTGATAATTCTAGGACTGAGTAAGATACTCGGCGTATTATTATATTTTTTTTGAAAAAATACCATGTTTGTTTTTTATTTTTTTATTTTTTATTTTAATTTTTTTACTATATTGTAACTCTTGGGTTAATAAAATAATAATGGTTATATTGATCGATGGATTTGATCATCGTCAGATATAATGATGCTATAGAAACCGTTATGGTCGTATAACAGGCGATATATTCGATTTTATAAGCAGCTAAAGACGCGAGGCGTAATTCAAGGTTAGGTAGTTCAAAGAGATTGCAGATCTAGGGGTCAGACTGTATGCCTAGATAGATACATACGTACAGTATTATGATCACAATGAATTTCTGTGAAGACCAGCAAATCTTTCAGTGTTTTTTTTTTATTTTGATTGATTACCGATTTGTATAGATCGATGGAGATTCTGCAATCGGTATTTCTGTAATTTTCAAAACTTACAAATCTTTTTGTTATAGACTATTAAAAACGCATTGAATCATGCTAATTGTGATTGAAAAACCTTCTTGTCGTCGATTTTTTTCGAAGAAGACGATAAATGGACGAATCAATATCTGCGCATAATATCATCCGGCATGGATAACGATAACAAGATGATAATTACTTATTATGTATACCGCGAAACGGAATTGCCGAATGATATTATAATTGTAAATCCCAGGTATAGGTGAACGATTCTACGAACATTTTATTACCTTTAATTTTATTTTTCTTCAGTCAAAGTCTGTTAAATTAATAAGAATAGGTACAGCAGCGCACATACAGCCTAAACAATCGTACATATACACGTATATACGTATATATACAAATCTTTCGAATTATACTACGAACTGCGATATCAATCTCGGTTACGGGGACTTACCTTCGTAATTAACACAAGTATGTATATTATATACGTACCTAGTATATGTACTAATTACAACGCGATTAATATCAGGATATAGATGATAATACTGTTTAGGATCAGTGCTGCAATAAATTATACATTTAGTCATTTTGTGGCAGGATTTTCCTAATCGACAAATAAATTAACAGAGAGTGACACATATCCCTTACGGGAAAAAACACATCAAAGAACGCTCAAAATAACACTCAGTAGTGACT
The DNA here is from genome assembly GCA_943736025.1 of Tenthredo mesomela. NCBI lineage: Eukaryota > Metazoa > Arthropoda > Insecta > Hymenoptera > Tenthredinidae > Tenthredo > Tenthredo mesomela. The sequence goes on from OX031021.1 coordinate 896,583, forward strand.
CTAAACTAAGGTGTACTTTTCGTGCAACTAATTTGGGTGGTGGCTCTCAGTTGAGTGTTGAACCTCTGTTGGGTGTCACTCATTTGGGAGTCAACTCAAAATTTGGGAGTCAACTCTAAACCTGGGAATTCGATATTAGAAATTTGGGAGTCAAATCTCAATTTAGGAGTTCGACACTCGAAATTTGGGAGTCAACTCTCAATTTGGGAGTTCGACACTAAAAATTTGGTAGTCAACTCTAAACCTGGGAGTTCGACACTCAAAATTTGGTAGTCAACTCTCAATTTGGGAGTTTGACACTCAAAATTTGGTAGTCAACTCTCAATTTGGGAGTTTGACACTAAAAATTTGGTAGTCAACTATAAACCTGGGAGTTCGATACTCGAAATTTGGTAGTTCGAAATTCGAAATTCGGGAGTCAACTCCCAATTTAAGAGTTTTACACCCAAAATTCGGTGTTTACATTCAAAAATTGAGTGTATTTTTCGTAAGGGTATATGTATATGTTTATATTAATGATATAGTGAGAAACATTATCAAACGCTTGAGCAATGATTATAAATTGCTGCGGTAAAAATATTTTGTTTGTATACAATTACATCATATGCGTACATAACATTATTTTATTGTTTATAGATTTATAGAAAAGTCGATCGTGTTTATGTACCATAACGTGTCATTATCGCACATTTGAACAATAACAATTTTCGAGATTAGAACTAATGGTAGATATATAGATATAGATATAATATATACATATACTATATATAGAGTAGAGCCTCCGCGGTAGCCTTCGGGAAGTTCTAATTTCAAGTCTAATTACAAATTCATTGTCAGTCAAGTTCACTGTACTTTCAAGTACACTATATAAGTTATAACTATAGTATACTATATGGCTACTGAATTCATTTTCTTATAATTATCAAATAAACAGAGAATTAATAAGCAGGTATATGCTGCTCTAGGCGTAATACGTATTACATACTACATACACACACATGTAATGTACCTATCAGTCGAGTGGCTACGTTCTAATATAATTAACTGTAGATACTTTATACCGCAAACTATAATATACCTGCGCAATGTATGTATGTGTAAGTATATAGTTTTAATTTGAATATTGTATATATATATATATATATGTATATTTCAAAGCCGGATTTCTACCACTTACTACGGTTTTTACCCAATCTACTTATGTTTTTCTTGCCCCCTTCAGGCATATGGCTTTGGCATCATACTTGTTGTTAATATGACATCATTGCTAGAATTACTCCGAGGATTTGATTTTAGAGATAATAAAACGTGTCTATTATTTTTTATTTATTTATTTATTTTTTGTTTAGTAGATATTAATTTTCGATTATCTCACGTTGTCTAAAATGCGTTTAGTATGTTCGAAGAATTCGTAGAATTCTAAAAGAAAAAAACCTCTCTGAGCAAACATTGATTGTCCCATTTGTGACAATGAATCATTAAACTCAAAGGTTTCAGAAATTTAAATTAATTGCCGCCGAGGGGCTACTATAACTCCCGAAATCATGGCACCACTCTGTGGTGAAATCAATTCGAGATCACATCGAAATCGACCGAAATCAATGAAGTCAGGTAATTATCATGCAGTATGACACTCGAAATCGTTGTAATCAAATCCTATTGAAATCACTGATTTCACAGACTGAAATTGCCCAAAATCAGCTGAAATCGACTTCGTTTTTGAAATCATGGTGTCACTTAATCGTGGAGTGAGTAGCCCCTCGATTGCCGCCCTACCCGTATGGAAAAAAACTATTGAGAACTACTCACAAAACTACTGACAGAAGTGTCCGAAAACTATTGAGAGACTATTGAGAAACTACAGAGAAACTATTGAAAAACTAGTGGAAAAAACTATTGAGAACTATTGAAAGAACTATTGACCATTAGCATAGGACTTCCTCAGTAGTAAATTGGACCTCACTAATGGTGAAACTATTGGGTAGCACCGTGACTTTCCCAATAGTTTCCACCAGTAGTGCTGCCAATAGTTCCACTAGTAGTGCTGCTCAATAGTTTCTCCCACTAGTACTGCTCAATAGTTCCTACCAGTAGTACTGCTCAATAGTTTCCACTAGTAGTACTGCTCGATCGCTTTCGCACGAGTTGTACTGCGTTCAATAGTTTCCACAAGTGGTATATCGTTCAATAGTTATGTCGTGAAAACTATTAAACAATACTACTAGTGGAAACTATTGAGCAGCACTACTCGTGGAAACTATTAAATCCAATTGCAATGATCATAGAATTATTGAAAATTTCTAAGGTCACCAATATCGTAAACATCTTCAATAGTTGAAAAAAAATCAAAAGTTTCTACCACCGTGATTTAATGATACCCGTTCACTACTGAAATGATGGATCCAATAGTTTTATGCTTCACTACTGGAAGGATCACTGAAACCAATAGTGAGCATCTTTAGTAGTTCAAATTTAGTCAACAGTTTGATCCTTCACTACTGAAAGAATCACTGGAACCAATAGTGAGCATCTTCAGTAGTTCAAATTTAGTCAATAGTTTGATCCTTCACTAATGAAAGGATTACTGGAACCAATAGTAAACGTCTTCAGTAGTTCCCCGTGACTGCACCAGGTTAATAGTTACTCCATAGTTACTACTGACCAGTGTTGCGAGTCACTAATTACATTTGTAATGGAATTACTCATTTAATTACCCATTACTTTCGTGATGTGTAATTAAACTTTATTTAATTACACATTACTTTAGTAATGTGTAATTAAACTTCATTTAATTACACATTACCAAAGTAATGCGGGATTCTGCAGTATTTCATAAGCTGTCGTAGAAATTTTCATGATTCTGAAATAATTAAATTAAAAAGAAAGAAAAATTCAAAAAACAAACATATAGATCATGCGGTCGCATTATTATCATTCGCAAAATCAAATTTATACAGCTGTGCGAATCTGCACGATTAATATAAATAGTTGAAATATTATTAATTTAATTCAATATGATCAGAGCTAGTACCGCTCGAACCTCCTCAATCAATTATAAGTCGTGATCGCACATGGTCAAAGATAAATCTTAGATAAGTAATAAGATAAACCCCGCGTTTCTGATCAGCAGCTAAGTAGTGTCAAAGAGTTTCTCATCGAAGTATATTTCAATCGGATCGCGAATTAAACCATTGAAAGATGATGATGCTTTTAATTTGCCATTCGCAATAATATTTCATACCACGTGATGCAGACACCGGAATAATTATCGGGAAATTAGTATACCGATATTAGGCTCAGTCTTCTTCGATAAATAATTAATCTGTCTATATATTTCTTTGAAGAAGAAATTTTGTCACTGATCATGAATTTTTGTATTTTCTGATCTTGAGTAAATATCGCGTTTTCTCGATACTGCCCTACTGCAAATTTCCAGGTGGAAATCCATGGACGATTCCACCTGGACTACCACCCGGAAATCTATATAGAGAATCCATGTGAATCCGTGGATTTTCTGCCGGGATTTGGAACTGGAAATCCATGGAATTCCATGTGGTTGTAGTCATGTGCAGAAACATGTGATCCCATGTTTAATGATGTATGGAATCCTATGTGTAATATTATATTAAATCCTATGGATTGTCCGTAGTACTTACTACAGACAATCTCCATGAACCCCGCTTAGTATACTGGAATATCCACTGATATCCTACAATACCCCATGATATTTTTCAATGCTCCATGCAAAGTACCCTATGAATCCTTTCCACAATAACTCGTCTGGTCATTACCGAATTCAGATGTTCTTCCTTTGCCAAATTCAGCCATACTCCGCTGGATTTTGTGTATATTTTTTCATGGATGACGAAATGATGTCACAGTGAAATTCCCATGAGATCGTATGGATTCCTAGGGACTTTCCACAATAACTTGTCTGGTCGTTCCCGGATTCAGATGCTCGTTTTTTGCCGAAATTCGGCCGAAATCTCGTGGATTTCGTGTATATTTTTCCATGGATGACGAAATGATGTCACAGTGGCATTCCCATAAGATCGCATGGATTCCTAGGGACTTTCCACAATGACTTGTCTGGTCATTCCTGGATTCAAATGTTGTTCCTTCGCCGAATTTCAGCCAAAATCCAGTGGATTTTGTATATCTTTTTACATGGATGACGAAGTGATGTCACAGTGGAATTTCCATGAGATCTTATGGTTTCCTGGGGACTTCCTACAACAATCTGTGCGATTATATGCAGATAAGTTTATTTATTTTCTCTTGATTCTATACAGGATTTGATGGATTTGACACAACGTTTCACGTCAACAACGAGACTGTATCATAGCAATATTCACATGGAAATAAAAATATTTTCCTATGGACTGTCCATAGAAGTATATACCATTACACATGGATTCACATGTTGAAGTTTCAGAAATTTCAGGTAACAGCCGGTAGATTATCTATGGTATTTCCCATGGATTAGGTCAGGACATCACTGTTATCTTTCTATGAAAATCTATATATTCTGCAGGGTTTTACCATGAAAAACCATAATATATAGAAATGGAAATCTATATACCCATCCACATGGATTTCTACTATTGCATGAAATTGAAAAACCATGGAATATTCATCTGAATACTACTGCATCAACTACAGGAGAACCATAGATGAGCAACATGGATATTCCATGTTTCTGAATTTCTGGTGGATTATTATAGAATTTCATGGAATCCCATTCGCATCCATACTTTTCCAGATGGTTTTCCACCTGGAATTTTTCAGTAGGGTGACCATCAATAAACCAGGTTCGACAATGAAATCAATTGCATCGATTCATGAAACGAATTCAAATATTATTCTAGATTGTATAATTATTGCTATTTGTTTTTCTTTAGAAATTGCTTTAGAAATTTTTCTGATGACGCTATACGGTTGAATTGGAACGCTGAATCTACACGTATCTGACTGCCGCACCTGTATCTATATACGCTCGTTGTCTCAACGCTAAAGCAATCAACAAACTAAATATAGTAAATTAATATCAACGCACTAATACCACCTCGTCTTTGCGATATCAAATTTATGTAATTTCCTGGAGGAAATTGGTCTAGTGGGTTTTTCAGTCATTATAAAATCTAAGTTCACCGAAAATCACTAAAAACTCGCATATGAACCTATTGGAGTAAGCTAGGGATACCGTTTAATCACTAGGTAAGGATGAGGATGGTTTTCGCACAGGAGTAGTCGGATAGAATAATTCACTGATCTCACTGAACGTCCCATATTTTATTCCACCGAGTTTAAAACGTCGAGAGACAAAATCTCCCCAAGGTTTGATGAAACTTGTAGGTTTCAACAGAATTTTCAAATTGGCTTATTCCCGAAATTTTATACTGTCACTAATAATAAGCAGCTGTTCTCAGCTTGTCAAATTTCGCATATGCAACATCCGCCGCTATCCACGCATCCGCTGCTTCTGCAGGACCCAATTTTGCCTCTATTTCCACCGCTATTGCTCTCGCCCTTGCAGCAGTCTCAGCTGCCGACATCACTAGCCGATCCCTTTTGAAAGTGGAGACGAGGAATCATTATTTTCAATTTAGGAACAAAGAAATAACAAAAAAGTACAATTTCTTGGTCGCACATAATACTCATCAGAACTCGATATGAATCGAGGGGTCAACCACTCTTGAAGTCAGGTGTACATCTGGCTGAGAAGTCAGTTGAAGTCAGTTGAAGTCAGGTGAAGTCAGTTAGTCAGTTGAAATTAGCTGAAGTCACTTGAAGTCACTTGAACCAACTTAGAAGTTAGCTTAAGTCAGTTGCAGTCAGTTGAAGTCTGGTGAAGTCACTTGAAGTCACTTGAAGTTCGCTGAAGTCAGTATTGCAGTCAGTTGCAGTCAATTGAGGCAAATTTTGCTTCTGTTACTTCTCAGCCAGAATCAAAGAAGCAACTTTTGCTTCTGTTACTTTTCAGCCAGAAGCAAGAAGCAACTTTTGCTTCTGTTACTTCTCAGCCAGAATCAAAGAAGCAACTTTTGCTTCTGTAACTTCTCAGCCAGAAGCAAGAAGCAAATTTTGCTTCTGTTACTTTTCAGCCAGAAGCAAGAAGCAAATTTTGCTTCTGTTACTTCTCAGCCAGAAGCAAGAAGCAAATTTTGCTTCTGTTACTTCTCAGACGGAATCAAGAAGCAGATTTTGCTTCTGTTACTTCTCAGCCAGAAGCAAGAAGCAAATTTTGCTTCTGTTACTTCTCAGACGGAATCAAGAAGCAGATTTTGCTTCTGTTACTTCTCAGCCAGAATCAAAGAAGCAACTTTTGCTTCTGTTACTTCTCAGCCAGAATCAAAGAAGCAAATTTTGCTTCTGTTACTTCTCAGACGGAATCAAGAAGCAGATTTTGCTTCTGTTACTTCTCAGCCAGAATCAAAGAAGCAACTTTTGCTTCTGTTACTTTTCAGCCAGAAGCAAGAAGCAAATTTTGCTTAGGTTACTTCTCAGCCAGAAGCAAGAAGCAAATTTTGCTTATGTTACTTCTCAGCCAGAATCAAAGAAGCAACTTTTGCTTCTGTTACTTTTCAGCCAGAAGCAAGAAGCAAATTTTGCTTCTGTTACTTCTCAGCAAGAAGCAAGAAGCAAATTTTGCTTCTGTTACTTCTCAGCCAGAATCAAAGAAGCAACTTTTGCTTCTGTTACTTTTCAGCCAGAAGCAAGAAGCAAATTTTGCTTCTGTTACTTCTCAGCAAGAAGCGAGAAGCAAATTTTGCTTCTGTTACTTCTCAGCCAGAATCAAAGAAGCAACTTTTGCTTCTGTTACTTTTCAGCCAGAAGCAAGAAGCAAATTTTGCTTCTGTTACTTCTCAGCCAGAATGAAAGAAGCAACTTTTGTTTCTGTTACTTTTCAGCCAGAATCAAAGAAGCAACTTTTGCTTCTGTTACTTTTCAGCCAGAAGCAAGAAGCAAATTTTGCTTCTGTTACTTCTCAGCAAGAAGCAAGAAGCAAATTTTGCTTCTGTTACTTCTCAGCCAGAATCAAAGAAGCAACTTTTGCTTCTGTTACTTTTCAGCCAGAAGCAAGAAGCAAATTTTGCTTGTGTCGTATAAACAAACTTACCACGTCGTCAGGGCAGTCTGAATCTCCCATCATATCACCAATCGCCTTTAGTAATTCTGAAAATAATTTTCAAGTTTAATAATTCCATATTCAAACTAAATAAATTCTCCTTCTACTACATATCTTTCTCTCTCTCTACTTCTCACGCAGAAAAGTAATCCATACCCATATTTACTTCGAATTCGATTGCGATTTCATCCGAAATTTTAGCAGAAGTTTTCTGCAGGCTTGCGATGACCAGGAGGATCAGAATATCGAGGATTACTTGCTGTCGTTTCATTGATGAATTTTTACCAATTGACTCCTCTCCGGCTTTCTTTATTTATATTCAAGCTAACGATATACTAAAGTGTTGAATTAGTTGGCCGTTCTACTTTTTTTTTCTTCCAAAATTACAAACGCGATCGAATGAGAACGCCCGCCTGTTATGAACGCGTTATTTCACAGTTATAGTAAATGCGATCATTACTATAGAAATTGTTTGCGCAATTATACGAATTATACTGGAATTATCGTCTACATATAACGAAATGTTAGAAGATGTCTCAAAGAGTCAGAATTTGTACTTAAAAAATATGGACGAAAAAAAGCCGGATATAATTCGATATTTTGGTCATAATTATCGCAGGATTTTGTGAAGAAAATTGAAAAAAAAAAAAAAAAAAAGGCAGGAAACGTTCGCCTAATTGTTTCATTCACGCCATAATATGATCCAAAGTTTTATATTAGTTGATAAAACTAATTGGATGAAGAATGGATCCAACAATTTCAAAAATTCGTATTGTTAGTTTCCCGCGCCGCGCGTTCGATATTTGAAAATTTAAATTTATAGAATGAATATAATTTCGAATGTTTCCCTATATATAAATAAATAATTGAGTATTTCTTATCTCCTATACTATATAGTATAGGCGTATAGACGTATATAGGTATATCTAAAATAATATTATATCTGAGGAAATAATTTATTCATCGATATTAATTATAATATAATATAATATATAATAAATGTGATACAACAATATTACACAATAATTAATATATATAATTTCAATGTATGTATGTATGTTGGTATAATAATAATAATAATAATAATAATAATAATAATAATAATAATAATAATAATAATAAGCAAAATGCCAGCCACCGAAATTTTGCATTTTAAATAATAATGATAATTATTTAAATAATTATATAGATATATAGAAAAGAAAATCAAACGAAAAGAAAAAAAAAAAAAAAAAAAAAAAAATACTATATACTATTTCGGATAGGTATTATAATAGGTATAGATAATTATTATTAATTATATTAATATACTATGAGCTTTATAATAATTGTAGAAAATAGTGATAGTCACAAGCTACTATATAGTATTAATATGATTTTAGTAATTATTTATATAATTATATGATATATTATTCGGTTTTATTAAGGTGATCGAAAATAGGAAAATATTTCTTTTTGATTTATTTATTTATTTTTTTTCTCTCTTTCTTTCTCTCTCTTTTTTTTTTTTTTTTTGTTCTTTTCTTATTTATCATATATAGTATCAAGCTCGGCTATGTATTTATTAACTAGGTATATTATATATTTATTAGAGGCCTCGAGGAGTATATCGGATTAACGATTTATTGGAAATTAGTTTCAAGCCTGTTGTCAATAAAAAAAAAAAAAAAAAAAAACCAAAAAAACAAAAAAATAATTATTTAAAAAAATTATTTATTTATGGAAATAAAGAAGAAAGAGAATCTCTTAATTTTATTCAAATAAATATCGAGATTCTTTGTAGAATTATTTATTTATTGTTGATATTATTTGAAACTAAATAATCGTTGGAGTTTAATTAATTTTCAAATAAGATTCCTCGAAGATTGAAGTAAAGAGCGAAAATTAAAGACGCTTTATTATTACATTAATAGTGTTCTAAACCAACCGCTGCTTGAACGCTTCTTTTTCTATATTAATCATAATCTCGGAATCAGTTTTTCGATTATATTATCTCAAAGACCGTAAATGATATTATAGAATTCAAATTTCGAATATCGGAAATAAAATTTCGCTATCAAAAAGGTAGAATACACTTTTTTTCGTTTCTCGATTGGTTTCGCTGTATTGTCGAATCTCAAATAATTATATATCAATATATTTAATTAAACGTTAAATTATAGCTAAACCAATCAATATACGGGTAAAATGCATCTTACCTTTTTCATAGAGAATTTAATTTACTTTATTTTTGATATTCACCTTTATCATCATATTATTCACGGTTATCGAGATATCGTAAAAAAACTAATTCTCCAACACGTTTTTTTTTTTGTTTCGTAAGATGGAGGCTCAAGCAGTGCATTTTGAGTTCAGAATTTTTAATATAAGGTGTCTAAAGTAAGTTTTAGTCACTTTTTGAATATTTTATAGAGTTTTACTCATTTGAAATTATATAATTTTCTATCAAGCAGCAGTCATATATATATTAATTAATTAATAATTAGGGTATAAGTAATAGTGACGCGATGCCACGTGTGTTTTTTATTTTAATCTTTTTTTTGTGTTTCTTTTTTTTTTTTTTTTTTTTTTTTTTACAATTATCATAATAATAATATGCGTATTTTGTGATTCAGGATTTATATTTAGGATTCAAGGATAATTGTAATATTGTCGCAGGACGGTGCCCCCTGATTCACACCAACAGAAAAATCAAAATTTCTTTCCCCGATGTTTTTCGATTTTCATTTTTTCTATTTTCCCATTTTTTTTTCCTCGATTTTCAAGCTTTTCTTCCATCGATTCTATCCGATTTCGAGTAATGCTGATGGAGTTCAGGGTTGGATAGTAAAATGAACAATACGCTTTTTGGACGATTATTATTATTATTATTATTGAAACAAAGAAAAAAAAATGATCAATTTTTAGTAAATTAACGAAAATATCTCAAGACGCTTTTCTAAATGTTATATAAATGAAAAAAAAACAAGCTTTTAGTTATTGAAAATAATAAATCAATTCCGATTAGTTTAAAAAGAAGGAAAAAACAAAAATTGTGGAAAACTAGATTCAATCGAACATATTTTTTTTTTTTTTTTTTTTCAACATTTTTATCTAAACATATTAGTATATTAGGGGGCGGACACGAGTTAGGGACGCACAAAAGATCGAAGGATATTTGTGTAGTTCTCTTATTTGTTTTCTTTTTTTTTTAAGTATCTAGACTCTAAGAATGGATTAATTTCTCCTCTGGGATTGTCGGGCTTGTAGCAGACGGTGCAGCTGATGCTCGTCTCGTTGCTTCAGCTTCTCTCAATGCCTCGTCGAAACTTTGGGTCGAATTTGACCTCGATGGCACGACTTTGGTCTTTAATTATAATTAACGAGAATGAGAAGAAGAAGAAGAAGAAAAAAAAATTTATCACTGTGATTTCTTGGCTCGAGTTTTTTTTTAGCTCGGTGAAGAAATTAATTTTCTTTCGATGTTTTAGCATTCAAGCATTCAAAATTCAAAAAATGTGAATTTTTTTTTAAATTAATGGAACAAAAAAAAAAAAAATCGAACATACCTTGACGTTTTCGTAAGCAGATCCAACCCGTTCTTCCAGGGATCGGAAACTCTCCGAGTTACGCATTTGTCCTAACTTCATTGTAAGACCGCTGCTAAATCCTCCTAAAATGCTCGTAGTCTTTTCGGCAGTAGTTTTTATCACCGATTCTGTTTTCTGGAATCTGGAGAAACGGAATAGAAATTAGAAAAATGAGTCAACAAAAACGATCGTGATAAATCGGATTGATTTTTTCTTTTCATTTTTTGTTTTTTTTTAAATCAAAAACCGAGGGTTAACCACTCGTCGATTGACCGTACACCTGACTTCAAGACTTCAAGACTTCATGAAGTCATCTGACTTCAACTGACTTCAAGTGACTCCAGCTGACTTCAACTGACTAACTGACTTCAAGTGACTTCAAGTGACTTCAGCTGACTTTAACTGACTTCAGCTGAATTTAACTGACTTCAGCTGACTTCAAGTGACTTTTCAAGTGACTTTTCAACTGACTTCAACTGACTTTTCAACTCATTTCAACTGACTTCAAGTGACTCCAGCTGACTCCAACTGACTAACTGACTTCAAGTGACTTCAAGTGACTTCAGCTGACTTTAACTGACTTCAGCTGACTTTAACTGACTTCAGCTGACTTCAAGTGACTTCAGCTGACTTCAAGTGACTTTTCAACTGACTTCAACTGACTTTTCAACTCATTTCAACTGACTTCAGCTGACTTCAAGTGACTCACTGACTTCAAGGGACTTCAAGTGACTTCAGCTGACTTCAACTAACTTCAGCTGACTTCAAGTGACTCCAGCTGACTTCAACTGACTAACTGACTTCAAGTGACTTCAAATGACTTCAGCTGACTTTAACTGACTTCAGCTGACTTTAACTGACTTCAGCTGACTTCAAGTGACTTCAGCTGACTTCAAGTGAATTTTCAACTGACTTCAGCTGACTTCAAGTGACTCCAGCTGACTTCAAGTGACTCACTGACTTCAAGGGACTTCAAGTGACTTCAACTGACTTCAATTGACTCACTGACTAACTGACTTCAGCTGACTTCAACTGACTTCAAGTGACTTCAGCTGACTCCAAGTGACTTCAGCTGACTCTTCAACTGACTTCAACTGACTTTTCAACTGACTTCAACTGACTCAGCTGACTTCAACTGACTTCAACTGACCTCAAGTGACTTCAGCTGACTTCAACTGACTTCACCTGACTTCAACTGATTCTCAGCCATGTGTATACCTGACTTCAAGAGTGGTTAACCCCTCGTCAAAAACTCACACTTGGCTCTCCTTGACGTTTCGCAGACCCTGATTAACGTCGTCTGTTAATTCCTTCCAGGCTCCGATTCCAAGTTTTCGTTTCAACTCTTGTGAAACTTTGACTTTACTCGCCAATACGTGTCTCAGGGTTTGGATCTCCTCCTCGACCTGTGAAACATCGAGAGTAACAATTTTTCGAAATTTAATTCAACAAAAGAAAAAAAAAAATGCTCTTTTTTGCTCATTGATATTATTCAAGGATTTTCAAACTCGCCTTTGCCAATTCCGCGGTCCATTCTTCACGACGAAGTTCACGTTCAGCGAGGAAATCGTCGGTAGGTGATAGGGGATCCCCAACGGAATGGGGAGACGCCTCTTCTCCTGTAAAAATATTAAATAACGATTTTAAACAAGACGATAAAAACAGGGAAGACGAAATGAGAACCTCATAGTTTCTTTGGATGTGAAATAATGCTGCACTCTTCTTTCTTTATATGAATTTACGTAACGATATTAGTATTTCAGATTCCGGGTGAAAAAGAGCACGTTTCAAATTCCGGGTGGAAAGGAGCACATTTCAGATTCCGGGTGGAAAAGAGCACGTTTCAGATTCCGAGCGAAAAAGAGTATGTTTCAGATTCCGGATGGAAAAGAACACGTTTCAGATTGAGAATGAAAAATAGCACGTTTCAGATTCACTCGAAAACTAGCACAATTCAGGCGAAGCGAATATTACTCATTAGTAAGTGTCAGGTAGGTTTATTATGAAATTGGAAATGCACAATTATGCACAAAAACTCGATTCAATTTTATCATTGAATGATTAATTCAATCTTATAATAAACCTACCTGACATTTGCTAATAAGTAATATTCGGTTCAACCTGAATTGTGCTAGTTTTCGAGTGAATCTGAAACGTGCTATTTTTCATTCTCAATCTGAAACGTGTTCTTTTCCATCCGGAATCTGAAACATGCTCTTTTTCCACTCGGAATCTGAAACGTGCTCTTTTCCACCCGGAATCTGAAAATGTGCTCTTTTCCACCCGGAATTTGAAACGTGCTCTTTTTCACCCGGAATCTGAAATGTGCTGTTATTCGCATCGGGCGTCGATATCATGTGTATAATGTGCGTGCAGTGTATAGTAGGAACAAATTCTTATTATAAACTTGGAAATCGATATTTATTAATATTTTATTACCCCAAACAACGTCGTGGTCGTGGTACCGCGTTTTCATTCCGCAAAGAAAGCGAATTATTAATTTATCGATTGCTAAATGGTAACAAAAAAACCGAATGAAACGAGGATTCTTTTCATACAAAAAACGGAATCTAGGCTCAGATTTTACGCTGATATGTTCGTTCTTTCATTTTTCAAACCCGCCGATCGATCAATTTTTACGAACTTCTTTCGGTATTTTCAAATTTTGACTCGCGGATCCGAGATGGCCGGCAAAAATTTCAAAAAATTGTTTGATTGAAGGGGAAAATCGATTTCTGACGATCTTTGGAATCGCTGATCAGGAATCTTACCTCAAATCGAAAAAAATTCTAAATTCTGGACAATAATTCATGAACCGATCCGATTTCCAACGGTTTCCGGAATCGCTGATCACGAATCTTAACACAAACTCAGAAAATTCCTCAATCTTGGACAAAAATTCGCGCATCGATCCGATTTCTATAAAAATCGATTTCCAATGGTTTCCGGAATCGCTGCTCACGAATTTCACCTCGAAACTAAAAAAATTATTGAATCCAAAAAAAAAAATTCGCGGTTCGATCCGATTTTTGTGAAAATCGATTTTCGCCGGTTTCCGGAATCGCTGATCACGAATTTTATTTCAAACTCAAAAAATTGATCAATCTTGGACAAAAATTCGCGAATCGATCCGATTTCTATAAAAATCGATTTCCAACGGTTTCCGGAATCGCTGATCACGAATCTTATCTCAAACTCAAAAAATTGATCAATCTTGGAAAAAAATTCGCGAATCGATCCGATTTCTATGAAAATCGATTTCCAACGGTTTTCGGAATCGCTGATCACGAATCTTGCCTTAAAACGAAAAAAATCTTAAATCTTGGAAAATGATTCGCGGCTTAAACCGATTTCTATAAAAATCGATTTCCAACGGTTTCCGGAATCGCTGATCACGAATTTCACCTCGAAACTAAAAAAAAAATCTTAAATCTTGGAAAAATATTAGCGAATCGATCCGATTTCTATAAAAATCGATTCTCAACGGTTTCCGGAATCGCTGATCCCGAATTTCACCTCGAAGTATAAAAAAATTCCTAAATCTTGAACAAAGATTCGCGAATCTATCCGATTTCGATAAAAATCGATTTCCAACGGTGTTTAGAATCGGTGATTATGAATCCAAGCTAAAGCCCTTGAATTTCACAATACGAAAAAAGTACCTTTAACAATCTCAAGAAACTTTTTGTAGTTCTGACTGCTGCTAATCTTGGCCAGATAGGGTTTGGACAAATCCTGAAAAATGACCCTAACAGATCTCTTCTTTTTCTGCGTCGTGCCATTAATACCACTAAAACTATTGCTAAATTTAAAATGTCTGTTAATAATTCCGTTACTACTATTGTCTTTAGTTCCTAAACTATCTGTCGCTCCTAATAAATCCCTCGATTTCTTTCCCTCCTCTTCCTCCTCCTCATCGTTTTTAGAATCGTAAAAATCTGTCTCAACCGATAAACAATACATCGAATCATCGACAACTATTTCTTCAATATCACCGCTTGATCCTCGCCAACAATGAACAACTATTTCATCGCTGTCACTAAGCTCGTCAATATCGTCAAAACTCGGTGTAGCTGCTACGTCACGGTAATAAACGTCCTCTTCGTACTCCAGGGATTCGAAATCGTTATCGTTCGCATTATCACTAGTTGTTGTTGTTGCTGTTGCATCCGCGACACACGACGTCGTAGAAGAGTAAAAACTACCGTTATTATTACTATTATTATTATTATTGTTACGATTATTGTTAAGAACAGAAGAAGAAGAAGAAGAAGAAGAATTTGAAGAAGAGGGATTATTCTCTCGCTCTTCTTTACCGACAATCTCGATCTTCTCCTTCGCAGACATTATTATTATTATTATTATTATTATTATTATTATTATTATTATTATTATTATATTCCACTATAGGTATTTATTTTACAAACTATAAACACAATATGGTTAATTTAAAAAAAAAAAAAAAAACAATTTTTTTTTTTGTGATCTAACAAAAATTTATCCACATACAAAAAAATAAAAAAATCCTTTTTCTTGCTTTTTTTTTGTATTTAGATCAGTAAAACTGTGTTTATATATACATATAGCTAATGTAATACATATATATATCTACATATCGAGTTTAATACGATATAATATAATATGGTATGGCGACTGGCTAAAACTCTTGGACTACTACTGTCCCCCGCGCGAAAAGGTATATGACTGTGCAGCAGTTAATAATAAGAAAGAGAATGTCGAGATATCGGTAAGGTATACTACTATGCTTCGTTCAGGCAGGCAACCAGCTGGACTTCTTTTGCTGCGCTGTTCGTCACGACTGGTTATATAGGTATAGGTATATACAGGGTGATTCAGGGTGAAAGAAAAAAAAAAAAAAAATCGTTTTTCAGAAAAATGGCTGAGGAACTTTCGATACCAATTTTGACGAGGATTAACTCCTCAAGAGATTCGTCACGAATTCTAAATCACCCTGTATATAACAGCTAGGTAACCGTAACCTCGTATCATTAGTTGTAACAACTTTACATACTTCTTCGACTTCTTCTTCGATTCTTCTTCTTCTTTCTCGAAATAATAGAATAGAAGTAGAAGAATAAGAATACCCTTACGGAAAATACACTCAATTTTTGAGTGTAAACACCGAAGTTTTGGTGTCACAATGAATTTTGGGTATAAAACTCTAAAATTGGGAGTTGACTTTCAAATTTCGAGTGTTAAACCCCCAAATTGAGAGTTGACTCCCAAATTTCGAGTGTCGAACTCCCAAATTGAGAGTTGATTACCAAATTTTGAGTGTCCAACTCCCAAATTGAGATTTGACTCCCGAATTTCGAGTGTCGAACTCCCAAATTGAGAGTTGACTCCCAAATTTCGAGTGTCGAATTCCCAAATTGAGAGTTGACTCCCGAATTTCGAGTGTCGAACTCCCAAATTGAGAGTTGACTCCCAAATTTCGAGTGTCGAACTCTCAAATTGAGAGTTGACTACCAAATTTTGAGTGTCCAACTCCCAAATTGAGTGTCCAACTCCCAAATTTCGAGTATCGAATTCCCAGGTTTAGAGTTGACTACCAAATTTTGAGTGTCGAACTCCGAAATGAGTGACACCCAACAGAGGGTCAACACTCAACTGAGAGTCAACACCCAAGTTAGGTGTACGAAAGTACACCCTAGTTGAGAGTTGTTATTTTATTTTAAGGGTTATTTTGAGTGTTCTCTTGAGTGTTTTTTCCATAAGGGTAAGAATAAGAATAATTCTAAATCATCCTGTATACACCAGCTAGGTAATCGTAACCCCGTAACACTAGTTGTAACAACTTTACATACTTCTTCGACTTCTTCAATACTTCTTTTTTCTCGAAATAATAGAATAGAAGTAGAAGTAGAAGAATAAGAATAAGAATAAGAATCTCGTCTTTCCCTCCTTTCTCTCTCTTTCTCTATCTCTATCTCTCTCGCTGTTCATGTACCGTAAGTTGCACGGTATACGATATCACGTTATAGCAGCTATAGTCTGGACTCTAGTCTATTTTATATATGTATATATATATACAGCTATGTGCGAGATATAGTGTATAGTAATAAAAAAAAAAAAAAAAAAAAACTCTATCTATTAGAAACTATCATTCTATAACGGGCTTAACCCCTTCCTTAATCCTATATAAACTATCACTGTTAAGTTTTCTATACCGCAATACGTAATTTACCGACCGAGTAAAAAAGAAAATCATAGAAGTAGGTACATAGAATTTGTATATGTTAAAAAATTGTGATTTTTTGTAACATACATTTTTAAAGCATTATTTCAGCTATTTACTTTCTCTCCATGAAACGAACGGTTTCATAATATAAGTATATTTCGCATATTATAAGAGACAGTGTACGTATATATATACAGTGCAGCACTGTAACTACTGCAATTTTTTGTTTGTCCCTTTTTTTTTCAACTTCTGATGTGAATTGGACTGGACAATAAACTGGACCGGACTGGACTTGATGCGCATATGGAACAAGCCAATAAGAAGAAGAAGAAGAAGAAGAAGAAGAAGAAGAAAAGAAATCGGTATATGTATAACTATAGAGTATTATAGTGTATAGCGTGCACGCAGCCTGTACTTTCAGTTGCGATATTAACGAAACGGTATATATATATATATATAGGTATATGTATGTAAATTGTGATAATTGCAGTATTATATATATATATCTATACGTAGTAGTATATACTTGCGGGTTAGTAGTGAAAAAAACTAAACGAATAGGAGAGACAGAAAAGAGAGAGAGAGAGGAAAATTAAGCAGTATAGTATATTAGAGTGTGTGTACAGGGTGATTCATATTTTGAGAGTATAGATTCCCCGTGATGATCTGAGATTAAATTTTCTTTGCCTAAAATTCGAGGGACGAATAGTTTCTATTGGGATCCAATTGGAATGGGCGTGGCTTTGGAAATTTATCCTATACACGCAGCATAGTTATATTTTTCGCCACTAGTTGCGGCCTATCGAGATTCTAAGGATCCAATTAGTTGTTTAATACTACAATTGCTAGTTCCAATTTAGACCACCAGATGGCGCGTATTGAAATTCTCAGTTTACCAATAAGCTCAGGAACTACTCTGTACATACCTACCCTAGAATTTTCGGCAAAGAGAAC
Source organism: Tenthredo mesomela (assembly GCA_943736025.1). Taxonomy (NCBI): domain Eukaryota; kingdom Metazoa; phylum Arthropoda; class Insecta; order Hymenoptera; family Tenthredinidae; genus Tenthredo; species Tenthredo mesomela. The sequence continues at coordinate 914,437 of OX031021.1, forward strand.
CTAATCTTAGAATTTTACAAGGAATCCCTTACGGTAAAAACACTCAAAATAATCCTTAAAATAACACTCAGTAGTGACTCTTAATTGAGGTGTACTTTCGCACACCTAACTTGGGTGTTGACTCTCTGTTGGGTGTCACTCATTTGGGAGTCAACTCTCAGTTTGGGAGTTCGACACTCGAAATTTGAGAGTCAACTCTTAATTTGGGAGTTTGACACTCAAAATTTGGGAGTTCACCCTCAATTTGGGAGTTGGACACTCAAAATTTGGTAGTCAACTCTCAATTTGGGAGTTGCACACTCAAAATTTGGGAGTCAGCTCTGAACCTGGGAGTTCGATACTCATTTGGGTGTCAAATCTCAATTTGGGAGTTCGACACTCGAAATTTGGTAGTCAACTCTCAATTTGGGAGTTCAACACTCGAATTTCGGGAGTTCATTCTCGATTTGGGAGTTCGACACCGGAAATTCGGGAGTTAACTCTCAATTTGGGAATTCAGCACTCGAAATTTGCAAGTCAACTCCCAATTTAAGAGTTTTACACCCAAAATTCAGTGTTTACACTCAAGAATTGAGTGTATTTTCCGTAAGGGATTTATCATCAAAATATGTATAATGTGAGCAAATGTTGCTCTTATACTTATTTCTCGATGTTATACATAATAATAATAATAAGAACAATAATAATTGTTAAATAAATAAATAAATGAATGAATAAATAAATCGGGAATGCGGAAGATCAAGGAGGAAGTGCAGGTTCGATTATTTATTCGCGTGTAAACACGCGATTATGTTGCAGCACAGTAATGAGTAACAGTGGAAAGAAATTGTATACATACACACTTGTACAAGGTACAAGACTACATATATACATGTGAAAAAAATAAATATGGAGACAAGATTTGAGTGCTATGAGTCACTAACTAACTCGCTCTCTATCTATCTAAATAGTATTGGTATACGTATAGTTGTGGTAGTAACGTATAGTATATTGAATGTGTGTGCGTTGTACGCGTTGATCGGTTACACCGTATTGTATAAATACACAACTAATCATTAAGATACGTAGATAGACAGATATAAACAGATAGAAATAGCAGGCAGACAAAAATCATAGTAAACCATCATCAGGATGATCAGCCAGAACACATATACTAGTAAGAGTTAGTGAACTGTGGCAAAAATTTCACTGAAGCTGTTTCATGTTTCATTTAGAATTTCTTTTTCTGTAATGAGGATGTGGTAACACATTTTCTTTATTTCAAATTTATGCAACCTGACACACATTTTAAAAAATAATTTATATATAATAGACGTTCGTTTGTTAAAGTAATGAAAAAAGATTTTCTCTCTCGCTAACTTATATTATATAGTTAACACTGTTATTATTATATTAATACTAATTTCTTACTTCACTCTTCTACAAACGATGTGATGTAAACGATTTCACATATAAGTTTGCAAAGAGGAAAAAGAATAAAATAATTATAACGGTTGTTCTTGTATTTTTCTCGTTTTTTGGTTTCATTTCCTCCATTCTTTCTTCGTATATATAAATTATTCTTTGTATATTAAGGATGTTCTGGAGGTACAATCGGCATCAAAACAATAAGACACACAAAAACCGAATTTACTCATTTGGGATGATATTGATGCAAAAAATGATTGAATAATATCGAGGAGCGGATATTCCCACAACCTCAGAAAATGAAAAAACTCTGAATTTAGTGACAGAATTTCGAATATACCAACAATCATGAAAAGTTGTAAAAACATTTTACAAGTATGTGCTGAAAATGGTGAAAATTGTTCATTTTTGATCCGATTTCAAAATTTCAGGGTTTGTTATACTCAGGGATAAAATCTCTACGAACTCACTGAAAAAAGTTTTGCATAAAACACTCATATTTGAGTAAGAATTCAGTTGTTCACAATCCGATACATTCTGAGATTCATATAATACATATACTGTTACATTTTTGACTTGAATATGAGTGTTTTATGCAAAACTTTTTTCAGTGAGTTCGTAGAGATTTTATCACTGAGTATAACAAACCCTGAAATTTTAAAATCGGATCAAAAATGAACAATTTTCACCATTTTCAGCACATACTTGTAAAATGTTTTTACAACTTTTCATGATTGTTGGTATTTTCGAAATTCTGTCACTAAATTGAGAGTTTTTTCGTTTTCTGAGGTTGTGGGAATATCGAATCCTCGATATTATTCAATCATTTTTCGCATTAATATCATCCAAAAGTAGCAAATTCGGTTTTTGTCTCTCTTATTGTTTTGATGCCGATTGTACCTCTAGAACATCCTTAAGGGGATATGAAAGGTGAAATATACACCTCGGATTTTTGTGCACCCCGTTTCTCAGCTAAAACACATCCGATCGATGTGAAATTGATATCAGTGACGTAGAAAAAGTGCACGGAGAGCATGATGCTCTTGGATTTCCAAAAAGCGAAAATGTTTCGGGTGTTTTCATATTTATCAAGTGTACAACGTCAGCAACAACGATTATTCGTTACAGAGCACTCTTGATATAAAATTGTACATTTTATTTTCGTTTTTTGGAAATCCAAGAGCATCATGACCTCCGTGCACTTTTTCTGCATCACTGATATCAATTTCACATCGATCGGATGTGTTTTAGCTTGGAAACGGTGATGCCAAAAATTCGAGGTGTATAATTCACCTTTCATATCCCCTTAAGGCCACACTGGTGTACTCTAGCTCTATCTGTCACTCTTACACCTTCAAGGTAAGAGTAAGAGAGAGAGAGAGATGAAGGCTGCTACAAACACACACTACTACACCTGCGTGTAGCCCCAACCGAAAACGCTATTATTTTCTTGTCAGTTCACACCGGATTGGTTTTATAGGTTATATTTTGTCGGCAAATATATATCTTGACTATAACCACGATGCGATCTGAATTGATTAGAAATTCTACTAATCGTTTATAGTCAATGCGGATGGGGGTCATTTCGATGAAATTTTCATACAAATATATAAAAAAAATTGTATAATAATCTTAACCGAATTTTTGTGGGAGTTAAAATAATTAAAACAGTAATATGTAATATGTAACATGTAGTAATGATGAGGAATATAGGAATTAGGAACTGTTTTTGGGAGGCGGTGGTTGTGTGACCTGTCAATGACAGATTCTTTACAACAATATGCGTATGATATTATGTGCTCATATTTTTTTTATTTCAAATTTTAGTATTGGTATTAAAATTTGATATTTAACTAACCTGTGGGTACAGCGTTCATATTTATCGAACGATTTTTCTTTCTTCTACTTCTTCTTCAGTCTTCTACGATCTTCTATGTAGTCAACGTATTTTCTAATATTATTCTTTGAATTTTAAGAGCGTAATCGCAAATATTTGACTAGAATGGAACAAATCGACAGAGGCAATTATTAATCACGAGTACACTGACACGATAGTGCAAAACGATAACATCCGATTATTATTATATTATATTATTGATGGATGTGTTAGGCTAAATTTTCTGTAAAACTAACGACGTGACGTGTTATAAAGGGTATCGATGATACACACTCAATGCTCAGTTTTACTCTCTCTTTCTTTCTTTATCTCATACCAAGTACCCTATATTCGTCTCTTTCTCTCTATAGCTCTCTTTTGTGGCGATATCACTGCCGCCAACTGCGCGCACTCTAAAAGATCAATGCCTTCCGGATTAAATTTACTAACGCAACTGCGACGGACGCTACGTCGCGCGGCAATTTTTCAAACCTAGTTTGGTCCTAGGAGGCAAAGTGACGGAATAAAACGCGAGATGGCAGCGCGGCTCGGCGCGCTATAATGCAATGTTTGAATTTCGTTTGTGTCGATATTTGAAACGATTTTTAGAAGAGAAATAGAATGCTGGTATTCTCCTCGATCCAGAAAGCAGAATTATATGTGTGATTCCGTTTTTGCCAAATTTAGACAATTAAAACTCCAGATTTTTAAATCGGGGTCTTCCATCGTTTCACGTCGATTTATTTTTTTAATTATTTTTTTGCTTCCCTGTAAGACAGAAAAGAATTTTGAAAATGTATAGGAGGCCACGTGTATCATGGGGTATTCCACGTGAACCGGATCGGTTTTCGGGGGGAAAAAAAAAAGTAAAAAACGGGAGGCTGGAAATTTTGATCACTTCTTTGTGACACCTTAAAGTATTTCCGGTGAAAATTTCAAAGCAATCCGTGTGACCCTTCAAGTAGAAGAAAAATAGAAACACATATTTTCCAAGTTTTACATGCTACGCCGGTTTTTGGAGAAAAAAAAAGAAGAAAAACGGGAGGCTGAAATTTTGATCACTTCTTAGTGCCACCTCGAAGTAATTTCGGCGAAAATTTCAGGGCAATTGGTGTGACCCTTCGGTAGAAGAATAAAAAAATCGCAAATTTTCTAAGTTTTACGTGTTTAAGAATTCCAAAAATAATTGAAGTGCTACATATTTCGAAGGAGCTCATTTATGCGCGTATAGAATGCACCGTGGGAAGTTATGATTTTGTTCATGCATGGCTGATATAAATGGAGTTGAAAATGTGGTAATTAAATTTTTGGTAATTATATATAATTATGACAGCGATATAAATAGCACCAATTATTTTCATGCTCTGTAACTGTTGGGGGCATCTCATGTAGTAACAAGGAATCTGAATCTGCATTGGCGTCAAATTCGATGACCTCAGGCCAAAAACTGATCCGGTTCACGTGGAATACCACATATTATAGAGAAGCAAGCCTTCGAGTGAACGTGAACTTGGCTAAAACCGAAAAGGCGACCTAATTTTAGTTCGCACTTATGATCTCCGTCTATAGTGTTTCGATTTCTTGTACCGTTTGAAACTCTAATTTTAGCGAAACGAATGAATAATCCCAGCAACACCATGATGTATTGAGAATCGAGAGTTTGCAGAATTTCAAAAATCTACAAGAACGCAATTAAGGTACACGTATTCAATAATTTTGGAATGGGGTTAAAACGCAAAAGCTTGTTATGTTAATAAGCCAAAATAAATAATATCTAAATATGATTCAAGGTTTGAAAAACTTTGAGCAGTTAAAAAAAAAAAAAAAAAAAAAGAAATATATATTAGCAAGACATATCGAAGAAGGTCGCCGAATTTGATCATCGAACGACTGCCTCGTCTGCTGGGCGCCACCTGTATGCTCATCAACTGTTTCGTTGAACTAATTTACTACTTTTTGATTTCTAGTTTTCTATATTTGCGTTCGATACTATTTTTCAACATCGATTCATTCGCTTGCGAAGGCCTTATAGTGCTTCGATAGTGGTGTATACGTGGCCTTCTACCTTTTCAAAATTCTCTTCCGTCTTACAGGAAAGCAAAAACATAATGAAAAATCATATATGTGATCGCAAGAAAAAAAAAAAAAAAAAAAAAACCAAAATGCTTTCATTCATTCACTAAGATGCACGAATTAACTACAACTCTTACAGGCTACTGGATGACAATAATCGAAGTCCACCTCTAAATCGGTTTCAAATACAGAAGAGAAAAATGTCCCTAAAGTTTTAGCTGTTCATTTCGTTCATTCAATATTCGATATAACAAAACTGTACATAAAATTTTGTTGCCAAATCAGAATAAATAGAAAAATGATGGGTAAACCATGCAACGAAGTAAGTTTTTCAGCCCCGTCAAATCTCCTGCACTCGTTCAATTTTGATATAAGATATGTCGAAGACTTGCGGCGATGCCAATTCGATTCACGCTTCCTTCAATTGGACATTATTGCATTGTCAATTTTCGAATCCGTGGTTGTTGTGCGAGTGTTGATCATCGTCCAGTTATTCCGGATCGGGTGTAGTCTCTGGAAAATCGTCGTTGTTGTTTTAATCAACGTCAAAAATCAGAGAAACAAAAAATAAAAAAAAATACGGTGTTTGTTACCTCTACCCACTGATACTGATATTTCGTGCTAGTAATAATCTGGCGGCACAAATATTAAGTCCTCTCAGCCACAGAACGATTTCCTCGCTGTCCGGCTGGCCTCCGAATCTCCTTATGCATTCTTCACGGACTTCTCTTAGAGCTTACTCGAAACAAAAAAGAAATTTTATTCCGTGCTCATTTTCTATTCATCTGCAGTTAAGGGGGTTTCCCAGTCTGGAGTTCCAGAAGGCGTGCATGTTTTTCAAAGCGTTGTGCCGTTGAGAGTTGTAGAAGGAAAAAAAAATGAAGGAATATGTTTTGAAAGAGCGAAACTTAAGTTTCAATTTGAAAAAAAAAAGTTGACAATATCATCAAAATTACGACCTCTATGGCCGTTGAAGTCATGGTCTGCAAAAAGCAGCGCCGAAAACGGTAAACAAGATTGTAACCGAACGAAGTATCTGAAACCTAAGAACAAGGAGTCATTTTGATGGTCAAAGTACCATCTAAGCTTCTATGGAACCGATTTTTGATAAACCTAAATTTGGGTGAGTTGCGAATTTTTTAATCAAAAAACTTAGATTTCCTCGATTTTGACAACTGTTTTTGCAAGTTATTAATAAACCAAAAGACGGACGACAAATCCGTTCCATAGAAGCTTAGATGGTGCCTTGACCAATTCAAATGACTCCTTGTTTTTGGGTTTCAGATGCTCCGTTCGGTTACAATGTTGTTTACCGTTTTCGACGCTGCTTTTTGCAGATCATGACTTCAACGGCCATAGAGGTCGTAATTTTGATGATATTGTCAACTTTTTTTTTTCAAATTGAAGCTTAAGTTGAGCACTTTCAAAACATATTTTTTCATTTATTCTCCTTCTACAACCCTTAACGGCACAAAGCTTCAAAAACACACACACGCTTTCTGGAGCTCCAGACTGGGAAACCCCCTTAATAGGCGTGAATACTGATATTTCAATAATCGATGAGCGTACTGAGAGAGAGAGAGAGAGGGAGCGAAGCGATATTTAATTGACCCTATGGAGTAAGGCTCCCTAAGGGTCACAGGCAACACGTTTTTCACGTTCAGTACAATCTGTATAATAATATAAGAAAAATAATGAGTAAAGACCAAGATCATTATAGATATGGATTAAATTAAATTAAACGAATTTCAATCAAATTCTATCGAGCCATTCATCAGGGAGAGAGATTAGTTCAGAATAAATGATCGAACATAGTATGCGAGGGTGACCCAGAACCCACGGGCCACATTGAATGATGTATGAGTACGCCTCCTTCTAGTATCAGCCTCGTCGGAAAAAAATTAATAGAAAAACAAAATAAAAAATTCAACAGGTTCGAAATGCATGATTTTTTACTCTTGGTTGATATCTGCCATTATTAGGAAAGGGTAATTCATTTTTGACATGGCTGATAATGGAAATAAACGATTCTACTGAGAGAATTCGTGGAAACGCTCCACATAGGGAAGTGAAAACGCCTGCATATAGGCAACTAAAACATAGTGCTGTTGGGTTTTATTTGGCACTACATCGCGTCCTCATTGGCTACGTGAGAAACAAAAGCTAATCGCGTGATGTTTCAGTTGCCTGCATGCAGGCATTTTCACTTTTCCGTATGGACCGTTTCCACGAATTCTCCCATATAGTATATTATATGTTACATAGAAATGAATTTGGTCGGATACTACTCGATATGACAATAACAGTACACAAACAATTGATAAGAATGTTCAAAATTAAAAAAAAAAAAAATGAACTCGAAAATATTCAGATAATTATTATAATTACCACTTCTTTCAGTTTGTCCGAAAGATTGGGCCACAAAGAAGGTCACGAAGGCCACAACGGCGATTATTACTCGAAACTAGTGCATGATGATCGACTTTGTTCATCCCAGTGGCGTTCGCTGTTTTTATACCATAGATTCGCCCCCTTACAACAGCCTTTCGCAAAAATAAATAATTACACTTGTGAGTCCTTGGTCCAGACTCTAGATTATCGACAACTGCACCAGATCAGAATTAGGCGTAGTGCTGAAGTAAAATGTAGATACATATGCAATAAGGCGTCTATATGCTTTTCTCAATTGTAAATTGACACATCTGTGATGAATTTGGTATTAAGGTCAAAAGTTTGAATTCGAGTACGCGTGACGTTGAAAAAGAATTTTTTTTTTTAGCTCTTTGTCAGTGGAATGAAAGGTATTGACGTTGGATAAAAATCGGACATTGCGGTGACCCTATAGTCCTGATCAATAATTTGCAGAATCGCAACTGACCATAATTCAAGATTTTGCCCTTTATCTGTTTTTCGAGTAAGATTCATATTTTATTTACAGAATTCTCAGGCAAATTGTTGTTCAAAAGTTTAGCCGATCAAATCTGGTGAGAAAAGTTAACGGAGTATCAACGGAAAATTCTGGACGTCCGTATGGAAAGGGTCAACTTTACTCATCCCTAGTTGAAAAATATTGTACTAATTTCTTCATATGTTTTCTATCTCTGGTTTCATGAATCTACAGTTTGGTTTTGGATTGAGATGCTTGTTCAGTTCGGAAGAGAACAAAGGCTAAATTTTAGAGGGTTGCTCACATAGAAAATACGGAATCAGGTTGTGGAATTGTTGCAGTTTATTTAAATCGTCTCGATTTACGCGGTCCTGACCAACCATGAGTCATAATTTCCAGATATTCCGCCAGATGGCGAAACCAATTAGTAGCGTCACGGTGGCAAGTTTGCGAACTATTTTTTCAATAGCAGTTCGAACCAGTTCAAATTTTACAAATTATTTCGTAAACGTGGTGGATAATGGCTTCCAGAATTTTTTCAATGCAAATGAATTGTATCTTCAGGATAATGGGTTGTAACCATCAGAGATACGTTTCATTTTATTTTCGAAAATTATTATTATTCCACTATAATTAAAATGACCGTAAAATTTCCCAACCTTGCACCCGCAGTATAGTTTAATTATCTTCTGCGAAGATACGATTTTTATTACCCGGATATGCGTTTGCGCAATTTTCTAGTTTTAATAAAAGTAAACGAATCCCCGTCCCGAAATGATCGATGACAAAATTTTCCAGGACTTAATTATTATCGAACACTGAAACGGAATTTGCTACCCACGCACCTCTTTTCCTGCATACATTCCAAAATAACGTACTTCCAAAGTACACGGAGATTAAAAATATGTATCACTAAAAAAATTGATATAAAATATTTATACCCGAATTAAAACACCCACGACTCGTTCATATGAAATAATCCAAATACGATTTTTGACTATATTTTACAGAACTATGAATATTATCGTTCATTATTCGATTCAGGTTTGTTGATTAGATTTTTAATCCAAAAATTACTCAAATTATGATTTTTACGAATTGAAAAAAGTTCATGTGAAAATAAGGCCCACAGGGAGTCAAAATAAAAATCTGAAAAAAATTAGAGAATTATTATTTTCACATTTAGAACCGATCGAAGGCCATCCAAGATAACTCTTTTTTTTTTTAAGGACCACCCTAATAGATATACACTATAGTGTATCCGAAGAAATGATTTGATTCACTTGATGTCTCTTACCCTAAAATGACAAAATTTTGGTACATCCATTTCAAGTTTCAGAAAAAAAAAAAAAAAAAAAAAAAAAAATTACCTTTGCCATGCGAAAAACATTTTGTTCTTTGTGAGATTCGGTCTACATGCGCGAAACTTATCATAAAATGTAAAATAATTTATGACTTTTTGAAATTCTAAAATTTTTTTTAAGACCGCACTAAACGTGTAGCGGCCATAAGTCGAGGCGATAAGATAATCTATGCTGCGCTACCTCCTTACAGTATAAATAACCGGAACAATAATAGGGTGAAAAAGTCAGTCATGAATCGTCATCAAGTAAACTTCAGCCTAATAGTGGGCATCCTGTTCCTTCTCGTCATCGAAGCCTCGGCCCGACCTGACGGTAATTGAATACATTCATAATGTAAAAATTGAGTCCACGTATATTTTGCTTTTGCTATGAAAAAAGAAAAAAAGAAATCAAGAGCTTTGAAGTTGATAAAATAATTATAGTTGAAACAAAAAGAAAGAAAACTCATGTGAGTCTTTCTTATTGATTTTTCACTACACTCAGAAAAAGGTCTTGTTGGCACAACTAAAATTTGGTTATTATATGGACAATCACATTTTTTGTTCAGTCAATCAAATTTTTTATTCAGTAAACCAAAAATTACGTTGGGATAGCCAAAATTTTGTTGGGAAAACCAAATTTTGTTGGGACAACCAAAATTTTGGCTATTTCAACAAAATTTTTGGTTGACTGAACAAAAAATGTGATTGTCCATATAATAACCCAAATTTTGGTTGTGGCAACAAGACCTTTTTCTGAGTGTACCCTGCGCTAATTCATTATTCATATTATATTGTTACCAAATATTGTAGTTTTTTTTTTAATTTTTTTATAAAAGTAGTATTCAGAAATATGAAAAGAATTTTGCTTTTAAGTTTTTTAATTTCTTAATTTTTCTTTGACTCATTTGTGTGTTTCAACATTATTTTATTAAATTATAATTATACGTTTATGGCATAATTGTTCATAATCATGAAAATATTTGATACACACTATAAATATAAGTTTGTGAATCATGATTTTGCAGGGAAATCCGAAGGTCATTCAGATTATTCAGATTACAGCATCTTGGCAGGTTTACTCAGCCCGGGTGGTTTGCTAGATAAGATATTAGGCAAGGATGGTCTTCTGGCAAAATTAATACCCGGTTTCGGTAGCGGTGGGTCTCATGAATACTAAGTGCGGTGATGATTTCATTCGGTGAATTATTGAGGCGAAGAGATTCCGTATTCTTGAATTTATTGTAAACTATGCAGTATTCGTGGATAATAAACGGCATCTAGATCACCGAAATCGAGTGTTTATGAGTTTCTTTTACATATACCTACATAAGCTTATGATCGGAAAACCCCATTCCATAATCATTGAACACGTATACCTAAATTTCATTTTTGTAGATTTACGATAATCCGCAAACTCTCGATTCTCATAATACATCATGGTGTAACTTTGATTATTCATTTTTGTGTCAAAATCATAGTTTAAAATAGTTCCAAAAATCGAAACAGTATAGACGAAAATCATAAATGCGAACATGAAACTGGATCACTTTTTTAGTTTTAGCCAAGCAATCGTTCAGGGTATTCATAGTTTGAATGGTAATATTCAATTCCACAAACCATCTGTGTCAACTCTTCATCAAACGACAAGACTTATCGTCATATTGGACACAGTGGCCTCATTTCTTCACCAATTCTGTTATAGGTATATAATTTGCACCAAAAAGTTGTATAATTATGAATTAGTGCAAATACTGATGATTGGAAAGGGGGCCAATCCCTTGTATATAAACCCAGGAGGTTTGAGGGAAAAGCACAATCGTCGTACATCATGTTCAAGTGCAAAGTACTATTCTGCTTTTTGGTCTTCGTGGCTTTTCTAGCCCTCAATGCTCAGACTCTGGTCCAAGCCCAAGGTAATTATATTTACTGTCCAAAGATATTCCTGAATGATTATAATGTAGAACGTAATCGAAAGTGGTGAAATTCTATTCACCTAGCACGCTAAAACACACCGTAATGGGGTTTTAGGTAATCCGCACATCCCTCATGGAGGAAACAACGGCGGTAGAGCCATATTATAGAAGAACAAGTGACCATCATACCTGGTCGTCCATCTGTATAGGAGTTGGGGACAGGTATACAAAAATTCTCAAATAATTCTACCATCATGTTCTAGTCATTGTTTTCGCAAATTCTAACTCCAAAGCTGATAGTCTTCAAGGAATCCATTAAATTCGATGAGTTTTGTCGCGAAATGCGAATGGAAAAAAAAAAGGACCATTTTTTCCAGACTAATACAACGTCTCCTTCGACACCATGCCTTCAAGAAGCGGCATCCCAGCTCGCAGCACTGAATTTTTCTCACGTTTTTGGGAAGGATCGAATAGTTCTTCAGTAGATCAGCCAGAAAATATTCCTACCGAATTTCAATCCATGGCTAAACGATATGAACATTCGAACTTCATCAACTTTGCTTCGCAATTACATTTTATCTTTTCTTATAACTTGTTAGCTAGATTTTGCGTCATAATAAATTGAATTAAATTGGTTTGAATCAATGCATTGCTTTCACTCGGCAAAATCCGAAACATCCATCTGCACCCGAATCCCGATCTGTGAATAATTGCATGCAGTAGGTACAATATGTACTTTTCGCAGGAATGAAAATGCGTCAGCAGAATTTTGTTCCGCTATTGACAAATTTCTCTGAATTACAACGAACGAAAAATCTGTACGATGCAATAAATTGACTCTAAAACAAATAAATAATAAAAAAAAAAAAAAAAACTTCAATAGATCGTCCACCTGATCCTTCGTCGGTAACATTTCCCTCCAGTTTATTTAATTTTTTTAATTTTTTTTTTTTTTTCAACATCAATTTCAATCGATTTCGAAGCGATCTTCCGGTTTTTCGGGGCCTAATTCTTCCCTCTGATTATAGCCCGCTGCTGATTCTAAAAAATTTGTCTCTTTCGTATTTGAAACCGATGAGATGTGGACTTCGATGATTGTCATCCAGTAGCCTGTAAGAGTTGCATCTTAGTGCATGAATTCGTGCATCTTAGTGAATGAATGAAAGCCTTTGAGTTTTTTTTTTTTTTATTTTTTCTTGCGATCACATATCGCACACCTAGATCTAAACTGAGACAAGTCGAAAAATCTCATTTTTCAGTATGAGGAAAAAACGTTTCATTCCAATTATGCTTTTGGATAAATAATTAATTAATTAATTATTATTATTGATAAATATAATTACATAATATTATTAATAATGATTATTATTGATTATTAATAATAATATTGTTATAATTATATTACTATATAGTTATTATTAATTATTTATTGATTCAGCAAAAATAAGTTAGCGCAATTTTTCGTCATGATTATGAACATTAAGTTGAATCTTTTCTTGTGGTTAGTTGCGTATGGTATCGGAGTATACAAATATATTAATAACTCAAAATTCAAGTTTTTTTACTTGTCCTAGTTTAGATCTAGGTGTGCGATATATCATTTTTCATTATGTTTTTGATTTCTTGTAAGACGGAAAAGAATTTTGAAAAGGTAGAAGGCCACGTATAGACGACTCGCCACTATCGAGGCACTAGGCCTTCAAGCGAATGAATTGATGTTGAAAAATGGTATCGAACGCAAATATAGAAAACTAGAAAATAAAAAATAACAAATTAGTTCAAGGAAACAGTTGGTGAGTACACAGGTGGTGCCCAGCAGACGAGACAGTCGTTCGATGATCAAATTCGGCGACCTTCTTCGATGTGTCTTTCGAAATTCTGCAAACTCTCGATTCTCAATACATCATGGTGTAGCTGGGATTATTCATTCGTTTTGCTAAAATTAGAGTTTTAAACGGTACAAAAAATCGAAACGGTATAGACGGAAATGATAAGTGCGAACTGAAACTAGGTCGCCTTTTCGGTTTTAGCCAAGCAATCGGTCGAATATCGATGAAGGGTATTCATAGTTTGAATAGCAATATCGATTCCATAAACCATCTGTGACAACACTTCATCAAACAACACGGCTCATTGTCATATTAGATACAGTGGGCTAATTTTTCTAAGAATTCTATCATGGGTATTTAATATGCGCCTAAAAGTTGTATAATTATAAATTTGTGCAAATACTGATGATTTCAAAGGGGGCCAATCCCTCGTATATAAACCCAGGAGGTTTGAGGGAAAAGCACAGTCGTCGTACATCATGTTCAAGTGCAAAGTACTATTCTGCTTTTTGGTCTTCGTGGCTTTTCTAGCCCTCAACGCTCAGACTCTGGTCCAAGCTCAAGGTAATTATATTTATTGTCCGAAGATATATTGTTAAATGATTATAATGTCGAACGTAATCGAAAGTGGCGAAATTTTATTCACCTTGCATACTAAAACACACCGTAATGGGGTTTCAGGTGGTACGAGCATGCCTCCCGAACAAAACAACGTCCTTCAATGCATACGGAACTGCATGTCCAGTATCACACTTCGTGGTGCAGGTAGATAGGAATTGGAGACAGGTATATATAAAAATTCTCATATAATTCTACCATCGCGTTCTATTCATTGTTTTCGCAAATTCTAACTTCAAAGCTGATAGTCTTCAAGGAATCCATTAATAGGATATTTTTTTCCAGACTAATACAACGTATCCTTCGACACCGTGCCTTCAACAATTGGCATCCCAGCTCGCATCACTGAATTTTTCTCACGCTTTTTGGAAGGATCGAACAGTTCTTCAGTGGATCAGCCAGAATAAATTCCTACCGATCTTCAATCAATAGCTAAACGATATGGACATTCGAACTTCATCAAGTTTCCTTCAACTACATTGTATCTTTTCTTATAACTTGTTAACCAGATTTTGCGTCATAACAAATTGAATTAAATTGGTTCAAATCAATGCATTGCGTTCACTCGGCAAAATCCAAAACATCCATCTGCACCCGAATCTCGATCTGTGAATAATTGCAAGCAGTATGTCCTTTTCGCAGAAATGAAAACGCGTCAATAGAATTTTGTTCAGTTATCGACAGATTTCTCTGAATTACAATTAACAAAAAATCTGTACGACAAACGACATAAATTGACTCTAAAAGAAAAAAAAAAAAAAAAAAACCTTCAAACATCGTCCACCTCATCCGTCGTCAGTAACATTTCCTCCAATTTCAATCATTTCTTCGTTCTCCAAGTTCTGCTGCGTGTAGAGATTCGAACAGTTCTGACTATGCCGGTAAAGCAAAACCACTTGACCTTCTGGGTAAAACAGAATCACTGAACTTGTCGGTGAAACAGAGCGTCGATAGTAGTTTTCTATCGCCAAAATTACTTGCCGCGTAGTAAATCTTCCGAATTCTACAACTGGCATGTATTTGCATGCGGGTTGTCTCTACGCAGTTGCTATCGTAAGCTCGGCTCGTAAAATCGGTGGGATTAAATTGTATCTGATTCCAATCGCCCGAAAAATCCCCAAACATTTCTTCCCGAATAGTAATCTGGATCGCATTATGCTGAATTCGACTCACTGCCCTGTGGCGCACTAAGTGTACTATACTTCTGTCACGCTCTGATTATAGAAGATAAAAGAGGATAAAAGTGCCGTCAGTGCAGTAAGTCGGAATCGCTATTAGACATCGATTTTCGTTGAAGCACGCGAGTTGACAATCCTGATTTTTTTTTCCTATTATGTCCTGTCTACACACGCACTTCAAGATCGGTTATATTCAAGAAATCTGTCAACTATGTGCTCACTCCTGTTGTGAAAATTAAATGATTGGCCAAGACCCTAAATATACCCGATCTTGAAGTGCGTGTGCAGACAGGGCATTCTTGTGTTTCACACATTCGTTTCGAGTATCGATTATCCAAGGAAATTCCGAGGACGGAAATTTGTTATTATTTATAGCATTTTCGACTGTGGCTACATCGAGCTACACTGGTGTGGTGTAGCCATCTTTGTCTCTCTCTTCCTCATAGAAAAAGAAGAGGATGAAGATAGCTACACTGAGAAAAAAAAGTGGTTGAATATGCCAAACCCAATTTATGCCAAAACGAGAGCCGCGCCTTTATTCATGAACGAACGACTGCCAAAACTGAAACCCTGCCGTTTTTAATTAACGGACGACTGCCAAAACGAGAGTCGCGCCTTCATTCATGAACGAACGACTGCCAAAATTAAAACCCTACCGTTTTTAATTAACGAACGACTGCCAAAACAGAAACCCTGCCGTTTTTAATCAACGAACGACTGCCAAAACGAGAGACGTGCCTTTATTCATGAACGAACGACTGCCAAAACTGAAACCCTGCCGTTTTTAACTAACGAACGACTGCCAAAACGAGAGCCGCGCCTCTATTCATGAACGAACGACTGCCAAAACTGAAACCCTGCCGTTTTTAACTAACGAACGACTGCCAAATCGAGAGCCGCGCCTTTATTCATGAACGAACGACTGCCAAAACTGAAACCCTGCCGTTTTTAATGAACGAACGACTGCCAAAACTAAAACCCTGCCGTTTTCAATTAACGAACGACTGCCAAAACGAGAGCCGCGCCTTTATTCAGGATCGAACGACTGCCAAAACTAAAACCCTGCCGTTTTCAATTAACAAACAACTGCCAAAACTAAAACTCGTCTTTATTCATGAACGAATGACCGCCAAAACTAAAACTCTGCCGTTTTTAAATAACGAACGACTGTCAAAACTAAAACCCTGTAACGGTGCCCATATTAATATTTATTATTTATTTAATCTTAGTTATTTAAATCTATATAGTAATATCTCTATTTGTTTGTCTATGCAACAAGGCTTATATTAATATTCTATTTCTCTAAATCTATACCGGAGCAATTAACGAAATTAGCGCAACAATTAAGAGCAATTAAGGAGCAATTGTTTGGTATATAAAAAAATAGAAAATAATCAAATTACCGGCTAACTTTACATAGGTTCGCCACACGCCCTTGGATCTACAAGTTTTGTGTTCGCTTTCTGGCGGTCTACTGAGAAACTGGTGCAACCGGGTCAAAATTTTAAGCTCTGTCCCTGCAATACTTCCCAATAGGCACCAAAGTATACCAGAATAATAGTGTGTGTCACTCAAACTATATATTGGTACCCTTTGGTACCTATACCAGAAACTCGCCAAAAATCGCCTTAAGTCGCTGCGCTGCGACCACAATTGCGCGAAATAGAGGGCGAAAATGACGGTGAAAATATTTTTTTCCAGCGGTGAAAATGGGAAAAAACTGACTTCTGGCAACTTTGGCGCCCTGTATTTCGTGCATTTTTGGTCGCAGCGCAGCGACTCTAAGAGATGATTTGTAGATTGTAAAGTCCTCTACAATTTTAATTTGGAAATTTTTTCTTTACAACCCACCGTTCTCCCGGAAAATCGAATCCAAAAACTTTCTGAGTTTTACAAAAACCCTTAAGGAGGGGGGTCCCGAAAACTTGGTTTCCAGCTATTCACATGCTCCACTAACGATTCGTGAAATAAAATGGACTCGGTTATTTTTTTTCCGAAAAAATGACAGATTTCCTGTACTACTGTGCTATTCGAAATGATCATATTTTTGATTGTTTCAACCAAAATGCCGTTTCCAGTGTTGACAGTGACCGCCGAGTCAGTTCAGACAATCAGTTTTTGTTCAAATCAACCACATTCTTTTCTCAGTGTACACTACACCGGTGTAGCCCAGTCGAAAATGCTATTGGAGTCACATGTTTTGTTTCATTATCGATCTTACCTTTATTTACATGCATGCATTCTGACCCTATAATTCCTGAAAAATGTGTAGGGAAATCATCTGGGATTACGTTAAATTGTCAATTTGTATTGTACAGAGGCAGCCAAATCGAAAACATAAACATGAGTTTCATCAAAAAATTGTTTTCATTGAAATGAACAGCTAAAATTTTGAGGAAATTTTTCTTTTTTGTATTTGAAACCGATTGAGAGGGGGACTTCGATGATTGTCATCCAGTAGCCTGTAAGAGTTGTAGTTTCGTGCATCTTAGTGAATATAGGTATATGATTTTTTTTATTATGTTTTTGCTTTCCTGTAAGACGGAAAAGAATTTTGAAAAGGTAGAAGCGCCACGTATAGACGACTCGCCACTATCGAAGCACTATGCCTTCAAGCGAATGAATTGATGTTGAAAAATAGTATCGAATGCAAATATCGAAAACTAGAAAATAAAAAAATAGTAAATTAGTTGAAGGAAACACTTGGTGAGTGCACAGGTGACGCCCAGCAGACGAGACAGTCGTTCGATGATCAAATTCGGCGACCTTCTTCGATGTGTCTTTCGAAATTCTGCAAACTCTCGATTCTCAATACATCATGGTGTAGCTGGGATTATTCATTCGTTTTGCTAAAATTAGAGTTTTAA
Source organism: Tenthredo mesomela (assembly GCA_943736025.1). Taxonomy (NCBI): domain Eukaryota; kingdom Metazoa; phylum Arthropoda; class Insecta; order Hymenoptera; family Tenthredinidae; genus Tenthredo; species Tenthredo mesomela. The sequence goes on from OX031021.1 coordinate 932,430, forward strand.
ACGGTACAAAAAATCGAAACGGTATAGACGGAAATGATAAGTGCGAACTGAAACTAGGTCGCCTTTTCGGTTTTAGCCAAGCAATCGGTCGAATATCGATTCCATAAACCATCTGTGACAACACTTCATCAAACAACACGGCTCATTGTCATATTAGATACAGTCGCCTAATTTTTCGAAGAATTCTATCATGGGTATCTAATATGCGCCTAAAAGTTGTATAATCAGCGCCGTGCCAACAGGCGGCGCAATGGGGCAACCGCGCCAGGGCGCCACCTCGCATGGGGCGCCGTACCGTAGTCCAAATCAATTTTTTCCGGCCGGAAATGAAGAAAATAAAATTTATTTTGACAAAACATGCAAAAAAAAAAAAAAACAGATGTTTCATAAAAGCAGAAAATTGTATTCTTTTTCTTCGTTCGCCGGTCAAATTCAATAATAACCAGGGCGCCATGGGAAACTGTTGCCCTAGGTGCCATTTCAACTAGGCACGGCGCTGTGTATAATTATAAATTTGTGCAAATACTGATGATTGGAAAGGGGGCCAATCCCTCGTATATAAACCCAGGAGGTTTGAGGGAAAAGCACAGTCGTCGTACATCATGTTCAAGTGCAAAGTACTATTCTGCTTTTTGGTCTTCGTGGCTTTTCTGGCCCTCAACGCTCAGACTCTGGTCCAAGCTCAAGGTAATTATATTTATTGTCCGAAGATATATTGTTAAATAATTATAATGTCGAACGTAATCGAAAGTGGTGAAATTTTATTCACCTTGCACGCTAAAACACACCGTAATGGGGTTTCAGGTGGTACGACCAGGCCTCCCGAACAAAACAACGTCCTTCAATGCATACGGAACTGCATACCCAGTATCACACTTCGTGGTGCAGGTAGATAGGAATTGGAGACAGGTATATATAAAAATTCTCATATAATTCTACCATCGCGTTCTATTCATTGTTTTCGCAAATTTTAACTTCAAAGCTGATAGTCTTCAAGGCATCCATTGAATTCGATGAGCTTCGTTTCGAAATACGAATGGTTATGAACGAGTATTGATTACATGGTCGTTTCCTATTGGACATACGGCCGGATTTCATATCTTAGCTCAGAAAGTACCATTTTTTCTAGACTAATACAACGTATCCTTCGACACCGTGCCTTCAAGAAGCAGCATCCCAACTCGCATCACTGAATTTTTCCCACGTTTTTGGGCAGGATCGAATAGTTCTTCAGTGGATCAGCCAGAATAAATTCCTACCGATCTTCAATCAATAGCTAAACGATATGGACATTCGAACTTCATCAAGTTTCCTTCAACTACATTTTATCTTTTCTTATAACTTGTTAACCAGATTTTGCGTCATAATAAATTGAATTAAATTGGCTTAAATCAATGCATTGCTCTCACTCGGCAAAATCCACAATATCCATCTGCACCTGAATCCCGATCTGTGTGAATAATTGCAAGCAGTATATCCTTTTCCCAGAAATGAAAATGCGTCAATAGAATTTTGTTCCGCTATCGACAAATTTCTCTGAATTACCAATAATGAAAAATCTGTACAGCAAACGACATGAATTGACTAAGAAAAAAAAAAAAAAACTCTAATAGATCGTCCACCTCATCCTTCGTCGGTAACATTTCCTCCGATTTCGATCATTTCTTCGTTTTCCAAGTTTTGCTGCGTGGACATATCGTCTAAATTTTGAACGCGGGGTTCCCCGTCATTGAGGCGTTCCTCATCCCCGACAAAATCCTCCTCCTCTTTCTCTTCGTCCTCATCAACTGTTGCAATTCCTTTTTCTTTATCCGGCGCTATTATCTCGTCTTTCGATCTTTCTCTGATGGTAACACCGACCGATTTACCTTTACCCTCGTGTTTCGTAGCGGAAAGAGAGTTCCGAGGATCAGAGTCCGATCTACGTCTCGTTTCGGACATCCGCTGATCGGTTTCGAACCGATTTTGCGGATTTTCAGGGCCTAATTCTTCCCTCAGATTATTCCCCGCTCCTGATTCTAGTCTTTTAGACTCTTCACCGGCTGGTTGAGTCGCGAATTGCGGAGGTTCGCCGGCAAGTCGCTCTTCTTCCGCCTTCTTCTTGTTGTTCGACACTGTTATACTCGTTCTACCATCCCGCGTCGATCCACGTCTCCGAATGGGCAAGAAGAGCTTAAATTCTTCCGGCATTTCGTCCTCCGAGTACAATCTAAAGATTCGAACAATTTCGACCATGCCGGTAAAACAGAATCACTGAACTACTCGGTAAAACAGAGCGTCGAAAGTAGTTTTGAATCCGAAAAATTACCTGTCAGCGTAATAAATCCTCCGAATTCTACAATTGGCGTGTATTTGCATCCGCGTTGTCTCTATGTAGTTGCTACCGTAAGCTCGCCTCGTAAAATCGGCTAGATTAAATTGTATCTGATTCCAACCGCCCGACAAACCGATCGGCATTGTAGTACAGAATGGTCTCACCCTTGTGGTGCTCTGAAAATTACTGACACGAAATCGCCTGTGCATGTTCTTGTCGTCGAGGATCTATATTCCAACGTATAAAAAATAAATAAAATTTATCTATACGAATCGAATGAATAGAATTTTTGCTCATATTTTATATATTACGCACTGTTATCTCAAACGTGAAGTACTTCTTCATATTCTTTATTATCATTATCAGAAATGGGAGCTTTATTCCTAAAACTTTCTTCGGGTCTTGGGGACAGGATATAAAGGTCGTCGCTACGTTAGTACCGGCTATTTCTAAAACCAGAGATTTCACCTCGTCATCCGTAACGCGTTTGATATACCCATTTTTCACCTGGCAAAGTTTGACTCATGAAATTCTAAAAAATATGCAGATGTTATGTTTTTTTTTTTTTTTTTTTTTTTTCGATGATTTAATTTACTTGTTTGTCCCAAATAGACAGAGGCGAAGAACCACAGCTGTAAAGAATGGACAAAAATCCGCTTTGATAAGAGCTGCGAAACATTTCCCGACCTTTTCTGAAGAGACGTCAAAACTTTTAGCACCAAATCCTATAATCAATCTGAAATTGTCTTTTCTATCGTCTCTCCTTCTGTTGTTTTTACAAAATCGCTTCTTTCAGGGAATGAAACCATTTCAATCAATCGAACACTTAAATTTTTTTATAAATAACAACAGCACAATCCTTTTTATTTATTGAATTAAACTAATTTCATTTTAAAAATCGGAACAGACCTCCTTTGATCTATTCGAACGTATTTCGGCTTCGCAAACTTCTTATCTTTCGCAAAGCAGTTGATTAAGCCTCACTCGTTCACCGGAAGTGGCAAAATCTTGTAAAATAGTCTCCTTCGGATGGAATCCCACAGTGAAAATCCTCCCTACTCTAACGCCGTCCAAAGCTACAGTCTGCATCATAGTAATGCTTTCTATCTCTTTATTCAGCTGCCGATTGATCTTGGATTTGTTCTTATGAAATCTCTGACGACACACGACGTTGCTGTGAACAAAGGGTCCAAATATCATCTCGATATTCCAATCCGTTTTATCCCCTCTCTTAAGGGGATATGAAAGGTGAAGTATACACCTCGAATTTTTGGCAGCCCGTTTCTCAGCTAAAACACATCCGATCGATGTGAAATTGATATCAGCGACGCAAAAAAAGTGCACGAAGGGCATGATGCCCTTGGATTTCCAAAAAGCGAAAATAAAATGAACAGTTTGATATCAAGAGTGCTCTGGAACGAATAATCGTTGTTGCTGACGTTGTACTTGATGAATATGAAAAAACCCGAAACATTTTCGGTTTTTGGAAATCCAAGAGCATCATGACCTTCGTTCACTTTTTCTGCGTTACTGATATCAATTTCACATCGATCGGATGTGTTTTAGCTGAGAAACGGGCTGCCAAAAATTCGAGGTGTATAATTTACCTTTCATATCCCCTTAAACTGCAAAGGTAAAAAAACTCACTAGGGGAAGTTTCTTAGCCCAGTGTAGCTCGGGTTGATGCTAACGTCGTCTCTGAACAGCTCGGGATACTTCCGCATAAATTTATTGGCTCTTCTTTTGCTTCCCAATGGTTTACCGGTCTTTGAATCCGCGATTGATACAGTAATCTCTCTTTCAATGTCCTCGGAGGCGTTCAACGAGTCCAAATCCTTTCCGGATAGCTTCGATTCCATCATTGGAATTTTCACAGATTCTTTAGGAGCCGCTGGATCGCTGTCTACGATGCTCACTGACTTTCGGATCGACCTAGGGGACTGAGAACCACTACGAGGATCCGTTAACACCGATTTTCTAGGACCCAAACTGCCCAGCGATTTCAACATCGACGAGGCTGCTTTTAGGCTGCGCGGGTGAACCGGGGAAACTGATTTCTCTCCCATTTGGATCAGAAACTTAAATAGAAGTGAAACGGGAAACGAATTTTCTTGGTCACTTGATGCACAGGAATCTTTGAAGATTGTTTAAAAAAAATGTAAATTACGTGATTTTTGGGCTATTTATCATTTTTCTGTATTCTTTTTTATCTATATTTCTTTGTTTCTGAATTTCTTTTATATACGATTATGGTCTGATGTACATTTGGTCACACGTGTTTTTATAGGACAGTTCGACATCCACGATGGTAAAATACTATCTGCGACTCTCCGAATAGTCGAGCCAATAAATTCGTAATAGCTATACTGATTATACGTAGTGAGTTAACAGAGTTAAGGGCTGTACCTTGCACTGATATTGATATTCCGTTTCTAGGACAATCAATAAATACAGTTTATATCCTCTATTCAGACTCTTAGCTAGAGTAACAACTTGTTGCTTCAAAACTTTGATTAAGCATGCGATATACGATTCTACACATACAGACGCATGTCACAGTGCACTCAGAAAAAGGTCTTGTTGCCACAACCAAAATTTGGGTCATTATATGTTCAGTCAACAAAAAATTTTGTTGGAATAGCCAAAATTTTGGTTGTCCCAACAATATTTGGTTTTCCCAACAAAATTTTGGCTATCCCAACGAAATTTTTGATTGACTGACACAAAAAATGTGATTGTCCGTATAATAACCAAATTTTGGTTGTGTCAACAAGACTTTTTTCTGAGTGTGTATAGGAAGACCTAAATTATGGATTTTCGAAACTTGGAAGGGCAGAGGATGATATGTGCAGCTATTTCATCATAGATGAAGATCAGTTTGGCGAATTTGTGATTGTGATTCTGGGTCCAGTGTTTAAATATTGGGGTGTTTTCGTCTTTACAGATTATTTTCGTTTAGAATTTTACTGTGCGTTTCGCTGTCTCGATTCAAGGAAGATATTGGACCTCAGAGATCATCGATTGAAGTACCATGCATAACAAGGACAGTTATTTAATCGTATGAGCACACTTACAGCCATTATACAAGCATTTACATAAATACATATCTAGGTACATAAAAAAAGTGATCAAATGATCGAAATTTTTAATATCTATGAGAACAAAGATTTGAGGAATTCAGTTCTGTCTTCAATTCCGCGGTGATTTTCGTTCTTTTTTAATCTGATTTCGGCGTCTGTGTCGCGCTGTTTGATATCAGGAATTTGGAAGCTAGAAGTTTCCGTCTCTCCGCCTTCTTTTCTATTCTTCATAAGTTTCTTGCTTCTGTCTACATTGTAGGAGAAGAAATTCGCCTCTCTCTTAGCCTGCGATATCTCAGTTCTAAGACGTTGCTTGTGTACTGCACGTTCATAAGCCAGTCTTTCGCTTAAATGAACCCATTTGAATCTGTGGAAACAAAATAAAAGATTACCAAAAACAGAAATTCAAAGGACTTGTGACCATTGTCACATGATGAGGAATTCTTGTCTTCCATATTTTGTTACATTTTTTTTATACCTTGGAAGATATTTTATGTTCCACATCAAGTCGTAAAACTTGCTTTTCTTCCTAGTAGCTATTTGCTTGTTATTCAATGTATCGGCCACATGTTTGGCAACCTTTTTACTCTCGAACTCTACCCAACCTTCGGTAAAATGTTGCGCTGGTGTTTTTTTCTTCTTCTGTTTCTTACCCTCTTCGATTTCTGAAATATAACCAATTCTCTGTCTTTTCTTATTCGATGTTAGGTTAGGTTTGTCTATTTGAGGTTAGGTTAGCAATTTCACCTTTTCCTACCACCGTCTTAAAATTAATTGCAACTAAATGAACGAAAAAATACTCACTTGGGACTGCAAGTTGTAGATATACTCTTCCTAGTGTTCCATAGTCAGAAAATATCTCCCTAACTTTAGTGACATTCATGTATTTCGGTATAGTTGATAAATAAACGATTCCACGTTTGGTCTTTTTTTTGTTATTGATGCGCGGTTTTAATTCCGAATTATCATCATTTTCGTCGATCGTAGCGTCCGAGAATTCCTCATCCTCATCGCTACCCATTTTTAATTAATATTACAATTTAATACTTTCATAACACGTGTCACAGTCAAGAGTGTTGTCTTGTTACTGTGGCGTGGTTGCCTATGATCAGGAGTTCGCTGCTGCATGCGCTTGATAGTGAATATTGCGTTCATAGTTTGTACATAACGTCCGCAAGATGGCGGCAAGAATTATTCGCATCAAAGGAGCGCCGCTAGGTTGAATATTTGGAACTACCGAACCCTGACACGGAGGAATTCTTTTATTTTAGGTTAAGTTAGGTTAGGTTGAGTTTTCAGATAAAATAAAATGTACCAAATGATATTGAATAAAAATCATATCACATCACAATCGTATATCGTACTAGTAGTCGAATTTATTTATTAAAGTGAACGATAAATTTCTGATCCGCAAGCAATGGGTTGAATGAGTAATATCATCCGTTCATCAATACAGTGACGCTATAGTAAGAAACAAAAAAGACTAAAAGAAAAGACACAACATCTTATACCTACTTAACTATGTCGTCGAAACCACGAAAATATTCGGTTGCCATATTCAACCTCGCAGTATTTAAAGTTAGGTTATGTGTTATATTAGGTTATGTAATCCCTTTGGACAGTTATACTTTGATACTATTATATACACGAAATTTTCTCTACTCTAACAATAGAAAGATATAATAAAAGTAAATAACATGAAAAAGAAAAAAACATCATTACGAAAATTCATTATTTTTTTTTTTTTTTCTCAATCAATGTCTGTGTCATTATTTATCCGCACATTCCCATTCCTTGTCCTCTCATCTGTTATCTAAATCTGTCAAATTTCTATTGCTACATCAAAGCTTTTGATTAATAAAATGAATGATGATTTTTGTCTCAGGACGATTGACGATTGTAGTACGATGATTTTTTTTTCCCCCGTTTCTTTATCCTCTTTAAATACGACGGTTGTACCAATGGCAATGGGAAAGACATCTGTTAATCTTATGTTCTTGTTTTTTCACATTCCAAAAGCGAGAGGGGATCATCAACAGAGACCAAAGACGATGAGATTAAACGAAAATTTGGAATCTAGACTGCTACCAACGGTCTTAGCCAATCCCCATAATTCTACAGGAGTCGAGGGAGAGGCTTACCACGAAAATATACAACTAATGTCTATAATGAAAATAACTACAAACGATACTAGGGAGTTCATTTGCGGATGGGGTGCTGCCGTAATAAATGTTACCGTCACTTATCCCATCAACAAAATAATATTTCGTCAGGTAAATGTTTTGTAGAATTTAGAAAAAAAATTTCACAACTTTGTCAAGCACAATGTACAAATTCGTGATCAGCGACCGAAAGGAACTTCTTAGTACCAATTTTTTGCGAAATCTAAACGATTTTGGTTTTCTTTTTCGAATACGCCATATTCGAATTTTGCAAATTTGACTCTAGATTCGTGATCAGGGACCCGAAAAACCAAGTGGTACCAATTTTCAGTCGAATCTGTTCATCCGGTACCAAGATATCATTTTTATTCAGTTTTTCAAGAATAATTCGAAAAGTACTGAACACATCGAAGCCAAAATTTGACCAGTTCTAAAATTCTAAAAGCCGCGTCGGTTGAGACCAGAATCAATAAAATCCGATAACTCGTTCTCGAAATCCATACGTTTTTGTTCGAATTTTGCAAATTTCACTTCAGATTCGTGATCAGGGACCCGAAAAACCATGGGGTACCAATTTTCAGTCGAATCTGTTCATCCGGTACCAAGATATCATTTTTATTCAGTTTTTTAAGAATAATTCGAAAAGTACTGAACACATCGAAGCCAAAATTTGACCAGTTCTAAAATTTGAAAAGCCGCGTCGGTTGAGACCAGAATCAATAAAATCCGATAACTCGTTCTTGAAATCCATACGTTTTTGTTCGAATTTTGCAAATTTGACTTCAGATTCGTGATCAGGGACCCGAAAAACCATGGGGTACCAATTTTCAGTCGAATCTGTTCATCCGGTACCAAGATATCATTTTTATTCAGTTTTTCAAGAATAATTCGAAAAGTACTGAACACATCGAAGCCAAAATTTGACCAGTTCTAAAATTTGAAAAGCCGCGTCGGTTGAGACCAGAATCAATAAAATCCGATAACTCGTTCTCGAAATCCATACGTTTTTGTTCGAATTTTGCAAATTTGACTTCAGATTCGTGATCAGGGACCCGAAAAACCATGGTGTACCAATTTTCAGTCGAATTTGTTCATCCGGTACCAAGATATCATTTTTATTAAGTTTTTTTAGGATAATTCGAAAAGTACTGAACACCAAAATTTGACCAGTTCTAAAATTGGAAAAGCCGCGTCGATTGAGACCAGAATCATTGAAAACCGAGAAACGGAAAGTCGAGGAGAGAATAGGGATATCACGAAATCTAGATGTGATAATATTGTGATTAAAATTTTGTATCTTTACCAGATCCTGGAAGGCATGCCTGCAGGGGCGGCAGTGAAGCAGTTATCTCGTGAAGGTGTGCGACTCTTATATCGTGGAATCCTGCCTCCTTTATGCCAGAAGACTATGTCGCTAAGTATAATGTTTGGAGTGTATGAGGGTAGCAGAAAGCGTATATGTTTATTAACGAATGAGAAAATCGTGTCTAAAATAATAGCAGCAAACGTAGCTGGAACAGCCGAGGCGATATTAATGCCTTTGGAAAGAGTCCAGACGTTGTTACAAGACTGGCGTTATCATGACAAGTTCAAAAACACCTCACACGCGTTTAAACACCTCCTAAATCACCACGGAATAGCAGAATGCTACCGGGGATTGGTCCCGATACTTTTTCGAAACGGATTATCAAACCTGATGTTTTTCACGCTCAGAGATCAGTCGAAATTATTAATGGAAGGTCGCGACACGTTGTTAAATAATTTTGTAAGCGGTGCATTGATAGGCGGTTTTACAAGCACCGTTTTTTACCCAATGAACGTTATCAAAATTCACATGCAAACTAAAATCGGCGGTGATTTCGACAAATTTTTTATTGTCGTCAAAGAAATTTACGTATCTAGAGATAAAAATTTAGCACATTTTTACAAGGGTGTTCACCTCAATTATATTAGGTCTTTTATCAGCTGGGGCGTTATAAACGCCGCTTATGATTTCCTAAAAAAAATTATACTAGCATAATAGTAATTTTTTTTTAATATTTCTTCATTATTGTTTTCTATTTTTATTAGGTCAATTATTTTACGTTTTTTTTTTTTTTTTTTTCCCTCCCCTTCGAGTTTCGAATTGTATCATATAAACGATACGATGGTAGAAAAAAAAAAAAAAAAAAAAATTAAAAAATATATTATTCTGATTCAATATCCTCGCATTTATAGTCTTATATATATATTTTTTTTTTTCCATTCGTTAAGTATTTTGAAATTTCAGTTTAAAGATTATTATTTATTTTAAATTTAATTTCAGTTAAGGAAAATTTAAAATATAACTCATACATTGAATCAGAATACTCGATATATAGAATTTTAGTTCGATATTAATTATTGATGATGAAGTAGGATATTACTGTAGCAAAATTAGAAAAAAAAAAAAATTATGTAGAAAAGAACGTTTAGTAAATCTGTGTTATTTCATTAAATATATAAATATATATAATATATACGTATATTTTTAATTAGGCTGCTGGTTGGCGACACGTATAATTATTTAACGTTTTTCTTATATAAAAAACTATACCTTATATATTACCTTATTACCTTATGTTATACATAAGTTTTATTATTATTATTCACTCATATTATATATAAATATAAAATCTAAAAAAGAGCAATGTAATATATAATTAATATAAATCTTTATAATATATATATAAATGTCTGTATGTATGAATGTCTGTTATTATATTATGTTACATTATGTTATGTTATGTTATGTTATGTATCTATTTCAAACAGTAAAGTTATTATTTATTTGAATTTAAATCGCAATTCATAAACAACAAGCGTAAATAAATTAATAAAGAAAAATTGATGTCCCGCCATGTGTTTTGCGGCAAAATTAGTTCGTAGATCCGACCGCGAGATGGCGATACCGTTTGGCGCAGGCGCGTTTGATGAGTTGATTTAAATTCGAAAAAAACGCTTATACATTATGCTAATCGTGAAATTAAAAGCGGAAAAGGTAAGGTAAAATTGAATTTTATTGATTAATTGAAAAAAAAAAAAACCATCAGATTTATGAACTTTAAATATATCAATTTATTAGCTACTACAATATTAATTATTGGTCATTAAATAAAATTTATATTATATATATGCGCTGTTTACTGCTGAATTACTATCGAATTACATTATAATAGTATACTATATTATATAATCAGAACATCATATCATTTATTATATAAAAATGATATAATAATTAATATAAAACTGTGAATATTTGCTCAGACTAATTTACAAACTGTATACTATACCATATATTTTCTTTTCATTTACTTTGCACAAATCAAACAGTTAGTTTAGTTAATTAATTTATTATTATTAACCGTATTATGCGATCGTGCTAATAAATTAATGAAAAATCGTTTATTTAAGATGTTGATATATATATATATATATATATATATATATATACGCGTACGATTTACTAAATATAAACTTAATCTCATGTCAAATGAAAATAGAAGAGTATTAATGATTAAAAAAAAAAAACAAAAAAAAACTGATATACCCAATGTGTGTAGAAATTTTTATAGTATATAATTATTAATACCGATGTTATATCATCTCTGTGTTCAAAAGTATATAATATATTGTACGTCTATAGATTTATAAGTATTATTATTAGTATAATATATATGTGAAAAATAATGAAAATAAAACAAAGAATACAATCATACATGTTTTTATTTATTTATTTTATTTTTAATAATAATAATAATAATAATAATAATAATAATATTATATAATATAATAATATTTTATTATTTCGCATCTTTTATCCAAGAATATTTTACAGGATATTGTATTTAGATTAGTTATTAGTATTATTATTTAATTCTAATTCTTCAGCTTCAAGGTATTGCTATTTATGTTAATTATATATATTTATATATTTATATATTTATATATATATATATATATCACTCGAGTGATACGATATACTCCTTTCAAATCAATTTATAATAAAGTCTAATATGTAATTTACGACAGCAGTATGCGTATTAGATGAATGAGAATCGTTCGTTTTACTCGAGTCGTCGACCCTGTATATTAATAATAATTTATAATAAATTTATCATATTTATATTTATATTTATATTTATTATATTCAAACTATCGACAAACATCGTTTCACATAAACGCTTATTTAAAATCGCATTCTCTCACTATTCGTATATAATATATGCTCAAGATTATATTACGATTATAAACGTAATCATTATTCTCGTTTTTTTACTTCTATCTTGTTTTTTTTTTTTTTTTTTCATCTTTTTTTATCTTCCTTCTTGTTCTTGTTCTTCTTGTTCTTCTTCTTCTTTTTCTTCTTTTTCTTTTTCTTCTTCTTCATTATTATCTTAAATTGGGCACTTTCAAATTTTTGCTTTTAATTAACAATTTTTAAAACCGTCCATCCAAAATCAATCAATCAATCAATCTTGTACAATATATTAATTATTTTTAATAAAAAAAAAAAAAAAATAGGAAAGAAAATCGAAACGAAGTGATAGACAAGATAAAAGATAAAAAAAAAAAAAAAAAAAAAATTCTTATTGAAAGACGCAGAGAAGGACAAGACAATTTTAAAAATGTTATTAAATTACAAATGATCACGTAAATATAGTATAGACTCGGATATAGTATACCCTACTGAAAATTTCCATATTGATTCACATCTGGTCGTTCGAAATTTCTATGAAATTTTCTGGAAATCCAGCAGATTTCAGATGGAATTCATTTGATTCTGCTAGGAATCCACTAGATTTCAGATGGTATCCATAAGAATTTCGAACAACCAGATGAATCCATCTGGAAATTTTCAGTAGGGCAGTTTTTTTTTTTTTTTTTTTTTGTTGTTTAATAATGATATTATATATATTATACTATATATAATAATAATATTATAGCTTTCTTACTTTTCTTTTATGCAGTTCTGAAGATTGTGTGATATTTATTTATTTTCTTTATATATAGTATAATAATTACAATAATACGCAATAATATTATAAAGACTCATTTTTTTTTTTTTTTTCAAAAATCTATAATATTTCTTCTTTCTTTCTTTCTTTCTTTCTTTTTTCCTCTAGTATATGAAGTTATTCAGTAATAATAATATATATATAGTATATTTTAATTGAATTTGTTATATCTTTTTCACTATTATTATTATTATTATTATTATTATTTAAAAATAAATGTTATTTATCTTCGATTAAATTAAATTAAATTATATTATATTATATTATATTATATTATATTATATTAGAATTGAATTAAAGATATAGTAATATTGATAATAAAAATGAAAAAAATAAAAATAAAATAAAATAATTAGAGATTATCGAGAGTCGGTGTTTTTTTTTTTTTTTTTATATCTTCTTATAAATATACATTATTACATTTACACATACACACACACACACACGCACACATACACACATACATACATCTAGATATTATAATGATAAGATATAATTTTTTATAATTGAAAAATTGAATGAAAATATTGAATTTTTATATTAATTTCGTAATATATATAATATTATGTATGTATAAAATAATAATAATAATAATAATAATAATAATAATAATATAATTACAGACATAATTATAATATAGTCGACGATTATAATGATAGTAATAATGATAATAATAATGATAATATTTCACTAGATAAATTTGTAGAAAAAAAAAAAAAATAGAAAAATGAAAAATAAAAATAGAGAAAATATTGATAAGTAGCGGTGATTAATAAAACTTCTTGCATATGCTTTTTTTTTTTTTTTTTTTTTTTTTTTTTTATCACAGGAGTCCATTTTTGACCGCGGTTTTACCACTACTTAATTAATCACTTAATTACTTATAATGTAAAGACACGATCGCTCAAATACACATACGCAAACGCACACACATATACATACATACATATACAGATCATACAATTTGAAATTTGACACACAATATAGTATATAATATATTTATATATATATATTATATTATATAATATATAGCACAAGCTATATATACGCAGAGAAATATTCTCTACTTTTTCAATCGTAGCTGAATATTATATAGATTTCAATATTATCAATATCAATTATATAATATAACATAAGCTTTATTGATCCGCGCATATTTTTCAATAATGTTATTTATTTATTTATCTATTTATTTATTTGATTATTTGAAACCGTAGATCATCGCTTGTAGATCACCAACGTCTGATCATAGTCATAGTCATAGTCATAGTCGTTTATCATTTTTCAGTTATTATTATATTTTATAAAAATATTATAATCCCGATAGAGGTTTTTTTTTTTTTTTTTTTTTTTTTAATTCTCAATTTTATACTTGTACTTCTGTTTGTTCTTTGTTTCAATTCAATCTTTATACCACAATTTATTGTTTATATAAACACGTAGCGCAGCCTTACGTCAGAATAATTTCTTGCTTCCTAGCTTTTATTAATTAATAACTTCATATATATCAATATCTATTCAAATATAAGTTAGGAATTCTCTTTTCTTATCTTTTCATTTAATTATTCATTCTTTTCTCCCTCTAGGTATATAGTCATTGTTGAATAAATGCAATTCAGTCTGTTCGGTATAATGTGTTGAAAACGCTCCTTTCTTTCATCGTTATTTTTCTTTCTTTCTTTCTTTCTTTCTTACTCGTATACTCGTAGTTACTTTTTTACTTAAAAATTTCTTTATTACGTATATCTGGTTTTCGCTAGAGTCCGAATATATATATAGTAATTATCATAATTATACTTCAATTATTCATCATTTCTATAATCTAAAACTACAAATTACATATACAACGAATAAACGAACAACAATAATCGTCGCTTAGAATATTGTCTGCCCTCGGTCTCTCCCCTCCTTTTACCTATACAGATATCCAGCAATTTGTGTCGCCGATTAATCCGCTACTAAGAAAAAACATTCCTCTCATCTACCCGCAGCTCCTTTTTTTTAATTTATCTCAAATCAGTTTCTTCCTTCCTTGATCATTGACTAGGAGAGTGTCGCACCTCCGGGTCATCGATCTTGACCAAACTTATAGGGGTGTTTAATTGAGCCAAAATATGAAGTAACTGATGAATAACTCTCCGGAATTGGCCTTAACTCTATCAATTTACCTAAATGTACAAATGTACATCAGCGTAACATGAGTTTTGCATAACGCAGCAGCAATTTGGCGATACTCTCCTAGCGAGTGAATCAGTGATTCGAAAGAAAAAAAAAACGAACAGATTATTTCAAATAAAGTAAATCTGCGAGGGTATGAGAACGTGTTTATCATTCTAAACGATATAGGTAGAATTTCTCGATCTTATATAGTAATGATTTCGCATTGAATCATCAGATCGTAGGCGAATATAATAATAATAATAATAATAATAATAATAATAATAATAATATTGATAATATAATAAAATATATACACTTAATCAATCAATCAATCAATTAATTGTTTATCATCAATTCAAAACACAGTTATTATAGCTAAACTGGTGGATCACAGCCACTCTGTTAGGCATCCTCCGAACCACATAACTGCTATAGGGAAAAGATAAGTAGTGAGCGCCCTGGACAAAGACATTTGTTGTCTAGCTGCAGCGCCTCCTCCTTCGCTCTCAGATCCTGGTGATGTTTTGTTATTTTTGTTATCGTTGTTGTTGTTGTTGTTGTCGGGTATCTCGACTCCAGGAGTTAGAGGAATATCGATTTTACGCACACCCGGTAAACCGAGCCTTGGAATGTCTGGTATAGGGCCTGAATTCAATGACGGATTGTAGCCTGAACCTTCTTCTGTAACTCCCTCTGTTTCATCGTCTTCTTTCTCTTCGCTTGTCTCTCCATTGTAAGACGGCTGGTCATCGTCCCTCTCACCCGAACCGCTGCCTGAACTGTACCATCCGTCTTCTGTAAATGGGAGAGTTTTTTGATACATTTTAAACAGTCCTAGATATTTCAAATGTCACATGATATCTATAAACCGTAGAAGTAATCACCTGAATCCTGCCATTCTACATCCTGTCCGTTAAAAGCCGATCTCAGTCTATTGCTGATAGTAGAAAGAGCGAAGAGTTGTTCTCGCACAATAGTTGGCTTGATTCCCATAGCCCTTACCTCGGGATTGAGAATCTGAGATTCCCCGTTGGCAGAGACGGGGTAGATGTATCTGTAATAAAAGGAGAAAGTCAGGATCTCTTATCTCTTCAGCATCGATACGTCTCTCAAGTTTTTAGGGAAAAGTTGTGACTTACTGATCGACGTGTGTCCCGTTCCAACATTCTTTGGTATTACTAGGCGGTACGACTAATCCGTTATTGCAAAGTTGATAGGGAAGATATACCCAGTATTGTTTCGAGTCTCTGATCTTCTGTCTGATTTCCTTCACTAATTTTTCAAGCATAGCAGCGGTTGGGGCTCTATCCTCCGGGGATGAACCCTGGTTGAAATTAAGAGACTCTAAATGAAGCTCCCTGTTGTCTCGCCTCCGCCTTTTACCAAGCAGTGGCTTACCGCAGCCAGAAAATACCCGCTGTGATACGTCTGCGCCGTTTTCTTGAAAGTTCATTATCGCTTCGGATATTTTAATGTCTATCGGCTCTACCACCATCTCGATATTGAACGGACCCAGTAGACGGTCAGCCACCTTGTCTACGGCCTCTGCAAAAATTAAATAGACATAGAAATTCAGTGGTTTTTTTTTTTATATAGACTCTAAGAAGTGGTTGGGAACATTCAGTAGGCAGGAGAATTCCTTGCGCGAGGAGAAATTACTACCTACACTTATTTGCGTCGTTGAATTAGTCACCGTTTAAACTACGGAGAAGTTTAAGAGCGTCTAATTATCCAGTTGAAGGTTTAAGCGCGACTAATTCTACCCAAGGTTAATAAGCGATGAGAATAAGAATGAGAAGAAGAAAGAAGGAACGGCTTCTCCCCAATCAGAACATTCAGATTATTACTTCTCTTCTTCTTATTCTTCTTTTTAAGATATAGAATAGGCGTTTTAAAAATGAGAGAGTAAACTGACCAACAAAGTGATTCCAGTCAGCGTCCAGAGCTGCGTGCTGAGCCAAGCAGCCCTTCATCACATTCGCACACATGTCGACACATGCGAGTACATTTCCTGGTATTCCACTGCAAGATGGACATGCGGTCATCCTCATTAAGGCTGCTGCGCACTCCGGGGATGATTTGAGCTGTATGGATTACGTGGTTTTTTTTTATTAAGAGTGTCTGAGGGATTGTAAGACATAAATTCTTGCTTATCTATGAACGATTTTAAAAGTCATATTCCAGAATGGTAAAAAAAAAAAAAGAAAAAAAATGGAGCGCGTTATTGGGTTCGAATTTTCACCCCATGAATTCTCGGCATTTGGATTGTCTTTCTTTTTGGGAACATGTTAGAATTATTCCTGCCGTCGTATTGTTGAGAGTGAAATCGTTCCCTGCATCCGGCGAGTGCGAGGAATTATTATATTGCCGAAATATGATTCGAGGCGGGTGACGCGGCGGCCATGTTTGATTGGTCAGTGACTATGGCCGTGTAGCAATTGATCATTATACGATTACTGGATCATTTTGCTTCATTCTTAAGAATTAAGGGGGCGAAATTAATTGCAATTCGTCATATTTTGGATACTCACATTCTGCATGTTCTTTAAAACGTCTGCGGCCACAGTTAGGGACTGACTAAAGGCTCGAGTGGCTACAAAAGATCGTTTTATCTGGACGCTAAGCTTTTGGGGTACGTCTCCGAAGGGACTCATCTCTTTCATGTGGTCCCCAACACATTCCAGATACTTGTCATCGAATTCGTACTGGCTGTTCATAACTGTGAACATCTTTTGGTAAAGGGTATTGAAGAAGTTGTCCATAGCGTCTTCGAGGTTCACCTGAAAAGATGATTGATTGGCATTGATCGACTGATGATGATGGAAGTATTTTTCTCTGTTTTTCTTAGCTCTTAATGGTTTTCGGGAATTATAAGATCGGGTGATTTCGCTGGAGCGAAGTAATAAGGAGCTGCGGTTCAGGTCAGAGAACGGAGACGATGCTATTTTTGGATCACCCTGGAATGGGAGAGGAAAATAAAGAGGAAGAACGACGGATATGGAGGGAGAGAAAAGTTCGTTGTTCCAGACGGCGATTTGCCGCAGTAATCATGCATGGGGCATTGGCACAGGCTAAAATAGATCTGGTTGGTCATAGTCGGTTTTATTCCAATATCTGCATGTAAAGTTTCTTGAATTAAAATTTAGAGAAAAATTGTAAATTCATTCTGATGAGGATGAAGAAGAAATTGCGAAGAAGAGGCTGAAGAATGAAGAAATTGAAATGAAGCTGAAGAGCAGAAGTGAGAAGCTGAAGGATGGGAAGAGACTTGAATGAGATCTTGAAGAGTTGAAAAAAATCAGAAAATTTCGGAACACTAAAAAGAAGATGAAAAAATCCGTTCTTCATGATAATCGGGTCCATCTGATACCTATATTATCAAACATTCAAAGACTCGAAATTCGAAACTTGAAACTTGAAACGCTGGTATCATAATAATAATGGAAGCGTCGATTCAGAGTTTGCGTTTGCGCCGCGCTACCGTTTACGTTAGTTCCGGGCGTCAAAACCATCGATTGAATCTCGGGCAAGGGTCACGCGACACCCGCTTTACTTCTCTTCTAACCGTCTGACGCCATCGCAGACCTTTGAACGCCGGAGGGAAGAAACAACGAACTCTCTACCATCCGAGGGGCGCTCTTGCGTTTTCGTTTGGCAATTATATTCTGCATGCGTTTTTTTTGCAAATTGTATTCAAATTTTTCATAAAAACAAGAAAATAAATAAATGATTCTCTCATAATGACTCTCACCGTTCCTCGGGCGTAGTAGTTCTCGAGTTCTTTGAACAGATCGGTGAATAGGTAGGCGTTCTGTTCATAAATGACACCGTAAGTCCGCTTGAACATTTCGTGGAATCCTTTTTTACTGGCGGCAAGTAGCTCCTTGAAGAAGTCTGTAAACCAAGAAATGATAAATATATTAGTAGGTATAGTATTATATACCTACGTAGCGGTAAAAGAAAAAAATTAAGAAAATTAATTACATACTATAAAACTTTCGAATTGATAGAGATATGTGTATGTTATACGTCAAGTTTTCATTAGCATCCAGAATTAAGATTGAAGGTCCGAAAACGTTGAGGTAGTTCTCTACCCAATTCGACCTGTTCTAAAAACATTGGGCTGAACGATGAAATTTAAAAGTTTATTCCTTACGCCATTTTTCTATTTTAGCATGAAACGAACATGTTTTTGGGAACTACGTGTTCGAAATCGTCAATAGAATTACGCTACAGAGCCGTTTTCCCCGTTTTCGGTGCACGGTTAGAGATATTCCGTTTAATAGCACCATTTAGCCGAATGTTTTTAGAACAGGTAGAATTGGGTAGGGAACCACCTTAAGAGTCATGAAAATGATTAAAAGTCGTGAATCTTTTGATCTGAATCGATAATTTTACTACATACTATATCATTACCGAGATTTTGTTGAAAATCATAGAAATCGTAGAACAAAAAAACCAACGAAAACGAAAATCCTGAAAAATTTCTATTCAAAACGGATACGTATGTAATTTCTCTGATTTTCGCGAGACCAAGAAATGAGAAGAAACAATATAAATATATACGAATAGGAGGAGGATAAGGCAGAGTCTCAGACGATTTAAGCCACGCCCGCTCCGGACCCGGGCGAAAACTCACCCTGTATACACATTTCGTTTAACCCTGAAGTTGCGGGACATGTTACCTTATATACCCAGCAAATAACAATGATTATTCAGTCAGACCAAATCGTGGTAGCCACCGAAGCCCTTCTTCGGGCTTCCGCAGGTTTGAGGTTTGGAGGAATAGATTTCAATCTCATTGCCCCGCTTCCTGTCCACGTCTCTCTCTCTCTCTCTCTCTCTCTCTCTCTTTCTCTCTCAGACGAGGGTATAATATACATATAACGACAGGCAAGACTGAAGGGGTAGAGGAAAGCGAAAGAGAGAGAGAGAGAGAGAGAGAGGAGACGGGGGTTTCATCAGCTTTGTACTTTGTGCCACTTGCGCTCTCTCATAGTAGGTACGTAGCGGTTCCTCACTCACATAGCCTTGCCTCACCTCGCCTCACTTATGCTCCAGACTCTCTCTTCAGAGCCTTTGGGGTGTCGCGGCAGACATTGTAATTGCTCTCAGACCGACTTCCCTGTCCCAACCCACTCTCAGAGTCTCCAGGTCGCGGAGTGTAGTCATACACGTACGTGTTTCTATGTAGATAGTTAGGGAGGAGGCAAGGGACGTCTGAAATGCACTCGCAACTTCTAACTAATATACGTGCACTGTGCTGCAGCAGGTCTGATGAAATATGTATTTTCTTTTCTAATCTAGAGGTAGTAATACCAAAAAAAAAAAGTGGGTCTTACCGTGAAACTTGGTCGCCCTTATGGAAAATGTTTGATGCCATCGTTGGAGGCTGTCTTTGGTTGCTTTGTCGTGTTTGTCACGTGCTCTTGCCTGAAGTCTTAACTCCATATCGGCTGAACAGCAGACTTCACTACCGCTGCTTATTCCGCCGCAGGTTTTCAACTCTCGGGCTGTAAGAAAAGATCCATTAAATGGTTTTATTGTATTTCTGGTAGTGTTGGCTCTTCGAATCTCGTTTCATTTCGGTTTTATATTGCTCAAGTTGTAGAGCGCGTCGAGACGCGTCCAACGATACCCGACAATGTACCTTCACTGTAACTCGATCTCGAGATAACGCGGATCAAAGCACAGTTAGGGCAGCGCTAAAACAGTTTTTGGAATTCAATATTTATCGATTGAATAATCGGAATGGTACGTTGTTAGGTATCGTTGGATTCGGCTTGGAGGCGGCTAGAATTTGGTCATGATTATGGCAGCGTGGGATGTGAGTAGAAATATACTATTCGTTATAGGAAGGCTCGAGTTGTACAGCGCGTCGAGGCGCGTACAACGATACCCGACAACGTACCTTCACTGTAACTCGATCTCGAGATAACGCGGATCGAAGCACAGTTAGGGCAGCGCTGAAACAGTTTTTAGAATTCAAGAGGCGGTGTATCTATCGACTGAATAATCGGAATGGTACGTTGTTGGGTATCGTTGGATTCGGCTTGAAAGCGGCAAGAATTTGGTCATGATTATGACAGCGTGGGATGTGAGTAGAAATATAGTATTCGTTATAGGAAAGTTTTTAGGGCCATTTTTCACCCGCTATATCCGTATTGCGGATAAACAGATTTAATATTAACCTGTATGAAGGGTCGCGTGTTCGGTTAGTGAATCGCGGAACGACTATGAAGAGGGATGGAAAATTGGGAATTGGGAATTGAGGGTTAACGCCGGTATAGACCCGGTGGGCTGGTGAAGTGTGCAACTGGAAGTGTAATTTGAGGGTTGCTTAATGCGCACTGGGATTCGGTGGGCACCCGGTGGAAAACTACCCAAGGCTTCCCCTGAAGTGACGCACACATCGACAATTGCATATATGGAAGGCGTGCGCCAAAGCGATAAAAAAATAACTAATAAAATATGAAACAAAAGACGTACGCGACCATTAAGGGATTAAATTTCTCTATAAAAAGCAGCTCTAATTTTCTCCTCTTCATTAAAGGAAATGAAATGATACTCGAAAGTTTCAGGATTGATAAACAACGATGGGCCATAATTTTTTTTTTTTCGCCCCCTCTTTCATCGTTATTATTTTTATCATTTAGTCACACATACATATCGTATGACTGGGTATTTCTACTGGCATAACTAAGTTGCTCTATGAGTCTGGCTCCCAAAATCAATATTTACGCTAGTACAGGGGGGACAGAGAGAGAGAGAAACATGTCGCGCCCCAAGTCTAGAAAATTTGAGTCTCTACTATATAGTTGGAGAAAATAAAAGTAGCTATACCAACTATAAAACACACAAGAACTAGCTGAATTATAAAAATGGGAAAAAAGTTCTTATCTCTAAATTTTCAGAAACAAAATAAGATTTCACGAGTTTTGGACCCCCTTTTTATTTTCTGTGTAAATTTATTTCGTTTATACCTAATGTCGATGGAAAAAGAAAAAAATTGTTTTCAATTTTGATGAATAATTCTGATGAATCAATTCGACAAAATTTCATTACCAAAGTGTCATTAAAAAAAGGTGTAATTTCACACACATTGAAGATCCGAAATTTCATCACCACAGGATGTACATATATATATGTGTATATAATTAAAATTCATCGATTTCCCCCAAAATTTCATTGAAAAATGAAAAAAAAAAAAAAAAAAAGAGAATAAAGTGATCCGAAAAAATTTAACAATGTTTTTGTTAGCAAGGGTGATTCTTCCTGCTTTTCTTTACATACACATATGTACTTGTATAATATACATATAGATGGGTACATATACATGCATATATATATTATATATATGCTATAAGTATATCAAAAAATAGTATAGAACATGAGGGTTGCTAGGAAACACCCCCCTAGTATATACATATGTATATACCCTTACACAAGTATTTACACATATATGTATACAACATCTACACCTATACTGTGCACGTCTGTCTATCTGTCTGCCTGTTCTTACATAGAGGGTGAACTGCAGGGCGAGTAAGCGTTTGGTGTGTATATACCGAGAATATTCGGTGAGACTACACGATTCACTTCCTACGGCAAAACCAACACAGACCTGCACCGCGTGTGTGAGGCTCGTTCGGGTACGGAATGAGGATTGAGGTGCCAGTAGCATTACATCCCCTCCCGAACGAGCCTCACGCACGAGTAGCGCGCCTGTGATGGTTTTGTCGTAGAAAGGGGATCGTCTAGTCTCACTGAATATTCTCGGTATAATACATACATCCCTACCTTCGCCCTTATCCCTGACTATTTACCTATGTATACATATACACAAATAAACGAAAGGGCTTTAGGAGAGAAATAGATAGATGGATATATAGATATAGAGAGAATGACGAGCTAGGGATGCACAATAAACCCCATAACCGTAAATTTTAATAATTTTCTCGAACGAACAAGGGATGACAAATTTCCTCCCTCTTAGATCAGTGCTTATTATGTATAAAGTCAACAGAAGAGAAAAAAAATTTAAAGAAATTCAAAACGAAAATCTCTCTTTTCACTAGCTTCTTTATATATACTACCCCCGATAATAATAATAATAATAATCAGCATCAGTGATGATGATGCGGTGATGGTAATTTCTTCGGTATAATATATACACACACGTGTATTGTATTATGTACCTATATGGTAAAGCATACATATGTTATCTACATGTAGATACATAATATAATATACAGTATTATACCGGATGTCAGACTAAACTGTCACTTCCGTGGAACAATAGTTATTGTCATAGTCTATCGCAGTGGTAGTTATATGTATCTATCTATGTATGTATGATGTATGAATATAAATTGATGATTTTTCAGTTTCTTCTTTTCTTTTTCTATTTTTTTTTTTTTTTTTTTTTTTTACACAGGTATGTAGTATAAGGAAATAGAAACATAAGCTATAGGAGAAGTTGGTGATATGTAGTATACACGCATGGTATACACATATACAACCATATGTATGTATAACGAGCAGCTGCCTTATTCGAGGATGGCGCGTTGGACCCGGTCGTCGAAAATATAAGGTGCAGGTGATGCCCTTTCTTATACCTTCTATTTTTGTATAACTCAAGTCTTTGAAGATAAATTCAATAATTTAATGCACACACGCGTCATGTGTGTATTGTACAAAGAAAAAAAAGGAGAAACAGGAATTGTTGAAAAAGAAAAGAAAAGAAATTAGAAAAATTGTGCTCCTTTTTTTTTTTTCATCTCATTACGTATATAATTAGAGTTCATAGAATTTGCCTCAAGTCAAGTTCCTCAATCAGCTTTAAGGCTGTTATACTCATATGTACATACATAACATACCTACGACACATACCACATATATATATATATATATATGTATATATGTAGAGTTATGATATATACCGTACTGCTGCACGAGCAATTAACTTCTTTAACCCGAGTTAATTGCGTGGCGTAATTTTACCTTTGAGCGTCAATTAAGTTGGTCTGAAGGTAAAATTATGTTAGCTAAGGTTCCGAGTTTAGGTGCCTTGTGCATAGTGCTGCTGCTACTTTTGTAGACCCGTTATCTAAATGGCAGAGGTCTCAGGTCGGTTGGTTGGTCTTATACGTCCAGCAGCATCAGCAGCAGCGAACGCGGGTGGTCATTCTCCGACCTTATTCAATCCTCACTTTCTATGTACCCTCTGATTGATAATCCTTTTCTTATTTTATTTTTCGTTTGTCAAAAAGAGAAAGAATGATAAAAGAAAGAATAACAACAAACCATATACTACCAATATGATCGTGAGATTAGTAGGTATGGTCGTTGGTAACGTCCTAATGATGAAACTGTCGTATGAGAGCTGCGCCACATTCTCTAGTTCGTTAATATTTATTGATATAAATTAGATTTTTGATGGGTGCAGCAGCTGCTGCATGGCTGCAATGTGACCTAAACATAAATTAAACGTGTATAAACCCAAACGGAGTATAATAACGATGTTAAAGTCAGATAGTCGATTAGCTCTGGTTAAATGACGGCGATATTCCCTTAGCAAAAATGACGAGAGTCTAATAGTTTTTGAATTAGAGCGATTTTAGATCCCGACGAATGAGAAGCGAGCTTCTTCTAACGGTCGCCAGTGACGCGGGTGGGCGTAACCATTTGGCATATATCTTTAACTGATTCTAATTCGAAAACTATAAGAGTCTCGAATTTATCGATGGGACAAAATCTTTTCAGTTTTTTATGAAGAATGCATACAGAGTGAAAAAAAAATCGTTTTTTTTTTTTTTTTTTCTTGTTTTTATAACTTAATTGGAATTCGTCGGTGTGAAGGGCGGACAAAACGGAATCGACGACTGTCGAGAAGCAGGAGGTAGGAGGTTGGAGGTGGAAGTGAAGGTGGAGGTGGTTGCCGACTCGAAACCGACGAGCCAAACCTGCAGCTACTAAACTTGGGTCAAATAATACGCCCTGCAGTACTGCTGCCCTCCGCGATGTTGAGTCGCCCAAAACCAGTTTTATAACTCGTATGCGGCATACGACTATACTAATGCTACCACTACCACTACCACTACCACCACCACCTCATCATCATCGTCTTCGCCATCTGACGAGGCGAAATATTTTACAACACTATTTCGCAAGGGTATAGCAGTGAAGCGGAAGAATCGAAGGGGGGGAAGAAGAAATAAGTACATCATAAGCGTGTTCGAAAAAAAAAAAAAAAAAAATAACAAAAATCGTGTATTTTTCTGCTTCATCTTCATTCATTGATTATTATCATACACTACTTAGATGAAAGGAGTGTATTTTTGTTCCGGTACTATTTTTATATGTGTGTATAGTAATAGGTAACCGCACAGCAATGAGTATAAACGTCAGAGTAAAACTGTGCGTTGCTTACGTCCAACTAAGAATTACACCATACAATTCCTTCTTTTTTTTTTTCTTCTTCTTCTTCTTCTTTTTCTCGAGTTCTTTAGTAGATACATATAAAAGCAAACAACACAATTCGAAGCTTATGTGCGTAATTCAATTTCAAATTTAAAACCATAGATATGATAATAAATGTACGCCGCATAGTCAAAACCATACGAAATTCCTAATTTTTTCACATTTTTTTTTCATCATCCTCTTTCCTCACACCTTTATAATAATGTTCGAACCAAATCGGCTATTTCGTGTTATAGGTATTAGGTACTCCATTCTTTTTCCTGCGATCTCTAACGGAATATATGACCTTTATAATATTACACATACACACGTAGTTTGTAATATACCTTTGGGCTTTGACTATAATGATCGTTGAGGAGGGTCCAATATATTATCAATAGTATATACATACCTGTATGTACGTCATGAATAAAATAAATATTATAAATAGAGATTTATTTATCCGTATATAATATGCATGTTTATCATCATCTCCTTCTCTGTGACTGAAGAGTGTACAGCTACATACCGAGAATATTCATTGAGAGTAAACGATCCCCTTTCTACGGCAAAAACCATAACACACGCGTGCGTGAGGTTCGTTCGTGAACGGAATGAGGTGCCAGTAGCATTGCATCCCCTCACGCACGCGGTGCGCGTTTGTGCAGTTGGTTTTGCCGTTTAGGAAGGGGATCGTTTACTCTCAAGAAATATTCTCGGTATATATCTAGTCTAGCAGTCATATCTTGCGCAAATAAACCTTTCCTCGACTTATACTTATATGTACTAATTTACATATAACGTATATGCGTATGTGTGTATAATATCTAATAAGAAGTAGAAGAAGCGTGACCGCACGAAATACTAGCGGTCGACCACTCATCTGTCACTATAATCGCTGTTCACGGGTCAAAGACCACTTTGATGATGAATATTTTCATTCTTAATTGATAACCGAGCCTCATTTATGGTTTTTTTTTTCATTTTTTTTTTTTTTTCAACATAATAATAATGATATGTGTTATCAATTTTTTGTTAAATAGATTTTATTAATAAGTAGTATACCCATATCGTATATAAAACATAATATATTCGGGGCACCTGACCCTTAGCGATCAGCTGTTTCATAGGTGAACCCGTCCCATTCGAGTTGGGTTATCTCGGTTCGGACTTGGCGCAGATCGAACCGCGCCTTATTCTCATATGGCGGCAACTTTAAAGGCATACCGCGAGGCAGCGAGAGAAAGAGTCGGAGAGAAAAATAGAGAAAGAAAGCGGGAGGGGAGGAATCGGGGGGAAGTCGCGTGGGAGAGCCTGCAGCAGCATGCCGGCCAACCGAACACTAGGAAGTGTTTCTCAACCCAAGTGAGCCCGAAGGCAGGTGCAAATGCGTGGGGCCGCAACGACAACGACGACGACGACGACGAGGAAAAAAAGAGAAATTTTTTTAGAGGTTATAAAGGCCGGAATAGGCATTGAACAAGTCGCGTACCACGGTAGACCGCGTGTATAGAATCCTAACAGATTTTGTAAGAGGTTGAAAAGAAATTCTCATCCATTATTCGGACTGAAATTGATTCTTTTATAGTCAGATTGATCGTACTCGTCGAGCCGAGTCCGACGACACCCAACAAGACTACATTCCAGATAATGAATAACGAGATATCCCGGATTGAAATAGGACGAGCGCGCGCGCTATTAGCGTTTGAACTGCGCTAATATCTCGCGTTTGAGTGACCGTAACGAGGGATATATACTTTGTGGGGTATCGTTGGATTCGTATTGATCTCTGCTAGAATATCAAGGCGATAAGAAAAGCGTCAAGTAAAATTAAAGAATAAATGAATAAGTAAACTGTCCTAAAAAATTGGATAATAATCTCCCACTTAGGTTGAGGTGAATGTTTATCACGATGATTCGACTCGGTTCTTTGCCGGGTCCGAGCTGAGAGGTTCGATAAGGTATAGAAACGGCGGTTGATTAGCGCGCATCCAACGACGCGCGGTCTCAATCGACGAAATAATTAAAAGACTTATGATAATTGGATTTTAATTTATGCAGGAATCTAAACGACGACGAATCAATATTAAGCCACTACCGCGCAGTGTTGCTGGGGCGATGCACGCCTACGAACTAAACACATGTCAGTTAACCGCAAGCTGCGCGCATATTATAGGAATACTAACGGAAATATTATACGAAAAAGAGACGACAAAGAAAAGCGATTTGTGCGCTTCCGTAGTTATTTTTTCTTGTTTTTTCTTGTTTTTTTTTTCTCTTTTTGTAAAGAGTAGTCGCGAATTAAAACCAATTGCAGAGGAAAGAGGAAGCCACGCGTAAAAATGAGTCGATAAATGATGATGGTGGGGAAAAAAAAAAAGGTTTCCGCCGTTTTATCTATCTTGCGGAGAATTAACCGTATACTAGGTAGTATAGATGAATGAATGGTATAGGAGTTTCATTTGCAGGAGGTACATACACCACTTGACCCAGAAAGTCGACCGAGGAAGATACAATCTCTCGAGTGCCTTGAAAGGCATCAAAAAGGATCCCGAATTGAATGCCCACTCGAGTAGTCGGCCCGCCATGCACAGCCACTATGCAAGGCTTAAAAAACCCGCGTGTTGCGAGTAAATGACTGACTGACTGACTTGGCTAGTAGGTGAGCTGAGGCGGTGTTATGCGCGCTATGAAAAACGATGGTGTGATAAATATCGGTGGTATCGAAAATCCGTTTTTTTTTTGTTTTTTTTTTGTATAAACGTCGAAGAGTATGAATGTCTCGCATAGAGGACTGGATTCCTTGGACAAACCCGAGTCGATATTGTCTAATGAAATATCTTGAGGGTTGAATGGTTTTCAAACTAGAGCGATTTCAATTTTCGACCAATCAACGCGCGCATTAAAGTATAACGGTCGTTGCAGTAACGTGGCACGCGACGATTGGTCAATTTTCAATCCGTTATAACTCAATCACTATTCGACCCTCGAAATTTTCGTTGGGACAAAATCGTCGCAGTTTTTTACAAGGCATCCGATCATTGCTATAGAAATAAGCTTTCTGAAGGTATGAGCCGGTGAAATCAACCGCGAGAGATAGAGAAGGCGAAGAGTAGGTATGCGTTCAACGCAGGAAGTCGGTAGTTAGATATCCACCGTTGTGTATATATGCAGCCATTACACACATCTCACACATGTGTCTATTATTTTATGTTTTTTTTTTTTTTTTGTTTTTTGTTTTTTCTTCATCTTATTTCTCTTTGCAGGTTTAAAAAAATCCTGTCAAAATAATTTAGGCCTTGCTGCGGGCAACTGCTAAGTGTTCCGTGTCAGCGTTCGAGCCTCGCTATGTTGCTTCTGCTTTTGCTGCGCTGCTGCTAACGTGTAAACCTTCTAAACAGTAAAACACACGTGGGGGGTTGGCTGCGTTGAGCGAGAAAACGACCGCGACCGCAACGCTGATAGCGCGATGCCATCATTTTCAACCGAAGTTTATAAACAAATCATAATTCGACGGGTCCTGATGAAACAGCGCTATCTCACCGTTTTGGCCTTCATTTTAGCATGCCTAAATCCACCCGGAATCTGAAATGTGCTCTTTTCCACCCGGAATCTGAAATGTGCTGTTATTCGTATCGGGTGTCGAAATGGCGAGATTTGGCGCTATTTCATTAGGACCCGTCAAATTCTGCAATGCGCATGAATATACGCGGGCAATTCTAGAGAAAGGAAGAATAAGGGATGGAGCTGATTTTTGGCAAATTTGTGATTTCTACTCGAGTACACGAGGGACATGGACGTTCAGGACGTTCTTTATTCACATTGAATTTATCTTTCTATAGTTTTTGTTCAAAAAACGAACGAGAAAAAAAGAATAATAATAATAATAATGAATAAACAGGAGAGAAAATAATGGAGAAAAGGGACTAGCCTGCAGTATAAACTGCAGCCTATAGTGCACACAGCGGAGATGACGTCGAAAAGCGAACAGTGTGGAAAGATATTTCCCGATAAAACTGTATACCGAGTGGTGGATTGCTACATAAATAAACAGAAATATTCCCTGTCTAGACTCCAGACCGAAACTTTATCGGTTCTCAATTCCGCCTTGCATATATATATATATATATATAGGGTGTCCCGTAGACCATAAATCGAAAAAGCATAACGTGAAGAAAGAAGCGATGGACATTTTTTTTTGTCGATTTTAAAACGACAAAAAACTTCCATGAGACTGTATTTTTTTTGTTCCTTCTTCTAGTTGTCGCGTCAAAGATTTTCAATTACAATTTAATATTTATGTGTATATGAAAATAAATATGTTGTCGTTTATCGCGGTTAGAGATTTAATTTAATTTAATTAGATGACCAAAAAAATGAAAAAAAAAAAAAAAAAAAGACGCGCGGCGCGCTACAGTTGATTGATAGGCTTGAGTAGCGAGGTCGGAGTCGTTAGCCTATTGACCTTTTTCTCATCTCATCTCATTTCTTTCTCTCTCTCTCTCTCTCTCTCACTCTCTCAATACTCAAACTCTTATGTATTACCTCTTTCTCATACTATCATTGCTTAGTTTGCTATGAAAATTCAATATTCTCTGTATTCTTAGTCTACTTATGTACCAAATTTGCCTCAAGGTTCTCCAAGGCATTAATAAACTATCAATCAATCAATCAATCAATATCGCATCTTTTTCTAGATTTTAGTAAACAGCTGGTTTGTAAAAAAGGCGATATGGTTTTTATCGGACACACATTTGCAATAATATACACACAAATGTCTTATTTAAATAAGATAAGGGCGACTTATCATGCGCATATGTATCGATCTTTTTTTTTTTTTTTTTTCACTACAACGCGTGATAATATATATATAATACGTTTCATTCATATATTCCCTGCGAGTTTATCATTATAATCGCGTCGATTATAAATTTCGGTCAATTTTTTTTTGAAATCGTTTTGAAAATTCTCAAACTTTTTTCATTTGCCAACCCTAATATGAGCGTGTCGCGTTGTTGCGCAAGGGCGCCACACGTGATGCAGTTCTCACGCCCGTACAATGCTGTGCTAAAATGATGATGGCGGGTAGCGCGGATCAGACCGAGTGAACCCACTACACACGCATATAATATGCCCTATAGACGAAAGAGTATACGATGGTATAGTGAAAAAGGGTTAGGGGGTAGAGGAAGCCAGTGAAACACTGGTTACGTGCGAAAATACGAAACGGAAGGGGTCCTCCGCGTCCACTTAGGTATATTGTATACCCTGCACTGTACAACGCGAGTTATACATGTGAGAATCACCCTCGTTCCTAAATTCGAAGTAAAAATTGTATTATACGTGCAGCGAAAAAGCTAGAAATAACTTTACACAGACTTTTCATTCTCTGATTAGATTTTACGGTGTTGTAATTAGTA
Organism: Tenthredo mesomela; assembly: GCA_943736025.1. Lineage (NCBI taxonomy): Eukaryota > Metazoa > Arthropoda > Insecta > Hymenoptera > Tenthredinidae > Tenthredo > Tenthredo mesomela. Next base: position 963,063 of record OX031021.1, read on the forward strand.
GCATGTTGTAGCGGTAACCGAGACGAATCCAACGACACCGAACAACGTGTAGTTACACTCAGTCAATATCGAGATACAGAAGAATTTTTGAATAAATAACAAGAGTACGTGCAACGAAAAAGCTAGAAATAACTTTACAGAGACTTTTCATTCTCTCATTAGATTTAACGGTGTTGTAATTAGTAGCATGTTGTAGCGGTAGCCGAGACGAATCCAACGACACTGAACAACGTATAGTTACACTCAGTCAATATCGAGATAAAGAAGAATTTTTGAATAAATAACAACAAGAGTACGTGCAGCGAAAAAACTAGAAATAACTTTACAGAGACTTTTCATTCTCTGATTAGATTTTACGGTGTTGAAATTAATAGCATGTTGTAGCGTTAACTGAGACGAATCCAACGACACCGAACAACGTGTTGTTACATCCAGTCAATACCGAGATACAGAACAGTTTTTGAATAAATAACAAGAGTACGTGCAGCGAAAAAGCTAGAAATAACTTTACAGAGACTTTTCATTCTCTCATTAGATTTAACGGTGTTATAATTAGTAGCATGTTGTAGCGGTAACTGAGACGAATCCAACGACACCGAACAACGTGTTGTTACATCCAGTCAATACCGAGATACAGAACAGTTTTTGAATAAATAACAACAAGAGTACGTGCAGCGAAAAAACTAGAAATAACTTTACAGAGACTTTTCATTCTCTGATTAGATTTGACGGTGTTGAAATTAATAGCATGTTGTAGCGTTAACCGAGACGAATCCAACGACATCGAACAACGTGTTGTTACATCCAGTCAGTACCGAGATACAGAACAGTTTTTGAATAAATAACAACAAGAGTAAACGCGGTCGCCGCGGGTGACGTGGCGCGCTGTGATTGGTACAGAATCTTGAATCCTATTTGATTCAAAAACAGTAAGAGCGTTAGCAAATTTTTGCAAATGTACAAATCGTTACGCTGGGATTACACAAATGTATGGGTGATTTGTTACAAAGTCGAGAAGAAGAAGGAAAAAAAAAAAAAAAAACACAAATTCATCACCGAGAGTGTGCGATACTAATTGATAATTCTGGCGTTAAATTGACCCGACAAAGCGCCGATTGTAAACCCGTACACTACTACTACTACCAGTATGAAACGCGCATAGTAGTACATCCAACGTATTCACGAATCTGAAGCCCACGTCAGCGGGCCCAGGGGCAGGTAAAAGGGAGAGCGGATAATATTGAAGCGTTATGCCCGGTAGTATAGTATGTATAAACGCGCGTGGTAGGTAGGTAGGTAGGTAGGTTAGGTAGGTATGTATACACCTAGAGAGTTTATGCATTGGCCACATTCCGCTCCCATGCCCCAAGCGAACGACGCGACGCAGCGCAACGCAACCCAACGCAACGCAACGCAACGCTTACTCGGCGCGCTAGCTGGTGCTGCTCGACGCACACCTCGGAAATTTTACGGTTTAATAGGTACAGGGTGTCCCTTAAATTTCATATTAAATAAATCAAGTCAAAAGTAAGCATTGAAAGAATATATTATATATTCATATAATTATACAATTTTTCTGCTCTTTGTTTTTCGATTTTAGACGCATATTATGATCAGTTCTTTTTTTTTTTTTTTTGTCCATTTTAGTTTCTTTTTTTCTTTTCTTTTCTTTTTTTTTTAAACGAAACAAAACGAGACTCTACTATACCTATACAACACAGTTTAGAGTGGTATTGGGCAGCAGAGAGGTAAGGAAAGGAACGAACAGGAACAAACAAGCTCAAGCGGGCAGCCAGCAGCGCAAGTGCCTCCCGACATTCCAGTCTCCATTCTTCCGACACCCCACCCCAACTCCCACCCCACTGGAACGGTCGTTCAAATTTACTAAAATAAAGTGAAACCCGTAGGGTCCAAAGAAAAAAATGTGGCAAATTTTTTGGATCTTCCTATCAATCGGACTGTATCGTTTCGACAAAAATCTAAGTTTCTTGTCATTCCTTTCCCGCAACTTCTTCTTTTTTTGTTCTATTTTCTGTTTTACGAAACGAGTAGTATAATAAATATCCCCGAGTTGTATGTATGTATGCCTACGGGTCTCTTCAAACATTGAACTAAACGTAATCGTATGGCAATAAAATGTAGATTATATAATAAATGCGAGTGCAATGTAAAGTAAAGTAAAGTAAAGTAAAGTAAAGTACAGTAAAGGGCGGTGGCGGCGTTTTGTAAAACTAGTTGTTAATCGTTAGTGTACTTCGCCGCCGTTGTTGCCGCCCTAATTCTTTTCCACCTTTACTCTGTATATCTGCGCATTTCTTTGTCGATCTTCAAATTTCGTCGGCACATGCAACTATAACGATAAGAGATGAAAGACACATAGACAGAGAGAGAGAGAGAGAGAGTTATGTGTGCAGAGTAAGTTATAAGTATAAGGAGCATAATATACCGGCGCGCGCACATACAGTCGAATACCCGTATGCACAGTAGACGCAGCGCGCGAAGTCCTGATGTCTGTGTGAATGTATAGGAGGGGGTAATCTCGAGGTTCACACAACGCAAATATAATCTGCAGTTACTCTCACAGAGTCTCGCAGACGGCGACGTAGAGTACGTTAGGGTAAGAGTTAGGTTAGGTTGGGTTGGGTTGGGTTGGTATGTATATAATGATAATGTAATTGCAGTGTAAAATGCAGCAGCAGCGGCGACGACGACTGCGGCTGCAGTACCGATCGAACGTATAAGTACATACTTACATACATGTATACAGGGTGATTCATGTAAAAGTGTGATTATAAAGAAAATAAATGATTGCATACCTATATACATTAGGGTGTGCCAAAAAATAAAAAAAATAAAAAATTCAAACGCACATCAACATTCCGGTAGAGCATCTCAAATAGAATATCTCAGCCAAATATGAGCTCTTAATATTGATATTTAGAACTGCCTAATTTCGTAACTAATTTTAGTTACTAATTTTAGTTACTAAAATAGGCAGTTCTAAATATCAATAGTAAGAGCTCATATTTGGCTGAGATGTTCTATTTGAGATGCTCCGCCGAAATTTTGATGCGCGGTTGAAAAATAAATTGTTTTCCCAGAGTCGTATGATTCTATGACGCCATGACTCAATGTTTATAGGCGAATATCTCTTAATCGGTCAGAGTTAGGAAAATTCTATATCAATACTTTTTTGTAGAGCGTGAAATTTCCTATAAGAATCTGTATTCAGATAGTTTCTAAATCAAGCCGGTCACGAGAAAAAACAATTCGAAAATTTTCCGATTTTTTTTTTCACGTGTTATTCAAATCAAAAATGGGAAAACTGAGTTAGGCAGTTCTAAATATCAATATTAAGAGCTCATATTTGGCTGAGATATTCTATTTGAGATGCTCTATCAGAATGTTGATGTGCGTTTGAATTTTTTTTTTTTTTTTTTTGGCACACTCTAATATACATATACATATCTATTTTATTTCTTAAATTTTTTTTTAACGTCGCGTCATCTAACGACCATTCTCACTGCCAGAAATCCTATACTTTCAATTCTCATCTCCGCATATCACTAAGCTAACCCAGCCAGCAAGCAAGCCCGCAGCGAGCCGGTACAATAGAGACAGAAGGAAAGAAAAGAAAAGAAAAGAAAAGAGGAACAAAAAAAAAAAAAAAAAGAGTACAGATGAAGATGAAGTATGGTGGTTATTCGCGTCATCCTGGCTTTCTTCCATCTCGGCAATCCAACTCGCAATTTTTACATTTTCTTTCTTTTTTTTTTTTCTTTTCTTTGCCATTTCGTTTCATATTTAGATAGTTCCTTCTCTTTTCTCTCCATTTTACCATTATATCTTGGATATTTATGTACATATTATTGTGAAATGGAAACGACTATTTGAAATTTTTTTATTTTTTATTTTGGCAATCTCACTGTGATAACTAAACCCGTCGTATTAATGTAAATAATTATGGTTATACATGGTATATACATATCTGCTACCACTAAACACATATAGGTACAGAATGGGCTCAAAGGAATGCAGGAGGCCCGGCTCTCCGGCGGACTACTCAGCTCTCAGGTATGCGACCAGAAAGAGGGTTGAGACGGCTGTAAGGTACGATCGCGTGGTCTGCAGTGAGAGAGGGTGAAGATGAGGTAGTGAGGAGCTAAGGAATCCATGTGCACATATATCTCTATACCATAGAACAATTTTTGTCAATGGCAATGCGCGGAGTAGGTAGATTCGTAGTATACGCGATTCAGCCGATTTCCGATCGGTCTATACAGAGTGAGTTTTCTCTGGTATAGAACGAGGGAAGGGTTTATAATCGCAAACGCTCCGCCCCCTTTCTATTCATACTCATTATCGTCGTATGTATTGAGAAACCCCAAAGCTGATGATTTTAACAAATATATGAATAGAAAGGGGTGGAGCATTTGCGCTGATAAGCCCCTCCCTCATTCGATACCAGGAAAGAATCACCCTGTATAGTCGTATGTGAAAAATACATTTTTCGTAATCCAAGATCCAAGTCAGAATTACTCACGAGGTTTGTATGCATAGGCGTGATATAAAAACGTGACCTAATATCTTTCGGGGAGCTCAGATCGGCAGTGTTTACTCCGATAATACCTATACGACTCGAGACGTTAGTAAATCTCTTATCGTAAGTACGGGAGCAAAATCCTCTACCTGTTATTATATACAGCGTTAGATATTATGTATATCTTTATTTGACAAATAATAATAACAATGATGATCAACGAAATTTATCCCACGCATTTATAATGGTTGTAAAATTGTAGCTGTATTGAAGACGAATCCAATGATATGTGACAAAGTACCATTACGATCACTCAAACGCGAGATATAACGTATCGAAGTATTTACTAGCGCTGCGTTGAGCGCAAGCGTTTCGCGCTAACTGTTAGTTGTAACGGCGATATCCTGCGAACGAATAATCTGAATGGTACGTTGTCACGTATCGTTTGTTTCGGCTCATTGCACTCTGCAAATATCTGATCAAATGACGAAAATTGGACGCAAAAAAAAAAAAAAAAAAAAAAAAAAAAAAATAGCTATGACTTTCTATTGTTTTTTTAAATTGTACGTCAGAGATGAATGCATAGATAGAGAAAGATTGAAACGTGTATAATAATGATGGGGGAAAAAAATAAAAAATAAAAATCAGAGACAACCTTGTAATATAAATGCTTTGAGTTTTATCGCGACGACAACGAACGACGAATCAGTCACCCCATGTGCAACTACCATAAAGCAACCGGCGCGAACGACAGATGTACGCGACACATGTCAGTCAGTCTCGAGTATCGAGAGAATATGTATATGAACGAATAAGAGGAGGAGGATGAAGAGGAACGGGAGGCGAGAGAGCGCACGACTGAATTGCCAATTCTAAAGCGAGAGAACTCACACCTTTATTTCATTGTCACCATATTCCCCATTAGTATTATCATCATTATCGTTATGATTTTCATTATTTCCAATACACGTATTATATTATTTGAACACCCTACTATGATAAATAAAATGAATTACCGATTTTTTTTTTGTCTTTGTTCCCAAAAAATTTGAGAGAAAAAAAAAAAAAAAAAAACCGTCAACCCAAATTGCTTTAGTTCTAGGGGTGACATGACAGTACATATAATAAGAAACCATCGAAAGAAGTCCATTAAAAAGTCATTATAGAGTAACAAGCATAAAGATGTTGCATCTTTTCCCCGTTTTTTTTATTTTCCTTGTGCCCCCAAAAAAAGTTTTTAGGGGTAGGTGTATTTTTTTTTTTTTTTTTTTTGTTTCTTGTTATACGTTTCATTTAATTTATTTATTTTTCTAACCGTCTTCATAGATCATTTTCTTATACTACACGGAGAGAAGAGAATAGTAATATTTACCATTCCAACATAGTAACCAGACTTATTTCTCATAAAATCGTAAATGATACTATGTCAAATAGGATTCATTACTATTTTTCTGGTAATATTTACTATGCTACATGGTAACTAAGCAAATGTAATGTTTGAAAATCTACGTCACCATGTAACATAGTAATGGTTACTATGTTACATTGTGAATATTACTATTCTTTTCTCTCCGTGTACCCCCATGGTGTATCCTATATGCGATGCTGCAGCGGGGATCTATAGGATTTTACGCAAACCGTTTATCTGGATATTTATTATTAGGTTTCGGGATGATATTATTTATTATACGTATATATGTATGTAAATACATAAGCCTATGTATATATACAAAGAACTGTAGGATATATATTATTCGTAGCAAGTTTATAATAACTTCTATCTATCTATCCGCCTAGGTCTGTCTGTTTGTCTGTCTGTCTGTCTGTCTGTCTCCGTGAAACGAAAAATGCTGTCTAGCCCAAAACGAAGACGATAGTAGTATAGTATAGTATAGGGGCAGTAATGGGGAGAGGGATTGCCGGCTAATTGTGGTCTTATATACTGTTTACTTTGGGTAGTCGATCAGACGTAAACATTTCCTATATAGCAGCCATGCATCAGCGCAGAGTAGAAAACTCTGGTGAAGTAAAAGAAGCAGCAACGCGCGGCAGGCAGGAAGGGCAGATGAAAAAGAAAAAAAAGAAGAAAATTGAGAAAGAAGAAATAATGTTTCGGTTTAAGAATACATAACATTAGTCGATATTCATCTCGTTACCGGGTTATAGATTCTATAGACTGACGGCAGGTTATTTTATGTTTTTTTTTAATTTTTTTTTCTAGCTCGATTTACATAATAGCATCGTAAATTTTCAGAGGGCAATAAGACGAGTCTAACGATACGTGACAACGTACCATTCGGATAACTAGATCGCGAGATATCGCCTTTCGAAGTATACTTATACAGTTAGCGCGCAACAACGCTCGCGTTATTAACGCTGCGCGTATATAATTGTATACGTGATATCCCACGATTGAGTAATCGTAATGTTACTTTGTCGCATATCGTTGGATTCGTCTCAATCACCGCAACGATATTGTCATGATTAGAAGCCAATCGAAGACAATTTAATTCACATTTATTTACATTAAGTATCGCTGGGGTCGAGATGCGCTTAGATTTAATTAACGACGTTAATTCATTATCGCATACGTTCTGAATCACAAGCTTAAAAACTTGAAAATGATTCAAGCTTGGAAACTAAGAGTATATTAAAAAAAAAAAAAAAAAAAAAAGTCTTTTTTTTTTCGGCAAATATATAGTCACCCCGCGATAAACGGTTCTCGTTATATACACGCCCAGGGTAGAATATATATATATATATATATAGAGAGAGAAAGTTCTAAAAATAGATTCGAAAATTATCTACGAATTCTAAATGACGCATATGGTCATGGCTGGAGTTGTAGGGAAGAAAGTGACGAGGGGATGGGAATAGGAATAGGAATAGGAATAGGAATTGAAATTGGAATGGGGTGAGAGCTGTCGGTCGGTCTGCTGCAGGCGCCGCACGTATAGTGCAGCGGGTGACACATTCGGTCTTTGTGATGATGGTAGTAGTAGTAGTAGTACTAGTAGTAGTGCGCAGTGCCGGTGGTTGTGACCGATATCGTTAATGATTGATCATCACCCTTTGGTCCCCGCGGTATTTCCGGTTCAAGGATAAGCGCGGCGCGGCGAGTCGGCGCCATAGTCACATATGTAATATACATATAGGTATACCATATATGTATATATATATATATATATATACAATGATAATTATATTTGTGTATACAATATAAATGCGTTCAGAGATGATAATTTCTGACGAGAGATATACATATATACAACTGGTTATATATATTATATATACATATATGTATGTATACTACATATAGTATCTGTAGACACTGATTTATTTAGGTTCGGCGCCGATGCAAGCAGTTTGGGGGAAGAAAAAAAAAAAGAAACCCCCCCAAAACGTAGAATCGAAACTCTAGTCTTTCTCTTTCTCTTTCTCTTTCTCTTTCTCTTTCTCTTTCTCTTTCTCTTTCGCCGTTTCCTTTCCTTATATCCAGATTCTTCTTCCTCTTGACGTAAAATATGTATGAAGAATAATAAGAAGAAGAAAAGAAGAAAGGGAACTTATCTCACACTAGTGCGCTAGATCGGTCATATATAATATATATATGTATATATGTATATACAGTATAAATACATAGGTATATATAGAGAGCGCATGTATATATAGGGTGAAGCGCATCGATAACCACGATAGGCAGGCGCGCGCTACGATACAGGCTTCTTCATCTTCTTCTTCGTCCTATTCTTCATCATCTTCGTTATAATGTATATAACCGTGCGCACCAGTGCGCCTCCACTATACCTAGCAGTACATATAGCCGCAACAAGGAGACCACCGTCGTTCTTAGCTAGCCGGCAACGCGACGCGGAATGAATTAAGATTTCGCTGAGTCAGATGCGATGCGATGTGATGCGATGCGATGGGATCCGATGGGATGCTGCCGATGCTCCAAAACGAGAAGAAGTATAAGTATAAGTATAAGTAAGTATATTATGTATAGCTATAGTGCCTAGTATACAAGATGAGGTTGGTTTCAGAGCATATGTATATATATATATATATATACCTTCCTTCCTGTGGTGCAGCAGCACAGCCTCTCGGCCGCGAACCCTAAGCACAAGCCTTTGCCCTATAGCTGTTATACTATATATATATATATATACATACACGTATGGTTATGTATAGATAAAGTGTTAATATCTTATTGACTGCAGATATATATGTATGGATGAATAGGTAAGGTGAAACATAGGTATTATAACACATTTGAGGCGGGCTTGTAATATTTCCCCACCTGCAGAGGAGAGAAATACAAAAGAAGAAGAAGAAGAAGAAGAAGAAGAAGAAGAAGAAGAAGAAAAAAGAGAAGAAAGATAGAATAGGTTGAGAAAAACAGTAATTTCGAATTTTGAAACCGTTAAACAGAAAGAATGGAACGAATAGAAGAAGAAGAAGAAGAAGAAGAAGTAAAAGAAGGAAGAGGAGAATAGGTTGAGAAAAACAGTAATTCCGAATTGCGAAACTGTTAAAAAGAAAGAATGGAATGAATAGAAAAAGAAGAAGAAGAAGAAGAAGAAAAAGAAGGAAGAGAGAATAGGTTGAGAAAAACAGAGTAATTTCGAATTTCGAAACTGTAAAAAAAAAAGAATGGAATGAATAGAAGAAGAAGAAGAAGAAGAAAAAGAAGGAAGAGAGAATAGGTTGAGAAAAACAGAGTAATCTCGAATTTCGAAACTGTTAAAAAGAAAGAATGGAATGAATAGAAGAATAAGAAGAAGAAGAAAAAGAAGGAAGAGAGAATAGGTTGAGAAAAACAGAGTATGCTCGAATTTCGAAACCGTTAGAAATAAAGAATGGAATGAACAGAAGAAGAAGAAGAAGAAGAAGAAGAAGAAGAAAAAGAAGGAAGAGAAAATAGGTTGAGAAAAACAGTAATTTCGAATTGCGAAACCGTTAAAAAGAAAGAATGGAATGAATAGAAGAAGAAGAAGAAGAAGAAAGAGAGAATAGGTTGAGAAAAACAATAATTTCGAATTTCGAAACCGTTAAAAAGAAAGAATGGAATGAACAGAAGAAGAAGAAGAAGAAGAAGAAGAAGAAGAGGAAGAGGAAGAGGAAGAGGAAGAGGAAGAGGAAGAGGAAGAGGAAAAAGAAACAATTCTTAATGACAATATATAAGACAGTGTGAATGAACACGTTATCGATTGTTTGACAAGCCAGTATTAGACGAAACGAAACAGGAAATAACAAACGAGAATGAAAAAGAAGAGGATGTATATTAAGAGGAAGAGGAGGAGAAGAAGAGAGACAGCGCAGTTTGTAAGATATAGATAGAGACGTGAGCGTGTAAGTTGAGTTGCTCTTTTGTTTGTCGCGCGGGAAGTGAATAAGAAGGAAGGAAGGGAAGGAAGGGAAGAAAGGAAGGAAGGAAGGAAGACTCGTCAGAGCGTCAAACGCGCGTAGTTTGTTCGTTAACGACTTGTCAAATTCATTTTTACGATCCCCGGAACACTTTTTAACGGTATATTAAACAGCGCTGCAGCAGCATCACCAACAGCAGCAGCAACAGCAGCAACAGGGTTTAAACGAACGAATCAAGGGTTATATCTATACAGCTGGGGGCGAGATGGATACAGAGAGATAAAAAGATAGAGTGTAGAGATGGATAGAGGGTATCGTGGCAGTTGTTTGTTGTCTCACGTTATTTAGCTCGCGTGTGAAACCGTTCTATTACTTTTACGATCTATGCTGTATATATGTAGGTATATACTTATATACAGAGCGATTCTGTGGAAAGTAACGCGCCTGAAAGGTAGGCAAACGCATTGAGCAGGTCAAACATCGACGATGATTGGTTTTTTTTTATTTATTACGTGAGAAATAAAACACGTCTTGAGCTTCCATGTCTAACTTTTAGGCGCGTTTACTTTCCAGAAAATCGCTCTGTATGTTGACATTAGATATAATATAGTATAAGTGAGATTGTATCGGTAATAGACTAGTATTCAAGTTCGAATGATACAAAAAAATTATTTCACTTCAAAGTCAAATACTTAGGTGTAAAGTAAAAAAAGAAGAGAAGCGAAGAGAAGAGAAGAGATGAGAGTCTATAACTGATTACAGCAATCAATTACAATATAATCTTATCAGAAACACGATGTTTCATTATATGTACTTTCGTGTATATACGTACGAATAAATTTTAGAACCATGATGAAATAGTTTCGTATAGTATATATATATATAGAGAGAGAGAGAGAGAGAGAGAGAAGGAGAAAAAAATATAAGAAAAATAAATAAAAAAGAAGAATACTGTAAGTATTGTTATTGATAGAATTTTATAAATCGCACGGTCTCTTCAGCTTCCTTCTTTACGGTTTTTTTTTCCACTCTTTCTATTAATATACGTATGCATTAATGGCTAGACCCAAACCGCACTTACAAGTTGTATACGGTATATATAGGTATAGATGCACAGCAGCTATATGGGAAGATGGGTATAAGAAGATAGGTGAACTTTGTATTTATTATTCGTTGCGCGGCAGATATCAAAGAAGAAATAGAGAGAGAGAGAGAAAGAGAGAGACATATATGTATGTAGCTACAGACAAGAGTACGAGGGTGGGGAAGTCAGGACGTGTGTCGATGCAAACCTATGCAATGATTTATGGATAACTATGCTCAGTGTGTTCAAGGCGTAAAGAGGTATAACTATACTATTATAACGATTTATATTATTAAACAGCACAATATTACACGAGTATATACAATATATGAGATATTAATACGGATTTGATTATTACCATCATTATTCTACGCTTATGAAAGGTGAATTATACACCTCGAATTTTTGGCAGCCCGTTTCTCAGTTAAAACACATCCGATCGATGTGAAATTGATATCAGTGACGCAGAAAAAGTGAACGAAGGGCATGATGCTCTTGGATTTCCAAAAAGTGAAAATAAAATGTACAGTTTTATATCAAGAGTGCTCCTGTAACGAATAATCGTTGTTGCTGACGTTGTACTTGATAGATATGAAAACATCCGGAACATTTTTGCTTTTTGGAAATCCAAGAGCATCATGCCCTCCGTGCACTTTTTCTGCGTCACTGATATCAATTTCACATCAAATTGGGAATTTTTGGCAGCCCGTTTCCCAGCTAAAACACAACTGATCAATGTGAAATTGATATCAGTGATGCAGAAAAAGTGCACGGAGGGCATGGTGCTCTTGGATTTCCGAAAAGCGAAAATGTTCCGGATGTTTTCATATTTATCAAGTACAACGTCAGCAACAACGATTATTCGTTACAGAGCACTCTTGATATAAAACTGTACATTTTATTCTTTTTTTTTTTTGGAAATCCAAGAGCATCATGCCCTTCGTGCAATTTTTCTGCGTCACTGATATCAATTTCACATCGATCGGATGTGTTTTAGCTGGGAAACGGGCTGCCAAAAATTCGAGGTGTATAATTCACCTTCCAAATCTCCTTAAGGCTCATCCCTAGTCGCCCACCTCCTTTTGGTCGAAATGTGTCACATTTCAATTATTATCCGAGACCAGGCGTCAAAAACGCAAAAAAGGCCAACACTGGCGCGAATTCAAATTCAATTTCGAACACATACGTCCAAAAAAATGGGGCCGGTTCGAAGTTCCGAATTCTTGAAGCTCCGAACGGTCAATTTTCGGAATTTCGATGCAACGAACTTACAAATTTCAGAAAGGGCATTTCACCGAAAGTCTATATAACCGATTCCAAAAATTCGGAATCGCAACACAACGAAAGTTCAAAATTCCGAAAGGCCAGAACTCTGAAACTTGAACATCAAACCGTCGCGCGTCGTTTAGTCGACACGTTGAGACACGTTCAGTCTTTCGGAATTTTAGACTTTCGGAATTTTGGACTCTCGGAATTAGAAACTTTCAGAATTTCGGACCTCCGGAAAATCGGACTTTCGGAGCCTTCAGCTTTCTACATCTCGACCATTCAAAGTTTCAATTTTCTAAACTTTCGTCGTTCTGAAAATTTTGAAATCGTTTAGAACAAATTTGAAAATTTGACCGTTCGGAGCTTTGAAAATTCGGAACTCTGAACCGGCCCTATTAAAATTTAGTGGAACATTTGAACCGCTGCTAATCCAACAGCGATTTGCTTCTATTATATCACTATAATATTAGCGCACTATCTAATCTCTCCTCTCTCTTTCTCCCTCGTTTTTTGGCTCTTCACCGTGCGCTCTGTCAGTAATAAGATATTACAAAACTGCTATCACTGATATGATATGATACGATATGATCGATTCTGCGTTCTAAAAAATGTATAATCTGTTAAATCTATTTATGTATTATATTATATTATATATAACACATAAGATATCCTATAGAAGAATAAGAAAACAAGGAAAAAGATAATAATTCTCCTTCTGTTTTTATTTTTTCTTCGAACTTAAGTAACAATAATGCGATAAAGTTGAGAAAAACACAGGATAGTCGATTGTTCATACATGGTATTAATATTATAGCGTTCACAGGATTAAGGAGAAACCATTTGTTATTAGTAATAAAATAAACGTAGTGACATGGTATCATAACAAGTTTTGATTAAATCATACAGCGAGCTACTTTATTCTATTACACACGGAGAAAAATGTGCTGTTGAATAGCTACTGTGTGCTTAGTTGTACATGTGACAGCTAATTTTTTGCAGTACTCTCTAAATTCGAATCAGTAGAAAGTCACTGATGGCAGTGATAAGTATACCAGAATCACTGACAATCAGTAACATTTTCACTGATTGTCAGTGATATACCAGAATCACTGACAATCAGTGAAAATGTTACTGATTCAGTGATTCTGGTATATCACTGACAATCAGTGAAAATGTTACTGATTGTCAGTGATTCTGGTATACTTATCACTGCCATCAGTGACTTTCCACTGATTCGAATTTAGAGAGTGGAAATGACAAGAATAGTGGTAACATTTACTCTGCTGCACAATGTACCAAATACTAGAATTGTGGTAATTTCTACACAGATCAAAGAAAGGTCAACTTGATTCAAGAGAATTTCGCGGTCCCAAAATGAGGACCGAAATTTTCTCGGATCAAATCAAAATTTTTCTCGAACCAAGCAAATTAGGACAGTTGGGACAATATTCGAAATTTCATTGGGACAATTTTCTTGGCTCGAGAAAATTTTTGATTTGATCCGAGAGAATTTCGGTCTTCATTTTTTGACTGCATAATATTATCTTGAATCAAGAATAATTTTCTTGGCTCAAGTTAAACCTTTTCTTCTGTGTACTGCAAAAAGGAGTTGTCACATATCCAACTATAGGCACATAGTGAACATTTTTCTCCGTGCACATAGTCCTAAAGTAAAAATTGGAAACTAACAATATAGAAGAGAGCAAAATAAGGAGATGGGCATAATTGACACAATAAATGTGCTGTCGCAGTTCTCGCAAAATGGCGGCGCCCCCTGGCTCCACATCGGGGCCGGTATTATGCATATTTTAACATTCGTATTCAAGGATAATGATTTTTTATTCAAATACGAAAGAACGAAATGAACGAATGAAACTAGCTGAAGTACAACCTACACACATCATACACAAAAAAAAAAAAGAGAGAGAGAGAGAGAGTTTTGCTTTGTTTTGTTTACGTTTTGTTGGGTTTTAGTACTCGCACGCGCTACTAGCTATAGAAATAGATGCGTGCATAATATATAGAACGATCATAATGAATGAACGAACGAATGAATGAATGAATGGGAATTGGAATAAAGAAATCTGATTGAAAAAGAGTAAAAAAGGAACACTATTTCAGTAATTGTTCGAATCCCAACGATAATGAAAGGAGAATTGCTACAAACGAAGTGCGAACTATGAACGTTGAATATTATACTCACAAGAAATTGGGTCCCTTGGTATATCGCTGGGCGGAAAGCCCTGGGCCTCAAAGTAGGGCCTGACAGCGTCACATTTCAATCCAACAGCAGCAGCAGCAGCAGCCGTCGCGACGACGCCGATGGTTAAAAATGTGCATAAAGATAAGGCGAGAGCACTCATTATATGGCGTTTTATTTTATTTTGTTTTATATTATATTAAATTATATTATATATTATTATATATTATTATTATTATTAAATGTTATTATTGAACAATAATGATTACGTATAGTTATAAATAAATATTGTATCTCATCGTGTGTGTCAGTCGCAAATTGTTTACAACAAAGAAAACAAGGATGAGGAGGAGAGGGGGGAAATGATGATTACTCCTTTCAGTTTTACAGTCACTTTACTTTAATTTACTTAAACGCAGATACGCTGCTGCTCCTACTACTACTACTACTACTGCTACTAGGAATTTTTGAACACTGATCAAGATTTAGGATTGTTGTGTTTAAGTCTTAAGTTTATTTTATTCTGTCGATATGCTACCTACTGAGATTTTCAAACCATTTGATTATTTAGCGCGCTTTTTTTTTTCTTTTTTTTTTTTGCTATTGCGCTATTTCAAATATAATTATATATATAAATGAATACCGACAGAACTCTCAAATTCTATAGAGGGAGAGAGAGAGAGAGATTAGAATTTAAAGCTTTGCAAAGAAAAGTTTTTGTTTAATCAAATTTCACTGTTTATTATCATCTATATGGTAATAATTGTGTAATGTAGTCGGTTGTTGTTCTTTGAAACGCGGAGAAAATTCACGAGCGGGAAACACACACAATGAACGCTCAAAACGAACGTCTGCAGATGTGGTATTTTATCCCTGTTAAAACATCCCCGCGTGAGCAAACAACCGATATTCTCGACTACACCGGTCGAGACAGACTGATCAGTGATCACTGAACCCCGGCGGTCGTGGACCGCGCGGTGCGTGTGCGCTATTAGCTTCTGCGCAAGCGCTGAAGCGCAAAATCAAATAATTTTATTTCTTGCTGTCCGGAGAAGTTGTAGGGAAGTTCGCTAGATATTTCAGCCTCAACAGCGATACCTGTTTTGTATACTTTGGGCGCCATCTGACGGAGGGATTGTTGCGTTGTTCCAGTTGCGGCTTATCAGGAGTTGCGGGCTTTAACTTTATAATAAAACTCTTGTTGTTCATTCTTTTGGTATTATATCCCTTACGGAAAGTACACTCAATTTTTGAGTTTGAACACTGAATTTTGGGTGTCAAACTCTTAAATTGGGAGTTGACTTTCAAATTTTTCTAGTGTCGAACTCCCAAATTGAGAGTTGACTCCCAAATTTCTGGTGTCGAACTCCCAAATTGAGGTTTGACTCCCAAATTTCTGGTGTCGAACTAC
The DNA here is from genome assembly GCA_943736025.1 of Tenthredo mesomela. Taxonomy (NCBI): domain Eukaryota; kingdom Metazoa; phylum Arthropoda; class Insecta; order Hymenoptera; family Tenthredinidae; genus Tenthredo; species Tenthredo mesomela. The sequence goes on from OX031021.1 coordinate 978,934, forward strand.
CAAATTGAGCGTTGACTCACAAATTTCGAGTGTCGAACTGCCAAATTGAGATTTGACTCCCAAATTTCTGGTGTCTGACTCCCAAATTGAGAGTTGACTCTCAAATCTCTAGTGTCCAACTCTCAAATTGAGAGTTGACTTCCAAATTTTTAGTGTCGAACTCCCAAATTTCGAGTATCGTTTTATCAAGTAGGTATAATAGATAATGCAGAAGATAAGAAGAACCGAAATCTGTATAGAACGTAGCAATAGACCAAACTCACTATTTCTGTCATCTTTGACATTCGCTTATCGGTTTTGCATTCGGTGACATAATCTATATACATAATAATATTTCCATCTTCCATCGGTAAAAAAGGAAGCTACGATCTTCTCCGGTACTGACTAATCGAAATTTGAACACTCACGCTTCGAGTATCGAAACTCGAACTCTTCTGTACATCGATTGTAAAATTTCGAGATTTCTCAGCGTGAATTGTGAAGTGAGAATTCAGAATTCAGATTGAAACCCACAAAAGCTCGGAATCAGAAATTGAAAAATGTCGTCGCTCCTAATTCCCGATATTCCGGCACCAGGATTTTCGTTCGATAACTGCCAGAGGTTCGTTATCATTATTGTATTAAAAATATTTCTCACGATCAAAAATTTGTCTAACAATAACCTGAACATCGTAAGACCAAAAATCACAAATCCTAACCTATAATATTGCTGTGTCACCGCTTCCTCGGCCGTAACGTCAATCGGTTGAATTCGAACGCTTGTTTCATTCGCTGCTTACGCCACACCGAATCATATATTCATATTTAATATAAAACGTTATCGATGCATAAATGCGCATTTGTTTTTTTATAAAAAAAAAAAAAAAAAAAAAAAATCCCAAATTCTGAAAGTCTGCACATAGTAGATTTTAAAAAATAAAGAAACTATGAAACTAAGAACACTAGAGGTTCAAAATTCCCAAATCTAAAGACCAGAAAGGCTAAGCATTTGAAATTTGAAATTCATGCATGCATTGGAAGTTTGATAACTCTGGTTCTATTGATGATTGTATCGAAACCAAGAGATTTACACTTTTTGGAACATAAAACTTTCAAAATCCTATCAATCATTTCCTGATATCATGAAATCATCGATTGAACAATCCCTGAAAAATGGATACCAAATTTTTGAACTTCTCTGGACTCCTGGGGGTCTAGAATTCTCGAGTTTTCTAGCTATCTGAACTTGAACATGGCTCCAAAAACTGCAAGAGAGAGTAGAAAGTCGAAAATTTCTGAACTTTTTGTTATCAGTAATAAAAATGATGGAAATTCTCAAAAAATTCTCAACTAGAATTCTGAAAGTCTGCACAGTAGATTTAAAAAAATAAAGAAACTATGAAACTAAGAACACTAGAGGTTCAAAATTCCCAAATCTAAAGACCAGAAACGCCAAGCATTCGAAATTTGAAATTCATGCATGCAGACATCATTATGGTTCTATTGATGATTGTATCGAAACCAAGAGATTCACACTTTTTAGACCACAAAACTTTCAAAATCCTATCAATCATTTCCTGATATCATGAAATTATCCAAATTTTTGGACTTCTCCGGACTCCTGGGGGTCTAGAATTCTCCAGTTTTGAGCAATCTGAACTTAAACCTGGCTCCAAAAACAGAGAGAGAGAGACTATAAAGTCTAAAATTTGTAAACTCACTAGTACCTAATAATAATGATGGAAATTTCTCAAACAGAAATGCATTCCTTTCGCAAAAAGGCTACGCAGCGCCAAAGGCGACTAAAACAGGGACGACTATTGTGGGTATAATATTTAAGGACGGTGTTATACTCGGTGCTGATACTAGGGCAACAGAGGACACTATTGTTTCGGACAAAAATTGCAGCAAGATACATTTTCTTGCTCAGAATATGTAGTGAGTATGCATGTGTGTGTGTTATATATTATCATCAAATAAGTTGAAGAGTTTTGATAATCTTTAATAGTCCTAAAAAAATTTAATACTCAAGATTGAGAACCCAAAAAATTCTAAGGAATTATTTTCTCGGATTATCAGTTGTTGTGGCGCCGGTACTGCTGCTGATACCGAAATGACTACACAGATGATAGCTAGCCAACTTGAATTACATCGTTTAAATACCGGGAGGGTTGTTCCCGTCGAAACTGCTAACACTATGCTCAAACAGTTGCTATTTCGTCATCAAGGACATATCGGAGCTGCTCTTGTTCTCGGTGGTGTTGATCGTAACGGACCTCATCTACACTGCATCTATCCGCATGGATCTACTGATAAATTACCTTATTGTACTATGGGGTCCGGTTCGCTTGCTGCTATGTCGGTTTTTGAAAGCAAGTGGAAGCCCAACCTTTCCGTGAGTCTGATATTTATTTTTCAGAGAATATCAATCAAACTTCTGGTTTTATTGAAACGGTTTTATCATTTCTAATCAATTTTTCAGGAAATTTTAACTACATTTCAGTTTTCCACTTGAGATTTTATCTGTTTATTATCCCTTAGGAGGAGGAAGGTAAAAATCTAGTAGCAGATGCAATCAGGGCTGGTATCTTCAACGATTTGGGTTCAGGATCAAACGTGGATGTGTGCGTGATCAGGAAGGGTTCAATCGACTACATTCGTCCATTTGATGTGGCTAATATCAAGGGACAGAAGCAGGGATCTTACCGCTACAAGCAAGGGACGACAGCCATTCTAAAGAAGACAGTGCGCCCGGTTATAATCGAGAAGACAGTAGTTCGCAAGATAGAACAGGAGTCAATGGATACGTCCTCATAGTCTCTGGATTGAGAATTGAACATAAAGCATAAATTTAAATCTTTATTTCATAAGAAACTAAGCTAAAGAGAAAAAAAAAAAAGAAGAAGAAACAACAACAAGTCTTATCATTTATTTTCTTCTTTCCCCTGTTTTTTTTTTTTTTTTATTATTATCAAAACACTTAAATAAATGGATACAGAAATTCTATTACAATGTCTCTCCTCATTAATCAACAATAATCTGCAATTTGAAGTCTTAAAATATTCCCGCGCTTTGCTTCAGTCTTCGTCTTCTCCATGCTGGGAGTTTTTCGAATTCCGAAGGTTTGATGTTGAACAGTGAAATAAAATCGTCGTAGGTCAGGTGCAACTCTTTTCTTTCCACGTCGACACCAAGGGGAAGATTTTCTGGCTCATTTTTCAAAATTTTTAACGGATACTTTGCGTAATTGTCGAAATTCGACACGGTCTCAGCTCGTGCTGAATTCTCGTCGTTCGGTGTAACCGATTCCTCGTCTTGGAGCAGTTTTCTCAATACATTGAAACTTTGGTGATCCCTGAGATGATTTTGTGACCAATTTTCGAACAGACCGATGAAAGTCGGTGGTTCAAATCCTGCAAAACGGAAATGTCACGTATTTAATTTAAATCGGCTGTTTGCTCAGATTTTAACGATTTGAAAATTTATTAATCATTTCCTCCCACCTTGTCTGATCACAGTTATCGTAGTATTTCTGTCCCTCCCTGCGGGGTGGGTGAACAAAAATATTTCCGCCTTCTCCACGCATTCTTTGAGCGTTCTTATAGTGGAATAATTTCCCAGCCATACCCATATCGTGTTCACAGCATCAAATAGCCACGCGGCTTCGGGGAGTAGGGAGGCTTGTGTAAATCCAAGGATTTCTTTACCTGTGAAAGATTCTTCTTCTGTCTCGCAGTGGTAAAGCCGATTCTCAGACTCTTCCGAGCCCTCGGTTGTCTCAGTTGAATAGCTGCCCCGACCTATGTGTCAAGTATTGATAGATTTAAAAGGATTCACCTACAAATTTGGCTCTTCCTGACCCGGCGGACGTCGTGGAACGAAAATAAATCGGTCGAAAAATAAAACAAATATACCAGGATGAAGGTTTTAGCTCTGGCCATCGTGTGAACTAAGGAAATTTTGATACGATTTAAAAAATTGACAAAAATTGCTTTTTTCAATTTTTGAAACTCTCAAGGTTTCAATAACGTAACGGAATTCTCCTTAGTTCACGCGAAGCGGACATCAGTCTTCGTCGATTTGGTGTACGCGTTTTATTTTCTTGGATCCACCGTTCTTGGATTATCATGTACACAGTTGAAAAATGGAAGAATTAGTGCACTTGCCTCCTAGCTGTGCCCAGAATCCTTCGTCCTCTTTTCCCTCGGCAATTAGAGGAGCCGTGTTTGGCGCCAGGCGTCTAGAAGCCTCTCTAGAATCGCCTGTACTTCGTCCCCCGCACCAGACTACAGGTGATGATGAAAAGAGGATGAAAACTCCGCTGGAATCCAGACTACTTGCTCTTAGGGGTCGTTCAACGGCCTTCGAGGTGTAGGGAGTCGATCCCAACACTCTGACGAGATATTTAGCCGGTGCTGTGTTGAAGAAACAATTATAATTACGACATTACAGAATTTTGAAAAAAAAAAAAAAAAAAAAACTTCTCATCAGTATTACGTTTTTCTTTGTGCTGTCCAGACAGAATAGTCAATTTTCCACCATATATTTGGAGCAAATGTGAAGGCTCTTTTCCCTGTGATGCTACCACGAGCTGACCGCTAGTTTCTTCTCCTAATTTACACGCAAATTCGAGAGCAGCTTCCCTGTTTATACTCGTTGAGTGTGCACCTTTCCAGCAGTAAATCTGCACAGTTTTTTTTTTTCATGATTTTAGTAGGAATTATTGTTTTGAAATTGCGAAATTCTTAGAAATCGTGGAACCGTGATGGCGGATGAACAAAAAGCAATTTAAACGACTAAATTTGGAAGTGTTCTTTACTATTTTCAATTTTGTAACTCGAAATCGTGAATTCCGCAGTTTCGATGCAAAATTGATGCAAAATTCTTCTCCTAATTTACACGCAAGCTCGAGAGCAGCTTCCCTGCTTATACTCGTTGAGTGTGCACCTTTCCAGCAGTAAATCTGCACAGTTTTTGAAATTGCTAAATTCTTAGAAATCGCAGAACCGTGATGGCGGATGAACAAAAAGCAATTTGAACGACTGAATTTGGAAGTGTTCCTTGCTATTTTCAATTTTGTAACTCGAAATTGTGGATTTCGCAGTTTTGATGCAAAATTGAAACAGAATTCCGGAACTTACCACAACCCGACTCTTTCTCCCAGCTCCATATCCGTAACGCATTACGTAACAGGATTCCGCGTAATACACGTTACAATCATCGACGACTTTGGCGCCCTCTTTTCTCCCAAAATTCCACAACACCCTTTCCCCAGTTCCGTCGTCAATGAGTTGACAATCGGCGGCCATTCTGGGCCTTTCGGTCATGTAATCGGGTTCAAATTGCGCAGGCAAAATCAAGGGTCTTTTTATTTTCTCACTCTCCCATCCTCTGACCAAATATTTCATCTCTGATGGCTCCTGGCCTTCGGTAGCTCGTGCTACCGGCGTTCCAGAAGAGTATCCCTTCTTCTTGACAAAGCCTCTGGCGTTTCTTACAGCCTCAAGTTTCTCCCTGGGATTAACTTCCTTACCGACCCAAGCCCAGACCCCGGCCTCTCCTCTGTCGATCAAGAAAACTGAACTCGGCGATAAATCGGATCTAAAAATCGGTCCCGATTTCAGTTCGGCTACTTTGTACTTTCCCGATTGTTCGCTGCATTTGTACAGCTTTATTGGACTCGGTATTGGCGAGACGGGGACCTGGCTGTTTGAATTGTTCGAAAAACTTGGGACCACGATCCTCGAGCCGGGGTCTAACACGCTGTCGAATAACGATCTAAACGATTTTGGAATAGTCTGTTCGTAGCCGTCGTCTACGACCACAACGCGACAGTTGTTGTTCTCCTTTTTGAGATCAGCGATTTTTGTAGCGTGTTTTTTGTGCAATGGTTGGGAAGATGAACCGACCCAAAGAAAGAGTACGCTTCTGAAAGACAGAGACGTTTTTTATAATCGAAATAAAAATGATTGGAAGACTGAGTAAAGTCGAAATACTTACTTGGAAAAAATTTCCAAAAGTATCACATCTAAGGAGGAGAAATTTTCCCAAGATACTGACTCTAGCTCGGTTAAAATCGGTATTGAAATTCCAGTCACTCTGTGGAGTACCGAACTCTGTTGCGGATTTTCGACACGGTTTATTTCTATCGTTATTTTGTCCCGGAAGTAAGACAAAAATCGAGGACTCTCGCGCCCTTCGGATTCCCGGTTTAGAATCGTTGAAGATACTTGAGCGTCCAGTTCGGCTGCTCTCAGAGCCGCACCACCGGCCACATTGGCGTCACACGATTTACCGATCCAGAAATGTATTGCGCGAAAAACTGGGCCTTTCACGTCCTTGCTCTGAAATAATTAAAACGACAATATCGGTAAAATTGTTATAGTATTATTTTCTAAAGAAGCTCAAAAGTCTTTTTAAATCGGTCTTGAATTTCTTTACCGATTTTTGTGCCGTTTAAAAATGTCTTGTCGGTAAAACAGGGCGAAGATCTCATAGATCTTTCAGCTTTGTGGCTTACCGGCATTCCTGGGTAAGGCAAGGATCCTCCCTTTGGTGTTACCGCGTAAATTATGTAAGCTGCGTTGGTAACGAAGGTACCGATCCTGTTTCGAGGTACGGCTATGGCCCCGAGACCCTGAATAACAAATTTTGAAAACCGTCAACAATAATCAGAATTTAGTGACACAATTAAAACAGATAAAAATGAAGAAATAAAGGAAAGAGAACCTCGATTTTCCACACGCAAAATACTGCAGCGTGTTTTGGAATGCTTCTGAACACGTCGTTACCGGCTGACTCGTCGGAACAGCAGCTTTTGTCATCCTGTGTGAATAACAATTGTACATAGTTGTCAAAAATTGTGACAATTAAAAGAAAAAAAAAAAAAAAAATCGAAAAGTTTTGTTCATTTTCTTTTGCAATTTTTTGTTTTGCAGTCGTTATTCTCATCGCCATGATGAGAGATTGTAATTTATTTCAGTTTTCTTGTAAACTGTACAAAAATTGAAGGACAAAATTAAAAAAAAAAAAAAAAATGATTATGAACCTAGTAGTTTTTGAAAAACAGTTCTTTTTTTTTTTTTTTTAAATTTGTTTGTGCTGAATTTAAGACTCCATATAAGTATATATTTGAATCATGGTACACGTCATAGTTGTTACACTTGAAAACGTACGAATGTGGATTTATTTTTAGTAGTCTCTTATTTTTTTTTTTTTACTTTATGCACGAATCGTTGTTGTCCGGTTGAGAGGACAGGAAATGGTATCAAGTACCACCGCCCACTCCGAGTTATAGGTAACAATGGTCAACATACCGCGAGTATTCGGTGAGTCTGAACGACCCCCTCTCTACGCAAAACCAACACAGGCGCGCACTGCGTCGGTAGAAGCGCCACTGGCCGCCTAGCCCCGCTCGCCGAGCCTCACGCACGCAGTGCGCGCCTGTGTTGGTCTTGCCCCAGGAAGGGGGTCGTTCAGACTCACCGAATACTCGCGGTATAGGTATATATATTGTATGTGTATACCGTAAAGCACAATGAATAGAATGGTAAAAAAGCATGTTTAAAAATTGTATTAAATTAACAAAAAAAAAAAAAAAATTAAAAATTACACATCTACAACAATTTAAAAATGAAGTTCGATTGGACCGATCGAAGAATATTTGAAAAAACCGAATAACGGATGCAAATTTTGAAAATATCGATGAATATAGCTGTGCGACTACTTACCTGGTTGAAGAATCCCATGTTCGTTTCTTTTTTGAATTATATATATTAAAATTCAAATTGATCATTCGATTGATCAATCGAGGTACTATTTATTTATTTTGTTTTTGTTTTTTTTTCTTATTTCTTCTCTATCAAAATAATCGAGGCAATATAACAGATGGATGCGACGATGAACAAAATTTAAAGAAATAAAAATGAACGAAATTTTTTTGATATTAAATATTTTAAAGATCGAGGCACATCGCAGACCATAATTCAAGAGTTAACTCCTGGCCAACATTACAGGCAACACTGATGGATCAGGTACATTTATGTTCTGTTAGTTTAAAAAGAAACCCCACGCATGCCGTCCGCAGGCGAGGCAGCGACCAGCCGTCCGGAAGTCGGCCCGGAACACCGGGCAACCATCCGTGAACAACGGCATCCCATACGCAGATAATAGTAGTAGGTAGAGTAGGTACGAACGTACGTCACAATCTAGTACACAATGCCTGGTATACCTGCCACAAAAAAAAAAAAAAAAAAAAAAAGAAGAAGAAAAAAGAAATAAATTTTAGATAACCGTCGTTTTCCTTCACAATTCATTTTAAATAGTACACTCAGAAAAAGGTCTTGTTGGCACCACCAAAATTTGGTTATTATATGCACAATCAAATTTTTTTTTGTTCAGTCAATCAAATTTTTTGTTCAGTCAACCAAAAATTTTGTTGGGAAAACCAAATTTTGTTGGGACAACCGAAAATTTTGGCTATTCGAACAAAATTTTTGGTTGACTGAACAAAAAATGTGATTGTGCATATAATGACCCAAATTTTGGTTGTGTCAACAAGACCTTTTTTTGAGTGTATCATCTGTTTCTTTTTGTTTTTGATTTTTTTTTTTTTTTCTTCTTTTCCTAAATGTTACGAAAAAATTGATGATAATTTAAGGAATAAAGAAGACGCAGTATATTATATATAATTATATATAGACACGCGGAGTGTTTAAATTTTTTGGTGAACATTTTATTGTATAATAATAATAATAATAATAATAATAATAATAATTTGTAAATAGATGCGCAGATGATCGGAACGTGTTTATTAAATAATTAATTCATTAATTTATTGGATGAAAATTGAGTGTCTTTTTCGCGAAATGCGTGGTATATGTATATATACACCTATATATTACCTATAGTATGTATAAGTTTTTGTTTTCTTCTTAATATAGAGTAGCTAAAAACTTAATTACCGTTATTATACATAATTATATACAGATATACAGGGTGAATTTTCTCCAAGGTCCGTAGAGGGCGTGGCTTAAATAGTCTGAAACTCCGCCCCCTCCAATTCATACTTGTAATTGTTAGAATAACAATTCTCACTAATTGTCAGCTACTATAATACCTGATAATAACAACTATGAATAGAAGAAGGCGGAGTCTCAGTCAATTCAAGCCACACCCTCTCCGGACCCCGGAAAAAATTCACCCTGTATAATAGACTGTTTTTTTTTTTTTTTTTTGTTTTTCAAAATTTTTGTCTTTTCTTTTTCTTTTTTCGTTTAGTTTCATTCATTAATTAAATGTAATAATAATAATTATCTATTAAAGTGTAGATGATGATAATAATCAACTCTATAGTTGAGTATAGAAATAGAAGTAGAAGTAGAAGTAGATCTAATTATTATTTATAATCGATTAATACAGTCTATATGTATAGTTATAGGTACAGGTATATTATATATAAAGATTAAATTCTATTTATGGATAACTAACAATGAAAATAATTGTAATAGAAGAAGAAGAAAAAGCAAAAAAAAAAAAAAGCACTAATATATTGCAATTGCATTAATATAGTCATTAAACGTGAGTTGAAAATGTTTGTTGAGGTTTTTTTTTTTTTTTTTTTCTTGTCTTTGTTTTTTTTTTTTTTTTTTCTCTTCGTTTGTTGTAAAAATAAATTTTTATAATTTCTATATAATATTATATATATTATTGTATATAATATAATGTGTGATAAAATTTCGCAGGGCAGGCTATATACTACATAATAAATAATAATATATTAGGCATTTCATATACTAATTCGAACTGGGCCTGAATCTTTGACCGCGGCCATCCAGGTGTTGAGAAAAACAAAAAAAAAACTTCAAAAATTCACGACGCGCTCGAATTTGATTTTCAAAAAAATCTGGAAAAGAAAAAAAATTCTAATTGCTATTCGGAGTCAGAAGAATGATAAAAAAAAAATCGCGGATCAGTACATCTGAGAAGTCGAGGGTCAGAGTCTAGTTCGAATTCGTATATATATATATATGGAATGCTCCATACATCCCTTACGGAAAATACACTCAATTTTTGAGTGTAAACACTGAATTTTGGGTATAAGCACTGAATTTTGGGTATAACCCTAGGAAATTCAGTTACACCAAAAGTACACGGTGTAGGTCTGCGGTGTAATATTGGTGTAATTTTGGCAAAACTCTATAATGCGTCCAAAATTACACCAAAATGGGTCGGGTGTGAAATTGGTGTAAAGGTGGTGTAAAAAATTCTGAGATACACCGTGTGATTTTGGTGTAATTTTTGACGCATTATAGAGTTTTACCAAAATTACATCAATATTACACCAAAATCAAACCACACCCAAAATACACCAAAATGACACCAGAAATATTGGTGTAAATGAATCCGCTAGGGAAGCACTGAATTTTGGGTGTAAAACTCTTAAATTGGGAGTTGACATTCAAATTTCGAGTGTTGAACTCCCAAAGTGAGAGTTAACTCCCGAATTTCGAGTGTCAAACTCCCAAATTGAGAGTTGACTCCCAAATTCCGAGTTGACTCCCAAATTGAGATTTGACTCCCAAATTTCGAATGTCGAACTCCCAAATTGAGATTTGACTACCAAATTTCGAGTGTCGAACTCCCAAATTGAGAGTTGACTCCCAAATTTCGAGTTGACCCCCAAATTGAGATTTGACTCCCAAATTTCGAATGTCGAACTCTCAAATTGAGATTTGACTCCCAAATTTCGAATGTCGAACTCCCAAATTGAGATTTGACTACCAAATTTCGAGTGTCGAACTCCCAAATTGAGAGTTGACTCCCAAATGAGTGACACCCATCAGAGAGTCAACACTCAACTGCGAGTCAGCACCCAAGTTAGGTGTACGAAAGTACACCTTAGTTGAGAGTCACTACTGAGTGTTATTTCAAGGGTTATTTTTAGTGTTATTTTGAGTGTTTTTTCCGTAAGGGATATGTATATATATATATATATATATATATAATACAGATGTATATTTACATCTATACTTATGTGTATATTAATTAATTAATAATTATATAGCTGTACGTAAAGCGGTAAGGCATATTGTTAAGATATGTTGTCAGCTGCTGAGAGACAATTATCATCATCATCATCATCTGTTATAGGGCCTGCGGTATTATCTAATGATTTTTGGCTTTTTTTTTTTTGTTTTTTGTCCAAAAGCCCCTTAGAAAAATATTTGATTGTATAATAACAACAACAACAATAATAATAATAATAATAATAATAATAATAATAACAATAATAACAATAACAATAATAATGATAATAATAACGATAAATAACAATAACAACAACAATATCATTATAATAATAGGCAGGATCATGTAATAATTGTTGAAAAATTTCTTCGAAAATCATTTCTATTTTTTTTTTTTTTTTTTTTTTGTCATTTGCTTCGTTAATTGAATAGAAGAATTGAGTTATTAAAACAAATAAAAACACGCACCCAGACGATATGGGTATAATATATTATATATGAGATAAGATAGATTTTTTATAAATAAATAAATAAATAAATAAATAAATAAATAAATAATTATATTATAATACTATACACCTATGTATATATAGTAGGTATATTAGCTATGTGTGTATAGAGACCGAATTAATTTATTGTGCGTGCTGCTATTATATATATATATGAAGCTATTAATTATTAAACTCAAATGATACAATTTACATTTTGTTGTTATTTATTTTTTGTTAATATTTCGCCTATTGCGATACAAATTTATATATAATTAATATTGTACGTATAATATAGTATATACTATATATTATATATAGTGTATATTTATTTATTCATTTATTTATTGTGTATACAGGATGAGTTTTCTCCTGGGTTCTGAAAGGGTGTGACTTAAATCGTCCGAGACTCCGCCTTACTTGTAATTGCCAGAATAACAATTCTCACTCATTGTCAGCTACTATTACCTGATAATAACAAATACGAACAGAAGGAGGCTGAGTCTCAGACGATCTAAGTTACACCCTCTCCGGACCCCAGACAAAACTCACCCTGTACATATATATATATATATACATCTAGGTATCAGGTATGTAATAATTATATCTCTAAGTTGTTTGTTCTTTGAATTTCTTGTTCTTGTTTGTTTTTATTATTATTATTATTATTATTATTATTATTATTTTTAATTAACTAATAAATTATCTTTATAGCCTCACTCTAGCGTAGTAGTAGTAGTAGTAGTAGTAGTAGTAGTAGTGGTATAGTACAGTAGGTATACCATATATAATTAAAATTAATATCCTGCCCTGTTCTTCAGCAGTAATTATTATTATTATTATTATTATTATTATTATTATTATTTTCTCCTTCCGTTCTATCGCTTCTTTCCAATAAATAATGAATTAATTATTTACTAATATTATAATTTTAGGTTTTTAATTATTAATTATTAATTTTAATTTTACTTTGGCACGTATACAGTACACATGTTTTTTTTTTTTATTAAAATCAGCAATTCTTTATAAATGAATTATTCATCATCAATAATTTTATATATATTATATATTATTCTTTATTATTCATTCGCTCATTTATTTATTTATTTATTTATTTATTTATTTATTTATTTATTTATTTATTTATTTATATTCAATCGAATAACATGTAATTACTATTCATTATTATTACTATCACTATATACAATATATATAATATTATATGATGATCAGAGTTTTTAATTTTTATTTTGAATATCGTTTATTTTTCTTCTGCTTTTTTTCTTTTCTTCATTTTTTTATTTCTTCCTTCTTTAAAGTTTGTGTGTATATATATATATATATATATATATATATATATATATACTATAATTATATAATTATATATTATATACTATATATAATATTGTAAGCATTAACAATTCCCATATTATAGTCTATATATTATACAGCGGGAAGCGACTATACATATAGGTAAACTCACTTCACAAATTTCAGTAACGCATTAGTCAACAGTATGAGTATATACATGTACATATTTATATATATATACTATATATAATCATATTATTATTAATATTAATAATATTATACTAAAATCACGATAATCAGTGTTGTTTTGCTGCATTATTAATATTTTATGTATAGCTATATTAATAATTAATTATCTAATTAATTAATTAATTAATTAATTAATCAATCAATTGTTCATTTCATCATACGATTATTATTATTATTATTATTATTATTACTATTATTATTATATTAGAATACATTTTGGCACAGTGCTGCAGCAATAATTTATATAGTATCATATTATATGAGGAAATAAAAAGAAAAAGAAAAAAGAAAAAAAAAAAATTAAGTTTAAAATCATAATTTATATATATACAGGGTGTAAATTCTCCGGGGTCTGATCTGGGAGGAGCTTTGACGTGCCGAAGCTCCGGATTCTTCTATTCCGTGTACTATACGTGTCAATGTAAACAAATTTGGAGATGAGGGTATCTGCTTGATAATTCCACACATACTATTATTCTGAAGCGAACGAGTATGAATAGAAGAAGGCGGAGCTTAGGCACGTCGAAACTCTTCCCAGATCAGACCCCGGAGAATTTACACCCTGTATATGTATCAATAATAATACTGACGATTAATTTCATTAATTATATTACATATCTATACTATATGTATAAATATACAGGGTGAATTTTTCTCTGAGATCGCATAAGGGAGGGGCTTATCATCGCAAACGCCTCCGCCTCTTTCTTTTCATACTTGTTCTCGTCATATCGACATAAAACCGACTTTTATGCTCTCCTTTTCCGGAGTGTATAACATGAATGTTCTTATTTCTGACGATTTAGACGGCACGTGAAAATAAAAGTGTGATTTTGCGCTGATAAGCCCCTCCCTCATAAAATAGCAGAGAAAATTCACCCTGTATTATATATAGCTATAATAATTAATTTTCATTAGACATAATATAATATAATATATATATATATATATAATTATCATCGAACAACGAATCAACCAACCGATCAATCAACAATATTAATTTATTTCTTTCATTTATTATTACAACATTTATTTAGAATAAATAAATTGCAGTATTTTTTTTTTCATTTTTCTTGTGTGTGTATTAAAAACTCGTTCATTTTTTTTTTTTTTTTTTTTTTCGTGCAGCAGTATTGTTAATATTATTATTATTCGGTTATTTTTAATTTTTGTTAATCTTCAATTTTAAAAATTTTTTTTTAATATTAACGCTAATTATATATATATATAAACAGGGTGATCATTCTTCGGGGTCTGATCTGGGAGGAGCTTCGACGTGCTGAAGCTCCGCCTTCTTCTATTCGTGTGCTTGTAAACAAATTTGGAGATGAGGATATCTGCTTGATAATTAATCACTATTATTCTGAATAGAAGAAGGCGGAGCTTCGGCACGTTGAAGCTCCTCCCAGATCAGAACTCGGAGAATGACCACCCTGTATATATACTATATACAGCCTGATTCCCAAGTCGCGGAAAAGATTTCACATGCAGATTCCTTGTCGAAATCTAAGAATAAAGTTCCTTATCAAAAACTTCGAGGGAGCGGTCGTTCCTGAGTTATGGAAGGTTTAGTCCACCCAATAAGACGGCCGTAACGTGACGTGCTCAGTCTCGTAGCAATTCTCTAAAAGTGATAGTGCCCGCGTCGTTTGAACTTTGCCTGAAATTTTGGTTTCTTATTCCGTAATTTTTAGTATTTACGTCGTTCGGTCGGTCATTCTCGTGCCCTACGTCGTTCGCCCCGTAGTTGACGTTGTCCAGGTGGTCAAACTGGTGACTCACATTCCCCAGGTCTTTTGCTTCGTAGTTTTTAGTCAAGTTGTCGTCAGGCAGGTAATTTCCGACCTCCAGGATTATCACTACGTTTTTGACGTTGTCCAGGTGACAACTTGACTAAAAACTACGAAGCAAAAGACCTGGGGAATGTAAGTCACCAGTTTGACCACCTGGACAACGTCAACTACGAGGCGAACGACGTAGGGCACAAGAATGATCGACCGGATGACGTAACGACTGAAAATTACGAAATAAAAACCAGAAATTTCGTGCAAAGTTCATACGACGCGGGCACTATTAATTTGACAGGATTGCTACGAGACTGAGCATGTCATGTTATGGCCGTCTTATTGGGTGGATTAAACCTTCTCTAACTCAGGAACGACCGCTCCCTCGAAGTTTTTGATAAGGAACTTTATTCTTGGATTTCGACAAGGAATATGCATGTGAAATTTTTTCCGTTACTTGTGAATCATGCTGTATATAAATAATATAGTATATTTCAAAGGGAGGATGTCAACTGTCTTGTTTTCTCTCACACCTAGGTATATATTTATTACGTATAGTATCTATGTTTTGTAGTATATATACCTATATATATTGTATGTATATAGTATTTAATAACAATTATACTATATATTTACTGATTTTTTAAACGTCATGGGTTTTTTTTTTTTTTTTTTTTGTTGTTTTAGTTTTTATTTATTCATTTATTTATTTTTATCTTCATTTTCATTTTCATTATCATTTTTTCCTGCTTCTTTTGAGTATATTGACACTTTTTTTTTTTTTTTTTTAATCTTTTTAGTATTAATTTCTTCATATTTTTTTTTTTTTTTTTTTTTTTTTGTAGTCTTTGATATCGTTTTGTTCTTTTCGTTTTGTGAATACGATATATCATCCCACCACCTGGGCCCACCTCCTCTCAATTTATTTTCTACTTGTCGAACGAGTCACCAGACAATATTATAATGCAATATTGTATTTAATTATTTAGATCCGTTACACAGACCCCCCCCCGGCGTATGTTGCACTATATTCATATTAATACAAATAGATATAGATAAAAATTCAATAAAATGCAGTGTCATACGCGCGTAATATCTAAATAAATTTATTTCGTTATTTTCTTACTCGAATCTCTGTATTGGGATCCTTGGAATGGGCGTGGCTTTGAAATTTTAGCCTTGTTTGAGTAGTTCTATTTTTGTCACTAGTTGGCGTATCGAGGTTCTAAGCCCTCTCATTGGTTACTGTAGTCTTCTTAGAACAGTTCTATTTTCTGCCACTAGTTGGCGTATCGAGGTTCTAAGGTTCCCAATATAATAATCATATGAAAGAAGTTATATTTGCATTATCTTTTTATTTTATTTTTTCCATACGATTTCATGTTTCATCTTTCATTAGCCATGATCATGTGATAATGATTAGAACTCACGTGATTCCGATCGTACGTCACTGCAAATTAATAATTTTGTCGTAATTGTACCCAAGAAATTTTTAAAGTTTTGATAAATCGGGGCGAAATCGGATCTGTTTAAATTTTTTCTGGTAACTCGTCGTTCAAGATTTAGAGCTAAGGAGGCTCTGGCTCAGAGGTGGGGGACTCTTGCTACGCCTCCAGGAATATCAAAGCCGTTGGCTTCGGCTCCAGGTTACTCTTCTTTGCCTCAACTACGAGGAATTCGATTTCGTTACGATCCCTTCTCGCGAATGAGTCCGCTATCAATCTAGCCACTTCCTGGTGGTGAAGTCCTGCGAAACGATTTTTGAGTGAAACAGGGGGGACAGGGACACATTTCGATTATTATCCGAGCCCACGGTGTCAAAAACGTGAAGAAAAAAAGAACAGCGCCAATCAAAGTTCAATTCCTAACACATGCGTCCAATTTTATGAGCGCTGTGCATTTCTTTTTTTGTCTTTTCGACCAAAAAGAGGTCCCTTACGGAAAATACACTCAATTCCTGAGTTTGAACACTGAATTTTGGGTGTAAAACTCTTAAATTGGGAGTTGACTTTCAAATTTCGAGTGTTGAACTCCCAAATTGAGAGTTAACTCCCGAATTTCGAGTGTCGAACTCCCAAATTGAGAGTTGACTACCAAATTTTGAGTGTCCAACTCCCAAATTGAGGGTGGACTCCCAAATTTTGAGTGTCGAACTCCCAAATTAAGAGTTCACTCTCAAATTTCGAGTGTCGAACTCCCAAATTGAGAGTTGACTCCCAAATTCCGAGTGTTGAACTCCCAAATTGAGAGTTGACTACCAAATTTTGAGTGTCCAACTCCCAAATTCAGGGCGGACTCCCAAATTTTGAGTGTCGAACTCCCAAATTAGGAGTTGACTCCCAAATGAGTGACACCCAACAGAGGGTCAACACTCAACTGAGAGTCAACACCCAAGTTAGACCCAAGACACATTTCGATTATTATCCGAGCCCACGGTGTCAAAAACGTGAAAAAAAAAAGAACAGCGCCAATCAAAGTTCAATTCCTAACACATGCGTCCAATTTTATGAGCGCTGTGCATTTCTTTTTTTGTCTTTTCGACCAAAAAGAGGTCCCTTACAGAAAATACACTCAATTCCTGAGTTTGAACACTGAATTTTGGGTGTAAAACTCTTAAATTGGGAGTTGACTTTCAAATTTCGAGTGTTGAACTCCCAAATTGAGAGTTAACTCCCGAATTTCGAGTGTCGAACTCCCAAATTGAGAGTTGACTACCAAATTTTGAGTGTCCAACTCCCAAATTGAGGGTGGACTTCCAAATTTTGAGTGTCGAACTCCCAAATTAAGAGTTCACTCTCAAATTTCGAGTGTCGAACTCCCAAATTGAGAGTTGACTCCCACATTCCGAGTGTTGAACTCCCAAATTGAGAGTTGACTACCAAATTTTGAGTGTCCAACTCCCAAATTCAGGGCGGACTCCCAAATTTTGAGTGTCGAACTCCCAAATTAAGAGTTGACTCCCAAATGAGTGACACCCAACAGAGGGTCAACACTCAACTGAGAGTCAACACCCAAGTTAGGTGTACGAAAGTACACCTTAGTTGAGAGTCACTGCTGAGTGTTATTTTAAGGGTTATTTTGAGTGTTTTTTCCGTAAGGGGTGGGCTACTAGGGATAGGCTTCAAAAATTCTTTTTTTTTAACTCGTTCGTTAATTTTCGATTATTTTCCAAATAACGAACCTTGTACTTTGTGCCCATCTACTTCGAGGATTAATTGCCCAACCTCGAGTCCACCAGCCTCAAAAGCTGCGCCATTGTCCTGAGAATGGAGAAAACAAAGAGAGAGAGAGAGAGAGAGAGAGAAAAAAAAATTAATTAATTTCAAAATCGAGTAGAAAAAAATAATTATATTTATTTTTAATTTAATTTTTTATTTTTTCTCTTACGTGAATGTTGATTATCCGAGGCAATGGATGTTTCGTGTTGGCACCACCCTCGATGGCGATACCCAAAATCGACTTCGTCTTCCTTACGGTGATTCTCAAATTTCCCTGATGGTCAGGTACGACCAAAGCACCATCCTCTTCTCGTCCCCCAGCCATATCACCGCGTGCGAGTCTCTGGGCGCTGTGATGTCGCCTAGGTGGACCCCCGGATCCTCCACTTCCGTTTGTACCGCTCCCAGAACCGACGTCCTCAAGTAGTTGAGCCTCCTGCATATCGAAACTGCGAGATAGTTTGTGCGCGAGTTCCTGTAACGCCGAAATAATGTTACAGTCTATTTTGAATTTTTTTTTTTTTACAGCCAATTATTTTTTTTTCTCAGACTTGCTCGATAGCTGCTCCAGGTATATCACATCCTAACAGCATTTTTATACAAATTTAATAACCGCAGATCTTTGAGTTTGTTATTTTTTTCAACAATTTTACAATTTTTTTTTTTTTAGTTCGCGATTTTGGATCCGAAATTTCGACATTTACTATTTCGATCTTGAATTGTTAATCGATGAACCATAAACCGCGTGGGAATTAATTTCCACGAAATTCTATCATATTGGAGTCACAATTTTGGATTCTACTTCTTCAACGATTTATATAAATTCAAAAGGAGCCGCCCCCAGCGAAAAAAAAAGAAGAAATTTCTTTCATTCGTATCAATCAAATTTATCGAATAATTTCCAAAAATGATGTCAGGGTGTATACGAAGACTTTTTCTTTATTTTGAAAACGTCTTTCAATAATGAATGAAGACGATCTGGAAAAATGTATAATATATATAATTATATAGTTATATCATATGCGAGAGAGAATTAAAAAAACATACAATTATATAAAATATACAGGGTGAGTCAATTGAAACTCCGAGAATGGGAGGAGCTTATTTGCGGTTAACAGGCTCCTCTTATAGGTCACTTATTTATCCTCGACTGTGTGAGAGAACGAAAGTAATAACAAATGACAATAAGAATTGTCAATGTGTATTAACCAGCTAAGCTCCTCCCATTCTCGGAGTTTCAACTGACTCACCCTGTATATAATAAATTGACTATTCAAAGAGAGGCTCACGCAGTAATCAATAATAATGTGTGTATATTATAAGGGGGAACGGTCCGAAGAGGGGCACCTCAGATAAAAATTGGTACAAAATTGTTTCTATTTTTTTGTTTTAATGATCAAAAATCCATTTCTATTCTAATATTTCATCGATTTTTTACACTGCCCGCCCCCCCCCCCCCCCCCCCCCCCCGTTCTCCCCTATAATAATAAATAATAATAATAAATAATAATAATAATGTAAAATACGAAATAAATCATGCTGCAGCAGATATTATATAAATATATAATAAATAGGCTGATATAGTAGTGGTGGTTGGTGGGTGGTGGGGTGTGGTTGTGCTCGGAGAGTGGAGGTGTCACGTAAAAATACGTATATAATATATATATATACAAAATTTTAATCAATCAATCAATTAATTGAATAATTTAATTAATTAATTAATTATCTAGTATATTTGATATATTAAGTAATAATTAATTATATTCTAATAATATGATAATAATTATCTGTTATATAAATGTAGAAAATGTCATCAATCTCATTGAGATATATTATATAATTATTTTAAATAATGATTTTCAGGTAATATAATATGCGGTTATTATTTCCGGTAACTAATATATATAATATGCAGACATCCTATAAATTTGTGCAATGTAAAATTTAATCAAGAAAAACAAAAAAAATAAAAAAAAAAAAAAAAAAGAAAAGATGCTGCAGGTATGTGTATGGTATAATATACAGGGTGAGTTTCCTCTGATATCGCGCACGAGGGAGGGGGCTTATCAGCGCAAACGCTCCGCCCCTTTCTATTCATACTTGTTTGAGATTATCAGTTTTTACGGTGCGTGATAAGAAGTAGAGAGTTTCCGATGATCGCATAAGCCCCTCCCTCATCCGCGATATCAGAGAAAACTCACCCTGTATATAACGTATTACGAATTATGATGTGTATATAGTATAATATGTCTATCTTTGTAGAAAGTCAATAATAATAATAATTATTATTATTATATCGTGCGAATTGTTATTGGTGAAAAAAAAAAAAAAAAATTGAATAATTAATGAATAAATGAATGAATGAATAAATTAATTAATTAATTGTGTGTGACGCAAAAAAAAAAAAAAAAAAAAAACAATGCCAGTAGCTATCTATCTATCTATCTATTTATCCATTCATCTATATCTATCTATCTATCTATTAAAATCGAGGAAAGTACTCTCACATTTGATGTGGTATATATATATAATATATAATTATCTATCACTGTATTGTATTGCACTGCAGTGCAGAGATCGATGCAGTGTGGAAGGAGTGCAGGTCTATAATTTCATCGAATTTCACTTTCTCCTATTTCTCTCTCTCTTTTTTTTTTTTTTTTTTTTCAATATTTTTGCTTCTTTTTTTTCTCTCTCGCTCTCTCTCTCTCTCTCTCTCACAGCAGCAACGTATCGTATTGATTATACATATACTATGTCGTTATAGTTTCTCATATTAGAAAAGACTCTTCCTCGTTGATATTAAATGTTTCGCAAGAAAAGAAAAAAAAAAAAAGAAATGAAAAAAAAAAAAAAAAAAAAAAAAACAGAATAAATATAAATAATAAAAATTATCATATCGTTTGTATGTGATAATTTTTTTTAATATTATATACTGAGCATGCCCAAGACATCTAGTATCGTGCTCGATTAGGTATTCATCAATATATACGCGCAGTATTAGAGTGGTGAAAATTTAACTGACTTGTTTTTAATTTGACTTCTTTTTTAGTTTATCTTTTTTTTATTTTTCTATAAATTTTAGGGGAGGGGGTAACAAATTTCGAATTATTTAGAGCATGATTTATAGAAATTATTGAGATTTATGAGATTTCGGTAAAAAGAGTGATCGTGCTAAAGTCGAGAAGGGAAAGAATACACAACGACTCGAATTGAGAAGAAAAGCGAGACCAGCCAGATTCCAATTTTCCGATATAAATAAAAACACCTGAAATTGTCACCCTCTTTTTCATTTCCAGTAAATTTCGGCGGGAAGATTCAGTTTTTCATATAAAACCCCTCGTTCTCATCGCTATATAAGTTTTGATTTATATGTACCTCCGAAAGCAAAAAAAAAAAAAAAAAAATTGTCAATATACTTAATCGAGTTCGAAAGAATATCGACGCCCCATACGAATAACAGCATATTTCAGATTCCGGGTGAAAAAGAGCACGTTTCAAATTCCGGGTGGAAAAGAGCACATTTCAGATTCCGGGTGGAAAAGAGCACGTTTCAGATTCCGAGTGAAAAAGAGCATGTTTCAGATCCCGGATGGAAAAGAACACGTTTCAGATTGAGAACGAAAAATAGCACGTTTCAGATTCACTCGAAAACTAGCACAATTCAGGTTGAACCGAATATTACTCATTAGCAAGTGTCAGGTAGGTTTATTATGAGATTGAATTAATCATTCAATGATAGAATTGAATCGAGTTTTTGTGCATAATTGTGCATTTCCAATTTCATAATAAACCTACCTGACACTTACTAATAAGACAAAAATAAGATGAAAATCAAGTTCAATTCAAGTTCAAATCAAGTTCATTTGCTTCAAATGAAGTAAATGAGGCAAATGAGGCAAAGTGAAGCAAATTAAGCAAATATGAGGCAAAGTGAAGCAAATATGAGGCAAAGTGAAGCAAATTAAGCAAATATGAGGCAAAGTGAAGCAAATATGAGGCAAAGTGAAGCAAATGAGGCAAAGTGAAGCAAATATGAGGCAAAGTGAGGCAAATGAGGCAAATGAGGCAAAGTGAAGCAAATTAAGCAAATATGAGGCAAAGTGAAGCAAATGAGGCAAAGTGAAGCAAATATGAGGCAGTGAGGCAAATATGAGGCAAATGTGAGGCAAAGTGAAGCAAATGTGAGGCAAATGAGGCAAAGTGAAGCAAATAAAGCAGATATGAGGCAAAGTGAAGCAAATATGAGGCAAAGTGAGGCAAATATGAAGCAAAGTGAAGCAAATCAAGCAAGGTGAAGCAAATGTGAGGCAAATATGAGGCAAAGTGAAGCAAGTGAGGCAAATATGAGGCAAATATGAGGCAAATGAGGTAAAGTGAAGCAAATGTGAGGCAAATGAGGCAAAGTGAAGCAAATAAAGCAAATATGAGGCAAAGTGAAGCAAATATGAGGCAAATGAGGCAAAGTGAAGCAAATAAAGCAAATATGAGGCAAAGTGAAGCAAATATGAGGCAAAGTGAGGCAAATCAAGCAAAGTGAAGCAAATGTGAGGCAAAGTGAAGCATATGAGGCAAAGTGGGGCAAATATGAGGCAAAGTGAAGCAAATGAAGTAAATATGAGGCAAAGTGAGGCGAATGAGGCAAACATGAGGCAAAGTGAAGCAAATGAGGCAAATGTGAGGCAAAGTGAAGCAAATGAGGCAAATATGAGGCAAAGTGAAGCAAATATGAGGCAAAGTGATACAAATGAAGCAAATATGAGGCAAATGAGGCAAAGTGGGGCAAATATGAGGCAAATGAGGCAAAGTGAAGCAAATGTGAGGCAAATGAGGCAAAGTGAAGCAAATAAAGCAAATATGAGGCAAAGTGCAGCAAATATGAGGCAAAGTGAAGCAAAGTGAAGCAAATATGAGGCAAATGAAGCAAATATGAGGCAAAGTGAAGCAAATAAAGCAAATATGAGGCAAAGTGAGGCAAATGTGAGGCAAAGTGAAGCAGATGTGAGGCAAAGTGAAGCAAATGAGGCAAATATGAGGCAAAGTGAAGCAAAGTGAAGCAAATATGAGGCAAAGTGAAGCAAATATGAGGCAAAGTGAGGCAAAGTGAAACAAATATGAGGCAAAGTGAGGCGAATGAGGCAAATATGAGGCAAAGTGATACAAATGAGGCAAATATGAGGCAAATATGAGGCAAATATGAGGCAAAGTGAGGCAAACGAGGCAAAGTGAAGCAAAGTGTTTTGCTGTTTTAGTTAAATTTTAAATATCACTTGGGACTTATGCGTAACTTTGCCTAGACTAGACTTGGGGAAAAAACATTTTAGTACTGCCTTGTAGAGAATTATTTTTTTCTATAGTAGAATTTTTTTTCTATATTATTGAACGAATCTATCTTCACGTCCAGTCTATTTTCACGTCTGCGATTGTTGGCCCCAACTTCCAGGCCCTGCTCATTAGTAATATTCGCTTCGCCTGAATTGTGCTAGTTTTCGAGTGAATCTGAAACGTGCTATTTTTCATTCTCAATCTGAAACGTGTTCTTTTCCATCCGGAATCTGAAATGTGCTCTTTTCCACCCGGAATTTGAAACGTGCTCTTTCTCACCCGGAATCTGAAATGTGCTGTTATTCGTATCGGGCGTCGATATACTCGATCGAGTATTTTACGTGACATTTGGAATCTGTTCTTACTTGGACATATTATTCACGATTATCAATGTGACATTAAATTATTGGGATTCATCACCAATTGAAAAAAAAAGAAAAGAAAACAAATTCTACCACTCTGATACCGCGATTTATATTTAAATACATATATTATTAATATAAATATTGAAAAATTTGTCAAAAAATGAATGAAGAATCAAATGTGCAATACATCTAATACACGAAACACACTCTCGTTCTATATATTATAATATACAGGGTGAGTTTTCTACGGGGTCTGATATGGGAGGAGCTTTCAGCACGTTGAACGCAATTCTCCCAGATCAGACCCCGGAGAAAACTCACCCTGTATAATATGGGTGACTATGTCACTATGGCACATCACTATATATCTCTATAGATCACAATTATTATTATTATCAATAAATTTTGAAGTAAAGATATGGAGGAAAGAAAAAAAGGGAAAAATATTCTAATTATTTGAATTAATTGTATAATATTATATATATCTATAATTTTCTAAAATCATGCCAGACTGTTGTGGATATACTAGTAGTGTGTTTTTTGTGTGTTGTGTTGTGTTGTGTTGTGATTTTTTTTTTTTCTTTCATATCAAATTGTCATCCTTTTTTTTTTTTTTTTATTGTTTCATCATCATCCTTCTCATCCTCCTATTTCCATCTTCTTTTTCTTCTTCTTCTTCTTCTTCTCCTTCTCTTCTCAATTTTCTTCTTACTCTTCGTAATATACTCCACGTTTATTATTCATCATTCTATGTATACCACATGTAAAATACCTACTCGAATTTTTTTTTGCTTCGTCCCAATATTCTCACGAACAAATATCTACATAGGAGCCTGAAGGGTCGGAGGACAATGTAAGTAAACCTCCCAAAAAAAAAAAAAAAAAAAAAAACGATTCTCTTATATTAAAATCAAAGGAGGAGAATAAAGGAAACTAAGAAAAAAAATGAAAAACCCGATTTTTACTCTCATGGAAGCAAATGTTCCAATTCATTCGATTTTGAGATGATCCGTCGAATTTGTCTTTTTTTTTCTTCATATTTTACTATAGAGATCCGAGAGCAGGAAGATTTTTTCAAATCATCAAAACTCATCTCCTCGACTCTGATTGTCTGATTTTTTTATGGAATATAGTGAAATGTCGTAAAATCTGTGACGTTTTTCAAAACCCAAAAGAAAAGTACCAAAATCGAAAAACGATATCAGAATAAAACAAAAAAAAAGAAAAAACACCCTTCAGTCATCTATCAGTTAATATTTCATGAGGTTGGATTTTTTTTCACGATGATGATGATGTGGAAATTGTTTTTTTTTTTGTTTTTTTTTTTTTTTTTAAGTTCCGGTGTGTGCGTTGTGCGTGGGTGTATTTTTTTTTTTTTTTTCGCGTCGTGTCAATATTACGATAGATTCTAAAAAGATTGTTTTTCAAATTTTTTTCGGCTTGAGTTATTGTTTTTTTTTTTTTTTTTTGGTTTTTTTTTTTGGTTTTTTGCAGAGGAGAGAGACTGTAACTTACTAGGGGCCTGGCGCCCCAGTACCAGGACTTGACGCGCTGGGTAAGGCCACCGAGAAGGTGGGTCCGCCACCCACCGAAACCCCCACCGCCACTCTCCGAGCTCCTTTCCTGATCCCTGACCTCCTCGTCCTCATCATCCTCTTCGCGATCCCTTTCGCCTCGTCTCCCATTTCCAATCATCTCAGCGTCGCTACCCTCGCAACCGCCGTCGCTCTCCTAGCACAACACAACCCCCAAAGAACACCAGTTTCTTGTTAGCCCGAGATAGTTTTTTTTTTTTTTTTTTGGTTTTGTTTTTATTTATTTTTTGAAAAATTTTTTTACCGTCGATTTTGATGCTCATTTCATATTATTTCTGGTCCCACGAATTTTTTCGAACGACCTATACGAAAAGATTTGAAGAAAAAAGAAAAAAAAAAAATTCCTACAAAAATATGTACCTACTACAACTTTTAATTAATTTTCCTCATTTTTCCTATACGATGTGATCGATGTGATTTCTTTCGTGAAATTTGTTTAGATAATTAGCTAAAAGATCGGATAATCTGAATAATAAATTAAATCGTTATTTCGTTGACAATTCAAATTGTTACCGATCATCCCCTGCCTGTAGCTTCGGTGTTAAATTTTGTCACGATTTAAGGCGACGATCGAGCGCGTTTTGTGTTTTTGTAAATGGAAACAAAAATTAGAAAAAAAAAAAGCAAATGAAAAGTAAAAAATGACAATAATGATCCATAACTCGTTTAACAGCTCTCTACTACCGATCTCACTAACAATCGAGTACATATCTATTTTAAAAATCGATTTGAAGAAGAAACCACCTAGTTGCGGTTTAGTTGTGTCAGTAGGTTATAAATCTAGAGTATAGGTATATAGGTATATCGTTATGGGCTGATCGGATCGGCGATTCATCGGTAGGATCTGAGGATTATTATAAGATCAAGGAGTACACTGCAGACTTCGGGGAAAAATATCTAGGTATATACCGGTCACTAACCCGTCGAGGGTCTAGTCGTCTAGTGAGCAAACTCTTCAGACTACGTAAACGCTGTAAGAGCTAGCTGGTGTTGTGACTCATAAAGAAAGTTGGGGATCGGCCTCGGCCGTCATCAGAGAACCGCGGAAGTGCCTTATACCTCCGGGGTTTTGTTCTATTCGTTAGTGGTAAACAAAAATTACGTTCTTTGGATACCGATTTCTCGTTCTGACCGGTCTACGACGGCGTTGAATCGTTTTACAATGTTGAGAATTAAAGAGAAGACAATTTTAAGATCGATATCGGTATGAAAATTGCGCCCAAAGTCGGTTTTCACGATTGAGAAAATGATTATCGTAGTCGTAGGTGAGAATCGGTTGAGATAAATTGTATATAAGTGCGTATCGGCTTGTGAAAATAAATGTAGAGATCGAGAACGGTGTAATACGAGTGATTACTGTCGTCGAGAATGAAAATCAGCGTGAGATCGGCGGAGATAAATTGTACACAGCCGCAAATAGTGTTGGGAAAAAAGTGTGAAGATCGAAATCGGTATAATTAGAAGTTTGGAATGTCCTTAGTAGGGGTTTTGTTGTATAAAAATAGACAAAACGCGATGATTCTCTGGGTTTAGAATCGAGATCGGTAAATATAACTTATATACAGAGAGGTATAATTGAACGCAGAGATCCGTGGCCGAGTTGAGGAGCGAGTAATGTCGGTTTGGCAACGCTGCGAGTATGCCATATGCCTACGCTCTTACCTGAGCAGCCCCTCCTGTCTCACCTGTTAGACGCAAACCTCTCTCTTTCTCTGTCTCTGTCGCTCCTCAGGCTTTTATATATACACTTTTCATCCTCCTCGCGCAACCGTTCACTAGCACAGTTGATCAGGTAAGTCATTCCAGCTCGCCTCCGAGCGCGAGGGTTATACTCACAGTCAGTCGCTTCGCCATCATCATCGGGAGCGGTTTATTTCCTCTGAGCTATTCCTCGATAACCCGGAAACTCGAATTTCAAGTTTTGTTTTTTAACGATCATCGAGAAGATCGATAGCGAGATCGGTAAATTTCAATCAAAACAGGTGAGCAGACTTAATTATATTCAGTCTTGAATCGTAGTAAACGACTCGAATGGCAATACCGATTTATGATACGTAAGAAATGACCAAATATCGTTCTCTTCCTGTTTTTTTTTTTTTTCATCTCTTTATTATTATCTTTGCGTTCTTTAGAACAATCTACATTTCGGATCAATAACTAGCCAGAAAAACAACGATCTACCGATTTCTATGGATCTAAAATTCGCCATTGAAGTGTTAAAAGAAGACCTTGCCGATTTAGGTATTTTTTATTGCGTTCTTACACAATCTGTGTACGTCAAATTATTATCTATTCGTACACATAACGGCTCGCACTGATCATTCTAGAATTAAAAATCGTTATGAGAATCAGAAACACATTTTGCCGATTTCTCATCATGCTAACGGACTTGTTTCTTTTTTTTTATCGCTCTGGATCATAAGGCGGTAACTTTTTTTTATCATTGAATGATTAATTACCGATCTTGCCGATCTTTCAATTTCGCGAATCATCGATTATCTCTATATCTCGTTTAGAAGGCAACTAACTGATCGCACATACGCACCTATGTATATTGGGCGAAGAGAAATTGCGTTGATCAGAGTGAGCAGTGTTACCTATACCCTACCGATATACACACCCATATACCCCGGGTTAGAAAGCCAGTTTTTTTTTATTATGAGGTCAGACCGTGACCCACGCGTTTTCAGTAATGATCATACACATGTATACACTATATAATTAAATTTATAACAATAATAACAATTTATCAAATATATAAATGCGAAAATCGGTAAAAATAAATATTACAAATTTCCTTAAATTATTATCTTATAAATTATCTATCTCTCTCTCTCTCTCTCTCTCTCTCTCTCTCTGTGCAGGTATATTTGATATTGTCATTATTGCACATCGATGTTAATTACCTAATCTTTTTATTTATATAACGATTTTTTTTTTTTTTTTTTTTTTTTTTTTAATTCTTTTTCTAACTAACGGTCAACCGATATATTCACATGACGTATAGTCTTATGTTAGGTCAGTGAAACCTGCAGCCGTTATCTAAACATCGTCACGTGCAGCAATATTTGCTCGGTATGACGTCTGATAAGTAAATAACAAATATTAGCATATATAATAATATATAGCTATATACATGTATATTATCTTGCGTAACTATATACATATATGCATATATATATATATATATATGCATATGAATAGAATTCGGTATTATTATTTTGTTATCGACAGACGGCTATATGATAAGATAGTATAAAAAAATTATATATTCCGTATTATTTATTATAAACATATACATATACTATATATATATATATATGTATAGTGTATACATATTTATTTAACCGGTTTTCACGCGTCAGTTTGTTTGGCCTTCGTGATCTTCGTTATACATATATATGAGGTATTCCACGCCGTTTCGAACGGTCAAAAAAATCACCGCTTCCGAAAAAATCGTAATTTGGTCCTCGAACACAACTATATCGAAAGAATTTTTGTGAATTTTTTCAGAATTTTCGGATTGCATTTGCGGATTTTTTCCAAACTCCAACTTTTTCTACAAACTTCCGTATCTCAAAAGCATAAGATCCTACAAGAAAATTTGTGAGACACAAAAGTTGCAGTTTCGAATCAACTTTCTGAAAAAAATTTTTTGGGAATTTCTCGAATCCCAAAAATACCAATTTTTATCAAAAATACACAAAAATCGATTTTTCAATCAATACGTCACCTTCGATTTGCCTCGATAAATCACAGAAAATACTCTCAAGTGTGGAGAACAACCCCGTATTTTTTTTTAGATGGGTGGCGCAATCGTTTGGAAGATATGCTTTATTAATTTTTTTTTTTCTGAAATTTTTTTTTTTTTCTTCTGAGAAAAAAATTAATAAAGCATATCTTCCAAACGATTGCGCCACCCATCTAAAAAAAAAAATACGGGGTTGTTCTCCACACTTGAGAGTATTTTCTGTGATTTATCGAGGCAAATCGAAGGTGACGTATTGATTGAAAAATCGATTTTTGTGTATTTTTGATAAAAATTGCTATTTTTGGGATTCGAGAAATTCCCAAAAAAAATTTTTCAGAAAGTTGATTCGAAACTGCAACTTTTGTGTCTCATAAATTTTCTTGTAGGATCTTATACTTTTGAGATACGGAAGTTTGTAAGAAAAGTTGGAATTTGGAAAAAATCAACAAATGCAATCCGAAAATTCTGAAAAAATTCACAAAAATTCTTTCGATATAGTTGTGTTCGAGGACCAAATTACGATTTTTTCGGAAGCGGTGATTTTTTTGACCGTTCGAAACGGCGTGGAATACCTCATATATATATATATATATATATATATATATATATATATATATATATATATATATATGTGTATATAATATAGTATATATATATATATATATATATACAGTCAGTATAACAGCAACAGCAGTTATAATAAATAAAATCAAGTTTCTATATAATATATAATTATATACACATACCTATGTATAGGTATATACTATATAGTATATGGTAAGAAAATCTGTTGGGAAACTCTCAGTTTCTTCAGTTCACTATAACATATTGATCGTTGCAATATCACGTCCGCGTTTGCGAAACTTCAGTATATATATATAATATTCTATGATATGAAATAGATACTATGATTGTATATAATTATATATAAATTTTTTTTTTTTTTTTTTTTTTTTTTTTTTTTTTTTTAACAAATTTGTAATAAAAATCAAAGAAAATGTATATTTAATTTAATTAAAAAAAAAAAAAAAAAAAAAAAAAAAAATAAAGAAAATTTCAAAATTGTTTAACACTGTACGCGCGCATATATTGCCGCAGAAAAAAAAATTATTACACATCGTAATAATAATAATAATAATTATGCTATATACGAATATACTTCCGCGTTTCAGTCTGTTGGCTTAGCTGCGGCCTAATGATTTTTATATTTATATTATATAATTTTTTTTTTGTTTTTTTTTTTTTTTTCTATATAATTATTTTACGAAATTATTTATTTATTCATTTAGGTACTAGCGAATTGTTGTTGTTGCAGATATATTTGTATAACGTCAGTGAAGATATTTCAATTTTTAGTAATAATTTTGAAAAAAAAAAAAAAATTAAAAAAATAAAAATATATAATTATATTTAATAGGAATTGATATTATTCGTGTATCTAGCACGATGATAATAATTGTAATTCAGGTCTTGTTTCTCGATTTATATATTTCGTACGCGTATTTTCATTATAGTATACCACGTTGCCTCGCGCTTCGTAGGTCCTGGCCCAGTGACATCGTCGCAACATCACAGAGCTTGTCCCCTCGACCCACTTTTCTTTTTTCCTTAAGTCAGTTGTTGCGAGTTGTCGCGATAATATTACATATACATACGAAAAGAAGAAAAACTAAAGTGTGCTCTTCTTTCTCTCTCTCTCTCACTCTCTCTCTTTTTTTAAAAAATTACCTTTTTTCTTTTTTTTGTTTTTTTTTACAAAAGAAGAAAACACGAAAAAAAAGATTTTCAGAGTTTTATAGAAAATTTTATTTATTAATTAAATCTTTTTTTTTTTCAACCCCACAGTTACTTTTACCAGATAAAGAAGAAGAAGAAGAAGAAAAATAAGGAAAGAAACAGAAAAATAAAAATAAATAATCAACGACCACCATGGAGTCTTGGCTAAGCGATGTGCAACGCGTAAGAATACCAAGGCCAAAATTTGGCACAGGAAATTCTGTTAGAAGATCGAATTCTACAACCCAACACGTTCGCAATGATTCACACGCTCGTCAGGGGCTACAGGACGTTGCTAAAGCAACCGAAGAACTGAGGCAGGCTCTTCAAGAGAAACTATGACCACCGATATAACGATTTTCAATTAATATTCTTATTATTATTATATTTCTAAAATATATTAAACTCATCTATTATTATAAAAAAAAAAAAAAAAAAAAAAAAAAAAAAAAAAATAATTAATTAATATACGATCGATTTATTTATTTATTGATTGATTGATTGATTGATTCCAGAGTTTATTTTCATATCGTTGATTACTATATTATATGATCGGAGAGGAGACAAATTTTTTTTTTTTATATACCGAGAAGTTTCGTGGACGCGGAACGCTAGGGGTACCAACCCGAAATTTTTGCTATTCCATAGGCGTAGGTCATACAGTAAACTGCAGCAGCAGTTTGGTAACTTACTAAATGTTTCTAGTAAAATCACTAGAGATCACTAGAAATCTAGTGATCATTGGTCACTAGATTTCTGGACTAGAAATCTAGTGACTAGATTTCCAGTGATTTCTAGTGATCTTACTAGAAACATCTAGTAAGTTACCAAATTGCTGCTGGCTGCTGCAGTTTACTGTATGACCTACGCCTATGGAATAGCAAAAATTTCGGGTTGGTACCCCTAGCGTTCCGCGTCCACGAAACTTCTCGGTATGGAATTCGTTATTCAAATTTTATATAGCTTGAAAATTTGTAATAATATTAATAATAATTAATCGATCCAGCATGTATTTTTTTTTTTTTTTTTTTTTTTTTTCATAAATATTATATGATGTATGTATACATCCTGCTGTAAATATGCCCCCCCCCCCCCCCCCCCCCCCCCATAGTACCTATATTATATATACCAGATATGAAATGATAAGAGAAAAATTAAAATTATATAATTATATTATGGATGTAATTTTATATATATTATTTCTGTTAATTATTATAAATATACATTTTTAAACATATATATAGTGTGCGTGTGTGTGTATATTTGTGATTTTCAGTTTTTAATCGCTCGCCTCGATCGTCGCCCTTTGATTTTTTTTTTTTTTTTTAATCTGTTAGAATTAAAAACGTGGATAGGAAAAATTTTAGAAAAATGTTAGAAAAATTAAAGACAAAGAGTAAACAAAATTTTATCGAAATGAAAACAAAAAAAAAAAAAAAAAAATAAATAAATAATAATAATACCAAAAAAAATGTAATAATTTGAAAAATTAGTTGATTTTTATTAAAACAGTCGCCATTGTCGTCTTCTTAAATTAATGACGAATTTCTTTTGGGTGAAGTTTGATTTTCTTTGTTTTGTTATATTAATTTGTTGTATATAAATAATTTGTAACGATATTAATTAAGTGTATAATAAAATATTATATATAGTCTATAGAATCTCTATGGTTATAATACTAGATTCTATGTGTGATGAACGTCGATGATGATTTTTTTTATTTTTTTATTCAACTATATCTATAGAATAGAATAATATTATGACGAAATCTAGACTATATATATTTATTCGTAAACGTAGTATAATTATCGAGGATATAGATTCACTCTGGGATATCTAATGATTAATCTACGTTATTTAATTAACATCATCCGAGAGTAACTGCAGATTGAGAGGCTATAATAGTAGGTTAAAAACTACGCCCCAATAGGTGGACTGACTGAAGTATAATTAAGGTGCTACGTATAACGATGACTATATAATAACATAATATCTGATAATTTGGAAAAAGAAATTAATTTGTTAAACGATTGATTTATATATGTCTACAGAATCCACCAGAACCGCATTAAAAAGCTGCGTCGATATTGTATAAGAAAAAATTACGTGGGTCCAATAGATTTTGAATTAGAGCTATTTCAAGATCAGACCAATCGCGCGCGCGGCGCATAACGGTCGGTGTAACGGTTGTCGAGTTATGGGACGCCACCGCCAGTTGGCGCGCGCGAGCCGGCGTGTAGTTGAATCTTGAAATCGCTCTAACTCGGAAACTATCAGACCTACAAAATTTTTGCAAAGACAAGATCTCGTCAGTTTTTTACGAGCAACGTTATCCTCAGTTCCGATAAACCCTATCTCTCTCCATAAGCTTATAAAATGAAATAATAAACGATCGTATATATTACTGACTCACCAAATTATCAGCGTGTAAATGATGGTGTCCAAAGTCCCTCGCGTTACCTCGAGAACCACCAGGCGAACTGTGCCTTCGACCACGCTCGCTCTCACCCTCGTCTTCATAATCCTGCAACAAGATTTATCCCCTGTATTATAACCCGTTGAAAATGGGGTCAGGCTCATGGATCAACACATTTATTTATAACAATAGACTGCAGGTTTTGCAGCAGGTTCTATTATTTAAATATAATTGGATAATCACTGTCTATTATCATGGTCTATACTCTATACTATAGTTTTATGATCTATTTGCCTGATCTTTGTACCTGATTGTCGCACTCGTCATCGTTGGAGAGGGCGAGGTCTGACGTCGCGACCTGGTGCTGTTGGCTTCGTCTGCAGCCAGCTCTGCAATTCCCAAAATTATTACTCCGTCCCCTCTGCTTTTTTTTTTTTGTTTTCTATTCCGTCCTTGTCTATCCATCTATTTACCAGATTGTTTCTCTTTTCTTTCACATACCCAACCGTCTACTAAAATATTTAATGAAGACTAATTGAGAAACAAAAAAAAAAAAAAAAAAAAAAAAAATTGATATTTTATCACTAGCTATCTAATTGTTATTTTCTCACCCGTTGAAAGTCGATAGAGACAGTATAGAGCACATTATTTGGTGATGAGTGATAAGTAAGTAAATAAATAAATATACGAATAATATGTAAATAAATTAATTGAGTAAAAATAAATTTAAAAAAATTTGAAACTGTGGTGCGCAGGTTCAATTGCGAAAAATCCGTGTAGTATTCGGGTGATGAGCGAAAGGGTTGTACTGCATAAACCAAGAAATATATATTTGTTTTACCGAGTTACCCCGGGTGACCGACTACGACGATGCCCCCACATGTGCGCGTGGTTGGTACCCTACCTACCTACCTACCTACTCACCGCGGTTCTGATCGATTTAATAATTTACTTTTGGCCCAATTCCCGTCGAAATGGAAGTTATAAGTAGTAGCCATATATGCCACGCGTGTGTAGCCACGGTCATTACCTTCCTCGATCATAATAATTCATTGCGACTATGTAATTTGTTGTTTTTTTTTTTTCTATTTCCCGCTGAACTCGTGAAATTTTACTTTATTCAACCGACTAGGTAAATATTTTCATGCCAGTTCGATTCCTTGTTCAAAACTGAGGGGAAATTCTCTCAGCGGGATTTACGTGTGACCAACCATTTTCAAATGGGAGCGATTTTAAGCTAGACGAATGTGAACGCTCGGATTATGAACGTAACGGTTTTCGCTGACACGTGGCGGTCTTTTATTGGTCGGAACTCCGAATCGCTGTAATTTGAAAACTACTGGATCTTCGAAATTGTCGTTCGGACAATATAGTTTCGTTTTTTCACCGTGATTCCGATAATCGCATTTGAAATCGTGAATAAAAATGATTTTTTTTAAATCGTTTTCTTCATTGTATGCAGTGATTTCTATAAAATTTCTACATAATATTGCGCGATTGATGAATTATTTCATATTTGTTTTATAATCTCATCTCGACCTGCTCCTAGGCATGTCTGCTCCTAGTCCGCTGTCCTCACTCGGTGACCTATAGTCACCCTGGCCCTCCCTCGGGATAAGGGGTCCCGTTACTCCCAGGGGATCTCCCTCGACGTCCACGAGTCTCGCAGGTCGGCAACAACTTCCGGTGGCCGTACATCTCTGCGATATAAATCA
Organism: Tenthredo mesomela; assembly: GCA_943736025.1. Classification (NCBI taxonomy): domain Eukaryota; kingdom Metazoa; phylum Arthropoda; class Insecta; order Hymenoptera; family Tenthredinidae; genus Tenthredo; species Tenthredo mesomela. The sequence goes on from OX031021.1 coordinate 1,013,933, forward strand.
TCAGATATCCGGTAAAAAATGATGACGTGTACTAAAACGATCCCGATTTTTTCTATCTCTATAATAACCGAGCGTTTACAACAGCTAGCCAGAGCTTTGGATCTCCTTTTTTATTTTTATTAATTTTTTTTTTATACAGTTTGGTCATTCTTATTATTATTATCAATATTTTAGCTACAGAGAATCATAATTATTACCTTTCGTTTCCATATTTTGCGAGGAAAAAAAGAGAATAGAAAAATTCGCGACGTGTGATTATAATTCGCGTAGCCCCCCCCCCTCAGAACGAAAATCGAAAGGGCTGCAGCAAAGCTCGGGCGAACTGCAGCGCTGGTTTTTTTTGTTTTTCTTTCTTTAAATATTATTTCAAGAATCTACACAGCTATAAGGTATTCAGAGTAACGAGGAAAAAAAAAAACAGATAGAGAGAGAGAGAGAAAGAGAGAAAAAAAATCTACTGAATAAATGATATATAAATAATTTGAATATGAATATAATATGAATAAGTTCTGCGTAAATATTTATACAGCCTGAGTCTTTCCTGGTATCAAATGAGGGAGGAGTTTACTGGCGCAAACGCTCCGCCTCTTTCTGTTCGTACTAATTATTATCATCGTCGTATGTATCGAGAAATTTCACTTTTATTTTCACGCACCGTCAAAACTGATGATTTTAACGAGTGTGTATGGAAATGGGCGGAGCGTTTGCGCTGATAAGCCCCTTCCTCATTCGATACCAGGAAAGAATCACCCTGTATAATACTTGGTTACATTTTTATTATAATATAAAATATATATATAGGGTTCCTATTTAATTATACGAGAAAATTATAAAAAAAATTTATAATATTCTACTGCGGCAACGATTAGAAGAAAAACACAACTACCATATAGATATAGGTAATATACTATAGGGATGAACAATAATATAATAGATATATGATAGTAAATTAATAGATGAATAGAATATTTATATATATAAATGACCGGACATGCAGTGGTGGTAGTGGTGGTGGCAGACAATAAAGCTAATTATTATTGTTAATTGAATAATTAAAAAAAAAAATTAAAAAATTGAAAGACAAAAATAATAATCATAATTATATAGAAACAGCTAATATATACAGGGTGAATTTTCTCCGGGGTCCGCGAGAGGGTGTGGCTTAAATTGTCTGAGACTCCGCCTCCATCTTCAAAATTCACCCTGTATATTGGAATAAATGAATAAATCTAACTACCAATAATGATAATAATAATAATCATAATGATTAAATGAACACATATATTTATATATATATAATTATATTCTATCATCACGCCACATGCTGTGAGGAGAGACATTCTTCTACAATAGAAATTACGTGTTAATTGATTATTAAATTAATTTATTGTCAGTTAATGATTTTTTTTCTGATTTTTCAAATTTTCATTAAGAATGTCGACGTGACACAATATTTATTGTCAATGTCAAATTTTTTGTCAATTAAACCGGTCTTGAAAATAAAATCAATGAAAAAAAAAAAAAAAAAAAAAACAAAAAAAAAAATGAATGCATAAATAAATAAATAAATAAATAAATAATGATCGTATATAATATATATAATCCTTGAATTATATATATGGACCGATGAAAATTCCTCGCAACCTCTCCATACGACGACGAGCAGTTTGATTTTTTTTTTTTGGTTTTTTTTTTTTTTTTTTTTTTTGGTTTTCGTACAAGACTAAAAATTGATCTAAATAATATATTATTATTATTATTGCTGTTGTTATTATTATTTTTTAATTATATTATACATTTATCCTTTCTCGCTCTTTCTCTCTTTTTCTCATTCATTCATTCATTCATTCATTCATTCAATCTCTGTCATAATTTTTTTTTTTTTTTTTTTTTTTTTTTTTTAGTTATTGTCAATCGATGCGGGTACACCCGTTAGACATTCAATAAATTCACATATACAAATAGGTCATAGTGCCAGGGACACAGATCGAGCTAGATGGGGGTTGGTGGTAGCAGGGGTATAAGTATAAGTAAGTAAGTAAGTAAGTAAGTAAGTAAGTAAGTAAGTAGTAGTAATACATACTCGAGAAAATATATTTAGAATCTATTATATATAGTAAAAAAAAAAAAAAAATAGTGTGTATATATATAAATATACAGGGTGATTCAGATTCAGCCATATTTTTGAGGGCAGATTCATTGGGAAATTCTACAACTAAATTTCCTTATCCAAAAATTCGAGGACCCAATAGTTTCCGAGGTACGATACGTATTAGTTGACCAATCACAGAGCGTTTACTGGGTGACGCAGCCAGGGCCGGCTATATGAGTCTAAACTGCGCGTTGCCCTGCGATTTGTCAATTTAAGACGTCTCGTAGCTCGGAAACTATGGGGTCCTCGTATTTTCGGTAAAGGCAGTTTAGTCTTGAAATTTCACGGGGAATCTACCCCCAAAATATGACCTGCTCAAATTGGATCACCCTGTAAATGTATCAGAAGTTTAACATTGATAATAAAAACGGAATGAAAAAAAAATTGATTAAAATAAAAAAAAAAAAAAAAACGGAAAACAAGATAATACGAAGAAGGACTACTACTTATTAAAGTTTATACATGTATAGTGACATAATATAAGGATAGCATACGATCAGTTGCGATTTATAATTAAAATGATAGTAACAATATCGATTTTTATATTATTTGGATAAAATGAGAAGAAACAAAAAAAAAAAAGAAAAAAATATTGGAAACGAAATAAAGAATAGAAGAGATAACCACTCACCGGAAGGTCGTGGATCGATGGGGTTACCACTAGGTCCGAGTGTGTTCTGTCTCCTTTTCTCTGAAATTCAGCGGAAAGAGAGAGAGAAAAAAAAAAGAAGTTTTATTAATTTTTTAATTATCGAAAGAATTAGTCCATAAGCTGAAATAGTACTTTTCGACACTAGGGCGAAAAAATGTTGATTCTCGAACTAGGGTGACAATTGCACGAGTCGAGAATCTTATTTTTTAACACAACGCGCGGCAGGTTGAATTTTGTGCATGCGAAGCGTGCGCAAAATCGAAACTTGCGCACGGCGTGTGAAAAAAACCCTTTTCCGGTTCCCTACCCTAGTGAGAGTCGTAGCTGCTCTTGGCCTGTAGACAAGTTCGTCAAAAACGGCCCTGTCCTTTCCGTCCACCAATTCCCTCAGCTCAGTAAGCAGGGTTAATTTTTCGTGGGTGTTTAGAAGGTCAGCCAAACTCGCCACCAACTCCTCAATGGTCAGTCTCCGGCTCCGGTAGTCCCCGAGGAGTTGGGAGAGCGCAGCTCTCTCACTCCGCGCTAGGACGACCCTAGCCTTTTCCTCGACCATAGCGGCAGTCGCCGAATGAAGTGCCCGGTTCCTCCACTCAACACTTCCGGCTCTAAACCGGAAAGAAGATGAAGAAGAAGAAAAAAAATTGAAAATTTTTATCCATCTGCACACCAGAATTTATGGAGGATCATCTTTTTTCACTTTTCTAAATCCTACACGCAAAAAAAAAAAAAAAAAAAGTGCTGTCAAATTTACTATGTGGACAGTAAATATAGGGGCAGCACTTTTTTGCAGTAGAAATTATCACAATTGTGGTGACATTCACTCATGTAGACATTGAATGCCACTTAATGCTCCAATGTACCCAATACTGCAATTGTGATAATTTCTACTGCAAAAAAGTGCTGTCCCATATTTACTGCTCACATAGTAAATTTGACAGCACTTTTTTTTGCATGCATACTTACGCAGGACTTGGCGGCCTGTGGTTTCCGTGTGCAGCTGGACTCTCGAGAATCAGAGGATCGTGTTCCTGGTAACGTGACGAAGGTACGACGATAGGCTGGCTTGTGGTACAGGAATGAGGCACTTTACCAACGTCCCGTATCACCAAACTCATCCTCTTATTTGTCTTGAGGATTTGAACAGCCTCGTCGTGCGTCGCCTCTTCGAAACTCTGACCGTTCACTTCGATTATTTGATCACCAATCTGGAAATGACCATTTAGTGATTTTTCGATGAACACAGAAAATTTGCTGTAATTTCAAGATCTACGGTTCGAAAATTCTGAAAAAATTCTCAGAGATGGATATTGATGGGAGAGAACTTGTCCCAAAAGCTCATTGAGCTGTGATAAGGGTTGCAAAAGTTGTCAGACTTTTTCACCTCCCAAAATCGGGGTTTCTTTAATTACCAGAAGTCCAGCCCTATCAGCAACGCTGTCCTTGTCAACTCCGGTCACATAAATACCCAGGCCGTATTCCAAACCTCCACGAATCATCAGGCCAAGACTCTGTCCCGGTTCGATGCACAGTTCAACTTTCCTCGTCCGATGACCTGCGTAACGTGGATCACGATTCAGCAAAGGGGGTGGCGACGCAGGACGACCCTGACGGTCCATCCAACTGCAGGATTGCTGACGACCTGACGAAGACCATCCAGGATGACCGCCTCGACATCTAGGATCCAACGCTGGACCTCGAACCGTCATGCTCAAAGTTCGGCAGGACTTGAGCATCTGATGAATTTTTGAAAAAAAAAAAAAAAAATGAATTGAAATGAAATTGGAAATGAATTGGATTTGAATTTGTTTTAATATCAAATTCAATAGGATTTCACATCAGGATTGACACAGACAGGACAAAAATTCCGTATCTCTGTGAAACGAAATTTGATTTCTAATTCGCGAATAGTTGAAACAAAAAAAAAAAAAATGAAAAATGGTTCTAAACGCTGGTAGGTAAACGGAGGTAAATATAGTGGCAAGGATGAGCCTGACGATGAGTTGGGTCAAGGATAAGCAGGATGTGACGTCACGGGGGCTTACAGATCGATATCTCTATGCTACGAACTGCGAAAGCTGTTCTTCCTACCCTAAAATTTTCGAGACTGTTTAAAACCGGGTCTGAAATTTGCGTGGCTAAAATTAATTCTTTCGGCCAGGTTATTTTTACTCACGTTTTATTATACACACTATATAGTAGGCATAACTGTCTCTTCGGGAATTAATTATTTTAGACTCAACCTATACTGGTTCGATTTTTTTATTTATTTATTTATATACACCCCGTTGGTATTTCAGGATTTTGAACATCCCCTACTGACTGCGGAAGGGAGGATCGAGAATTTCGTTATTAAATTCCGCAGCTATTCATCCCCAATTTTAACCCAATATTTGGAAGATTCCTTTCTTCCTGTTTTTTTTTTTTTTTTTTTTTTTTTTTTTTTATCATCTGATGTAAAAATTTAATCCAAACGAAGAGGATAAAAGAATGAAGATTCGAAAAGAGATACGCCTTTGAATGAAAAATTAAATTTCTTTTATTGTCAGTTCAGCTGGAAACAAGACAAAGTCGAGAGATATAAATTTCTGAAATAATAACGATAATGGATTTGGGGTAACGAGGCATGTGGGTGATTCAAGAATAATATAAACTGCCCATATTTTACCTCGATTAAATATTTAGCCTCACCCTCTTTCCAACGGCCCTCGGCCCCAGTCGAAGTCCCTAGGAGGCATGAATTATTTTCTACTATGAAAATAGGACGACTGGGTTCAACGCGTGCCTGGGTATCGATACATCCATATATCTGTAGGTGTATATATATGTATATGTATATACTAACATACATCGACGTATAATCGAACGACTCGACTAGGGGATGCAGAGGAAGAAGGAGAAGAATAGAAGTACAGGGGTAATAGCCAGGCGCCGAGACGACTGGCGCCTCGAAAACTGTAACGTAACTAGGTAGTATAAGGGAGGCTGTAAACAGCGAAACTACCCAGATATGTACCCGTATACCCACGCCTGTGCAGAAGCTCTAAAAAGAAAGAAGAAAAAATAAAAAATAAAATAATACTCCTCCTTCTCCTAAACCAACATCAATTTAAAGCTATCTGTGTTCTCCCAGGCGTTTCAGGAATTGGGGAAATAGAAGAAAGAGAGAGAGAGATTAAAAAAAAAAATCAAATTTCCACATTCCAACGTTCCAACGTTCCAATCTTTTCACCTCTTCTTGTACCACAGGAATTATTTCAAATTTTATGGACCCGAATTTTGGGTAAAGAAATTTTAGAAATCTATCCTCAATACTGGGAGCCTTAGAACCTCGATACGCCAACTAGTGGCAGAAAATATAACTACTCAAAGAAGGCTAAAATTTCAAAGCCACGCCCATTCCAAGGATCCCAATACAGAGTGAGTCTTTCCAAAGGTCCAAAATGGGTGGAAACCTACTTGGGACCCGAATTTTGGGTAAAGAAATTTTAGAAATCTATCCTCAATACTGGGAGCCTTAGAACCTCGATACGCCCACTAGTGGCAGAAAATATAACTACTCAAAGAAGGCTAAAATTTCAAAGCCACGCCCATTCCAAGGATCCCAATACAGAGTGAGTCTTTCCAAAGGTCCAAAATGGGTGGGAACCTACTTGGGACCCGAATTTTGGGTAAAGAAATTTTAGAAATCTATCCTCAATACTGGGGGCCTTAGAACCTCGATACGCCAACTAGTGGCAGAAAATATAACTACTCAAAGAAGGTTACAGTAACCAATGAGAGGGCTTAGAACCTCGATACGCCAACTAGTGACGAAAATAGAACTACTCAAAGAAGACTAAAATTTCAAAGCCACGCCCATTCCAAGGATCCAAATACAGAGTGAGTCTTTCCAAAGGTCCAAAATGGGTGGGAACCTACTTGGGACCCGAATTTTGGGTAAAGAAATTTTAGAAATCTATCCTCAATACTGGGAGCCTTAGAACCTCGATACGCCAACTAGTGGCAGAAAATATAACTACTCAAAGAAGGTTACAGTAACCAATGAGAGGGCTTAGAACCTCGATACGCCAACTAGTGACGAAAATAGAACTACTCAAAGAAGGCTAAAATTTCAAAGCCACAGCCATTCCGAGATCCAAATACAGAGTGAGTCTTTCCAAAGGTCCAAAATGGGTGGGAACCTACTTGGGACCCGAATTTTGGGTAAAGAAATTTTAGAAATCTATCCTCAATATTGGGAACCTTAGAACCTCGATACGCCAACTAGTGGCAGAAAATATAACTACTCAAAGAAGGTTACAGTAACCAATGAGAGGGCTTAGATCCTCGATACGCCAACTATTGACGAAAATAGAACTACTCAAAGAAGGCTAAAATTTCAAAGCCACGCCCATTCCGAGATCCAAATACAGAGTGAGTCTTTCCAAAGGTCCAAAATGGGTGGGAACCTACTTGCGGTGAAGGCACGCTTTCAGCCAATCAAGTAAACGATTATCCGGGTGCGGGGATATGCGGTAGAAAGTCACAACTATAAGTCCCACCCATTTTGGACTTTTGCAAAGACTCACCCTGTATATGACACACTTAATCTGAATCAGCCTGTATGCACATGGGTATATGTATATCGAGTATTAATAATCGGTGATACTAGATTGAAGAGATCGTTGATCATTCTCTCTCTCGTTCGTTCGTCGTCATCGTCGTCGTTACACATTGTACCTACGTCTTCCTTATTTTCCACGAGATAACCACTACCGACTATCATATATATGTATATGTATATATATATATATACGACGATATATCCACCTTCTTGGGTGCAGGCAGGGGTATGGAGATAACTTTTCTACACCCCCAAGATATAATACCGCGAGAGACAAAAGAGCTGGCCGACAATGGGCCATCATACTCTGACAACCAGAGAGATAGGGGTAGCTCCTCGAGCTATCAGTCTTTCCTCTGAGGTACCTACTCACTCATTCACTCACTCACCCTTGCAGCAGCCTCATCGACATCGACCACAACCACGTTGCAGAGACGGCTAATCACCTCGAGGGAAAGAACGTCTCTCTCTCTCTCTCTCGTTCTTTTTTTTTTTTTTTTTTTTTTTATGGTTTTTTTGTTTTGAGGGACCAGGGGGCGTTTTTTTAAACTTTTTTTTTTTTGTGTGTTTCACCCTCTATTTTCAACCCAGGGATTTATTTCCGCTCACCTTGAGGGCCTCTTCGTGTGTCACGGCACGAAATGGAGTACCGTTTACTTCGAGTATCGTGTCACCAGGGCGAAGTCCGGCACGTTCAGCGACCGAGCCTTCTTCGACACGTGAAATGTAAACGCCTACACCTGAAATAATGGTTTTTTCGAAAAAAAAAACAACAATCTTTTGCCAGGAACGTAGAAGAAGAAAGAAATAATAGTTTTTTCTTCTTTGTTTTTTTTTTTTTTATCAATTTTTACACCGTAGTTTCCTTTTCAAGACCTTTTTTTTTTCATTTATTCATTTATTATACACGTCGATATACATATACAGGGTGAATTATCTCCGGGGTCCGCTGGAGGGTGTGGCTAAAATCGTCTGAGACTCCGCCTCCTTCTATTCATACTTGTAATTTTCAGAATAACGATTCTCACTCATAGTAAGCTATAATATTTAATAACAAGTATGAATAGGAGGAGGCGGAGTCTCAGACGATTTAAAGCCACACCCTTTTCCGGACCTCGGAGAAAACTCACCCTGTATATATATATAATTAAATTTCTTAATAACGTCGTAGAAAAGGTAACTCGAACGGTCATTAATTATAATATCAAAAGGATGCATAATTGAGGAAAGAAAGAAAGAAAAATATATATAATTATATATTGAAAAATTTAAGAAGATGACAGCAATAATAAAAACAAAAAGGATCAAAAATCGTTCGTGTATGTATATAATATTATATATAATTATATAATATAATATAATATAATATAAAAAAGTGTTGATTGGTGCTGTTCTAGAAGAATTAATTATTTCTATACCTACTAAAGGAAATTAAATGAAAATTGAGAGAAAAGAAAAAGAAAAAAAATTTCTTCTTTTCTCCCTTTTTTGATTAATTTGAATTATTTATTTTTTTTTTTTTTTTGCGAGACTGCAGTGCAGCGTGGCGAGGTGAATTAGTATATATATATGTGTGTATAAAGGTGAGAGCAGGCAATTAGACGATATTACGTATGCTACATGTGTATGTGTATTATTTTTCTTGTATCTATGAGGTGAAGAAGAGAGACTAAAAAAAAACAAAAAAAATTTTAAAAAAATTTAAAAAAAAATTAAAAATACAACGCAGGCTCAAAAAAAGGGATTAGGATAATAGTATGAAGCTAAACATGTGTATAAGAGGTGAAAAAAAATTTAGTTAACGAAGAGTAAATATAATTAGCATTCATATGATAATTATTATTGTTAATCTTTTTTTTTTTTTTTTTTTTTTTTTTTTTTTTTTTTTTTTTTTTGTTTCTTTCTTTTATTAATGAATTATAATATTGCAGGAGTCATGCATAATTATACTTAATTATGAATTACAAGTATACACCTAGCTATATATATGAAGATTACTTTGAGAAAAATATTTTCGAAATTATATATAAATACGAAGAGAGAGAGAGAGAGAGTTTTCTTTGACCAATAGAAGAAACTCATGCAATTTTTTTTTTTTTTTTTTTTTTTTTTTTTTCTTTACTTCTTTTGTTTTATTATTAACGAATTCCAAAAGATTTTGAAAAGAATTTCGGAAAGATTTCAAATTATATCAAATTAATTAATTAATTATTAGTCAAATATTCGAAACGTTTAGAAAATCAAATATCAAACGATTTTTTAATTTATATAAAAGAGAGAATGAGAAATATATATGTTTTTTTTTTTTAGATTTTTTTCGACACATTTATTTCACAAATATACAGGGTGAGTCAATTGAAACTCTGAAAATGGGAGGAGCTTAGTTGGATTATAATACACATTGACAATTCTTATTGTCATTTATTATTATCTTGGTGCTCACACAGTCGAGAATATTTACAAACTAAGCTCCTCCCATTCTCGGAGTTTCAATTCACTCACCCTGTATGTATTGTATATTATATATTCAAAAGATTTTCAAAGATTTTAGAATCACAGTTATCGTATAGCAGTGTTAAAAAAAAAAAAAAAAAAAAAAACATACAAATTTAATTACTAATTAGGTTTCGAAGATGTTGAAAGTTTGAATGAACAAAAAAAAAAAAAAAAATGTCAAAGATTTCAAAAATTATTTTCACAGTGTAGTGAAAAAAAAATAATATGAAAAGCGTGTAAAAAGTGAACTACAGAGAAGCTTTAAATATGAAGATTGTAAGATGCGAGACTATAATGAATGAACATATATAGGCAGTAGGTATTCTAATCTGTGCAGAGAAAAAGCGAGAAGATACTAGCGAAATGAAAATCGCGAGAAAAAAAGGGCGAAAAAAAAAAATTAGAAAAGTACTTTCGCATAGTACTACTGGACATATATAATATATACATGTATTGAAAGAAAGAGAGAGAGAGAGAGAAAGAGAAAAAGAAGAAAAAAGGAAAAAAATGTAACCGAAGTAAAAATGAACGAAAGTGACAATGCAGATTGTGTCATTCTTCATCTTTTTTTTTTTTTTTTTGTCAATATCTATATGATAGGGTAATGAAAAAAAAAAAAAAAAAAGCAAATCTATAAGAGGCAGTATATAAATAAATACATGCGATGCGATGGCATGCAACATCTAGGGCAAAAACCATCAATATTGAAGTTCGCTGATCGTTGAGACGTGAGGCTGCAGATTTAAATTTGCAAAACGAAGACGAGAGAAAAAAAGAAAAAGAAAGTGGGAATTCTTTTTTTTTTTTTTTAAACAGCAATGACAATAATTATATATTACATTATTGATTTTCATGAACTGCAGGTTTTATTGAAATTTTTGAAACTATGACACATGTGAGTACGCGATCGTTTCATTAATTGATGGATTTTGGGCTACGCTGGTTACCTGACTGCACTTCTGGTACAGCGAAACAGACAGAAAGATTCTCGAGTGACGACACACAAAACTCCGTTCTTATTTCTTATTGTTATTAGTTTTTTTTTTTTTTTTGGTTCTTTTTTTGGTTTTTTTTTTTTTTTTTTTTATGGGTAAAATATATATGTCGAGGCAACTAATTATATCGATAGCTAGATAAGCGAAATAATTATATATGTATAGAGGGTAGTAAACGAGGCAGATTCTGCTAGATATAATATTATAGAAAAAAAAAAATATTTATTTATATATATATAATGCAATGTACCTTGGGTATTGGTATATATACTAATTATTGTTGTATATGAATGGCTTTTTGTGAAATTAATCTCCCGGATTGAAATCCGACCGAACCGCCTCTCTCCACTCGATCGACGATGACTAGCCTTGGATTCAGAATCGAATTATTATCAAAGCTTTTTTTTTATTGTTTCAAATTCGAGAGGATAGAATATCGGAAATGGTTTCAACGTATTATAGATATGCCTAAAAATGGCGCTTCGAGCTGGGAAATTGTGTTTTATGACTCACAGTCGCCATGTGACTTTCGAAATGAGTGATATACACATTTTTAGATCATGCCAAGGCTAGAGAAACGACGAAAATTTGAATTTTCGGAAAAAAGTTGAGGAGTCGATTTTACGGAGAGGCCAAAGTCGCGAGGTGGAAAGTTATGGCGGCCATTAGCTTATTTTAAAGAATAGATGTTTTCGGACGAAGCCTTAGCGGCTTCTCCATCATCTTGATAATCCAAAGAGCGTCTAAATTCTTGATTTTCGAACATCGTAAAGAGAGGCGCATCCGTCGCAAGGAACTTGAATAAAACAAAACCGCGAAGCGATATTTAAGGTTATAATATGATAAAGAAAGCTTCATTGAGCTCACCAGCGTCTTTACCTCCCTTCACGCAGATCCCGAAGCCATGATGCGAGTCGGGAGGATCTCTGGCCATGGTAATAGTCCTGACAGTCAGTTCCTGAAGGCTTGGGGGTTGCGGCGGAGGGGAGGTTTGTGGATTTGGTTGGCCAGATTGGGCCGTCGAGCTCCTAAGCGCCGCGACGCTCGCAGGACTTGACGCCGGCGTCCTTCTGTCGTTCTGTCTCCTCTCGTTAACGCCGTTTCCGAAGAGCCTGCATGCTCAATTGAAAGATAATTTTTTGTTTTTATTCGGTCAAACAAAATTCAGAATAAAGAAACGAGTTTCAATATGTTTTTATGTATTTTACCTGAGTACTTGCTCAGGCGAGATGGCGCCACCTCCGGCTGTTCCATGTCCTCGTTTCCGGTATGGGGTAGTGTGAGTAGAATGATGGTGCGGCGCACTAGGGGGTCTTTCAACAATTGTATAGCTAGTTCCCGGGGGGCTATAGTAGCCCCTATTTTGGCCAGTGTGGTGCCTGGTCGACTCAAGGTCTTCGGCTTCGTAGCATCCCGTTCTTAGGAAGTGAGAACCGCTCCTAAGAAAGTGAGATCCGCTACCGCCACCCCATTGTAGCTCCTGGAGCTCAGAGCCGTAATCCTCCGTGCTGCTAGCCATGTTTTACGACCTTGTCATGCCTAAATATAGAGAAAAAAACGAAGTTAGTAGATTTAGGGATTTCCAAAAGCATGAGCTGTGTTCCTTTTCAGAAACCTGCAATATTTTGTCTGAGAAAAAATCTCCTATCATTAATAGTTTTCGAATTAAAGCGATTAGAAGTTTCTCTGTGAACGTCGCTCCGCGGGCGCCGCCTGGCGAAAGCGTCCTGCACTAGCGCGACCGTTACGTTATCGGTGAGCGCTGATTGGTAAATTCTTACAGTCGCTGTAGTTTAAAAACTGTGATAGCTAGGAAGTTTCTTCTCATACCGAATCTTCTCGATTTTCAAAGAGCAATGCTAACTGCATATCGAGAAATCGATATGCTCAAGTAATAGGTAAGTTGTTGGCAGGTCGTCACCAGGGTAGGGTTTCATCGGTCACTGATCCGCAATACAAACACTTGAATATATAATTCAATGGAATAAAAACGGAGAAGAGAAACACATTTAATAAAATAGTATAGGTATAGCTAAATAGGAAGCCCGCAGGGCTAACGTCGAGGATATAAGGGATGGTAGTAGTATCGGCGGATCAATCAGTCTGATACGCGAGGCATTTTAAGCGAATTAAATTCCTCGGAGTTCGTGCTTGCGCGAGGTCAGGGCCGAGTTCAGCTCAGATCTCTGTTATTCGCAATATTATTATTCAGGAATGATGTAATTAGTTCGAGAATTTTTTTTCATCCCGAGCTTCGGAGTAGAATGAAAATAAGAATTGGAATATAAAAGGAAGTTTTAACGCTGCACAACAGCTCTGATGAAAAAAAAAAAAATAAAAATAAAATATAAATAAAAGAAGAAGACGAAACGTAGTACGTTTCCATCGATCGGTTCGATTAATCGCTCTGCTAATTTCCCACCCCCAGTATAGTAGCTGCTTTTTTCAACCTCTTCAGCAGTCTAGAGTCTAGAGTCTCAGAGTTTCACACACCTCTTTTATTTAGGCCTTCAGCAGCAGCAGCAGCTGGGGCGGGGAAAAGCCTGAAGCTCCTGGTCCTCGACTGGTACACAGCAATTCCAACTCTTAGCATTATGTCAGAATCCTGGGAGCAGTTTTATGGACGTTGATATAGAGGAGGGGATGGGAAAATTTTTGTATTTAGTTAATGGAAAAAAAAAGAAAGAAAAAGATTCTTTTCTCAGATAAGAAGTGCGAGTGACTGTTTTCGAAAAGATAGGGAGAATAACAGGAAATTTAAAGGGAAATGTCTATATTTCTTTAAATTCTAACAGCACCGGTAGCCGCAGCAGTCAAGTAAAGTAGTAAATCGATGGGTGACGCAATTGTATTACGCAAGACTGACTCGTGGTGCTAAAAATCCATAAACGAAGAGGCGTAACGTTTATAGCTTTATTGTACCTACTTAGAGAAATCGTAGCGTTCTTATAACTGCATATACAGTTTCTAATGCCATAAAACAAATGTAACATAAAAGTAGGAAAAAAAAAAAAAAAAGAAAATAGATAAGAAAAATGCATGCAAATTATTGTTATGTTGCACACCTCGCGAGGGAAAACCAAAGCAGACATCTTAGATCTAAGATGCAATCTAAGAAAGGCTTGTAATTGGACGATTTCCGGCTCTAAGTGCCCGGCGAGCCAAGGCGTTCCGGTAGTCAGAGCGATAACAGATCGGCGCTTTAACAGAGTGGGTATAACGTTGGTCGGTGTAAAATTCATTCCGGCCATTTTATTGACTAGTTATAGTGAAAGAATTTGCCTAAAACGCGATTACAGACCAGATTTGGCTGAAATCGGTTCACCACACTATCGGTAATGGTCACAACGGAATTTCAAGCGGCACCCTATCGCGCGTGTGATATCAGAACCGTTTGATATTTAGGGAAAAGTTTTGGTCCATTGAAGAGATACAAAGGGTATAAATTTGATCAAAATCATACGAAAGGTTGCTCAGATATCGATGCTTTTCCAACAATCGGTGTCATCGCTCCCATTCGAGAACCGCTCGATCGATTTTCCGCAAACTCCGTACCTGGTCCAGAAACTATACGAGGATTTTGCAGCCGAAATTTTGTTCAAATCGGTGCACTGGTTCAAAAGTTATTCGATCGATCAGAACGTACGGTAGACGTTAAGACCTTGTAACTGTCCTACTATACAACTGAAATCTTCTTATCTCTATATAAACTGGATCTACAGTTGATCTGCCAACTGACCCAACCTTGACACTGAAATAAGGCTGATTGTTCGCCGTTGGCGTTGGCGTTGCAGCATAGCAGTAGCAGTGGGTAACGTCGAGACCGGTGATGGTGAGAGAGGGCGAAGAGGGGTTTAAAGATAGAAACACAGCCTCGTCGAGGAAAGGGGCGGGGGGGGGGGGGGGGGGGGGGGGACGGGAGGCAAGAGCCACGTAGTCTATAAGGGACTATGGGAGGGTGGGGCGATCAATACTGCAGCCCGAAAGCCGGCTTCATTCACTAGACCTCTTTGACTCATCCTCCTCGTCCTTCACTGTTACCGTTTTCTACGACCCCAACGGGCGAGAGAGTACAGAGTAACGGGCTTTCGGAAAGCTTTGTGCTAAGTCTCTGCTTTTTTTGTATATTGAGGTCTGCTGACCAGCCACCCCGCAATGTCGGCGCGTTTGAACCCACGACTCTGACGGCTTTGTGACGACTAGGACATACATTTTTTTTGCACAAGTTTTTCTCGAAACTGTACACTGCAGATATTTTTACTTCACAATTGTCATGTGTCATACAAAAATCAAATCAGAGCTGCAGTGCACAGTCGTTCTCATATATTGAATATGGTTCATTTATTCATACACCAGGATCGAACTGCGGGTGCTACATTCATTCCATCCAATACCTACCTACACATATATACGACTGTGCGGCTAATGCAGTAGCAATAATTCACTACGGTCTTGGGTAACAGTTGGTGATCTCAGGTGTGCCGCGGTTGCCACTTTGCTGCGAAAGTGCCCCATAGTAAATGATCATAAATGCGATCCGTATGGGTTATTTATTTCTTCCCTCCATTTATATTGTGAGTCTGCATGGTTCACACCACTTTCTAATAATTACTATTTCAATCAAGCAAATGGAAGTTACTATATGCGATGATGGTTGATGATTGTTTTTTTGGTTTCTACATGGATAAAAAAAAATGAGAGAGTCATATAGCTGATAATATAGAGTATAGCTGGTATTTATTTATAAGTTGATAGAAGGTTGCGGCAGATGGTTTTAAGGGTAATATTTTATCGTTGAAAAGGTAATATGGCTGGTATGATAGGTAGGTAGGTAGGTATAAGTCGATATACACCGTGGAATTAAACGCGGGGAATGGTAAGTAATCACGCGATGAAATCGCTGATTATCGTTCCGTGAATGCTGCCTGTCTAACCTGATATCCGGCAGGGTATAAGGAGGGGGGGGGGGGGGGGGGGGGGGACATGGGGGACGTGGGTGACGTGGGGGGAGGATAGAATAAATAAATAAATGAATAGTCAAACAGGGAAATAATTGATTGTTTATACTGTAGCTGTATAACCCATTCGTTGACAGAAATTAGCTTTAATGTTACTATGCTACTACGTTTTTGGCGACAGGCAGAGGAAATATATTTTAGAATAGATTAGGATCGAACGTTAAGGTAAAATCTTCCGCATTTATACAGGGTGAGTCTTTTCAAAGTTTAAAAATGGGTGGGACTTACTACGGCAAAGACACGCATTCAGACAATCAAGTTGACAATTATCCCCGGTGCAGGGGATGGGGGTAGCAATACACTAAGAAAAAGATCTTGTTGACACAATCACATTTTTTGTTCAGTCAATCAAATTTTTTGTTCAGTTAATCAAACATTTCGTTCGGATAGCCAAAATTTTGTTGGGAAAACCAAATTTTATTGGAACAAACAAAATTTTGGCTATGCCAACCAAAATTTTTGGTCGACTGAACAAAAAAATGTGATTGTCCATATAATAATCCAAATTTTGTTGGAACAACCAAAATTTTGGCTATGCCAACCAAAATTTTTGGTCGACTGAACAAAAAAATGTGATTGTGCATATAATAATCCAAATTTTGTTGGAACAACCAAAATTTTGGCTATGCCAACCAAAATTTTTGGTCGACTGAACAAAAAATGTGATTGTGCATATAATAATCCAAATTTTGTTGGAACAACCAAAATTTTGGCTATGCCAACCAAAATTTTTGGTTGACTGAACAAAAAATGTGATTGTGCATATAATAATCCAAATTTTGTTGGAACAACCAAAATTTTGGCTATGCCAATCAAAATTTTTGGTTGACTGAACAAAAAATGTGATTGTGGATATAATAACTCAAATTTTGGTTGTGTCAACAAGACCTTTTCCTGAGTGTATGCTTAATCACGAATCACGGAGTGCCTTTGCCGCGATTGAATCCCACCCATTTTTTACCTTTGAAGAGATTCACCCAGTATAATATGAACACGGCAATAATTTTGTCGTTGTAATAATTATCTATGTTTTGTGAAATTTTTTCAATGGGATTCAACCGTTTCGGGAAAATTCTCCCTATACTCAAACAACTCGAACAATTTCCATTTTCATTCCATAATTTTCGACTATCGCTACACACATATCTGCTGAACACAACTCGACCCTGGATATATTCCGGTGCGCGGTTGTGCGACTGCGCTAACATTCACATTGACTCAACGTGCGTCACCTTAATTAAAATCGTTCTGATTAAACAAAGAAGTGAAAAAAAAACAGTATAAAAAAAAAAAAAAAAAAAAAGAAAAAAGAAAAAGAGATTCTATATCTATATTTGAGAATATATTATAATTGGCTCTGTTTCGCATGGCGGAACTAAATTCCATGTATTTCCTTCCTTTTTCATTCTTCTCACGCAATGCAGATCATCATAGAATATATTTAAACGTAAAGTTTGTGATTACCAACAGCTTTTTTTTCTTTACCAAATTTTTTGAATAATTTTTCTTTATCTTGCAGAAAAAAAAAAAAACAAAAAAAAAAAAAAAAAAAAACAGAAAGAAACTGCGTCAGATTTTCATTTGGATATACAATAAACTGTATATCATATACATAGATATATGTATATACAACACGGCGTGACTTGCGTGCGGAGTTGGATTAACTTATTCTTATTATAAAGGAGGAGGTAGGTTAAAAAAAAAGAGCAGCCTGTTGTACCTGCTCGATAAACTCGGAAGGAAAGGAAAAAAAAAAAAAAAAAAATGGGCGACGTAGGTATAATCAGATCGTATCACGATTCCGGGCTTGGATAAAGAAAAAAAAAAACAAAAAAAAAAAAAAAAAGAAAAAAAAATCATATATTTATACAGGTCGATTCAGTTACAGCGAAGCATATTTTTATTTCGGGTATAGATTCCTTGTGAAATTGTAGTAAAATTTATCTTTACCACAAATTTGTGGGCACAATAATTTCTTAGCTACGGAATATCTTAGTTGACCAATTACAGAGCGTATAGGTCCACATAAAGGCCGCTCGGACCGCGCAACTTCCGCTCATGCGCAGCCACGTCTGCGTCAACTCTAAGTTCTGTGATTGGTTCGACTAAGATCTTTCGTAGCTCGTATTGGGAACCTTAAAACCTCGATACGCCAACTAGTGGCAGAAAATAGAACTACTCAAAAAAGGCTAAAATTTCAAAGCCACGCCCATTCCAAGGATCCCAATACTGTCGTAGCCTTGAATTTGTGGTAAAGGAAATTCAGTCTTGAAATTTCAGAAAGAATCCTAGCTGCACCCTCAAAATTTCGCCAGTTTAATTTGAGTCAGACTGTATATATGGTGGAAAATTTATTCTATTATAATAATAATAATAATGATAATATAATATCCAGCAATTTTTCGCCCTCTCGTTTATACATTCTTCAAAGCTAGGTATTATATAATACCTATAATAAATAATTTCGTTATAAATATATATAAGGAATGAAGGAAAGATATTGTTTATCTTATTCTTAATTTTTTTTACGTATTTTTTTTTTTCATTCTTTCTTTTTTCCACAATAATGGAAACGAACGCTTATACTATATTGTTAAGAACCCACGACGTTTGCCAGCTCGCTGCTACAAAGTTGGTTTATGGATCGCTGTTGGAATCGGAGTCGCGTGTCGCCTGCTAGCTAAAGGATTGATATTCACATACCTGGGTATAAGGATTACTTATTTACAGGTTTTCCGAGTATAGACGGCTTATTGTTTGCCCCGGCGTTAACGGGACGAAATTAATAAAACAAACCGTCAAACCGTTTTTTTTTTATTTTTTATTTTTCTTTACGGTTCTTTATTATTCTACACTTGTTTTTCGCTCTCTTTATTGCTTTGTCGACGGTACAGGACTGTCAACGTTTCTTTTTTTTTTTTTTTTTTTTTCAAAGCTACGGAAATTCAGATTCCGGAAATTTCAGGATGCCTCAAGTTGTGGGAAAACCCGATTCGAGGAATTCGACTATTCTAGGCTCTCGAATTTCTTATTGCGAAAGATTTTTATTATACAGGGTGAGTTTCCTACGGTATCGCACGAAGGAGGGGCTTATCATCGTAAACGCTCCACCCCTTTCTATTCACACTTGTTGAAATCATCGCTTTTGACAGCGCGTGAGAATAAATAAGTCGGCCTTCTCGATACAACGACAATAAGTATGAATAGAAAGGGGCGGATCGTTTGCGATGGTAAGCCCCTCCCTCATACGATACCAGAGAAAACTCACCCTGTGTAAAAAACAGGTAATACCCATTCCGTCAAATTCCAACCATAGAAACCTCAAGTGATTCCCTCATCGCCAAATTCCGAACGTTAAAACCTCAAGAAATTTCCGTTTCGTAAAAATTCGATAATTCAAATCACCGGCTGTATACTGACATCCGTAAAATCTCGATCCGTCGGGGTTCTCCCAATGATCGAAGTCATCCGTTTTTTTTTATTTTAATTTTTTTCTCTCAACCATTTCGCGGGAAAAAAATTCCCATCAATTTATAAAACAGAATGAAAGATCTAGATCGACGGATCCAATCAGTTCGTTCAATCCTGTGACCACGATCGTCTACACTGCTGCCTATAGCAGGCAGATTTGTCATACAGGAAACAGGCGTCAGAATCCGGACTTCTACAGGATCTGATCGTTTCCTGTTCTAAATCGAATGCACGTTACATGTCGCATTGCAGGGGCGAGGGTGGGAGTTTTCAGGAATATAGGGATTGGGTTTGGGGTTTGGGTTTGGAAAGGCCGGAACACAATGCGGATTTCCCAGCAAGCCTTGCTTGCTCTGAGCCTGACAGTCTTTTTGTTCGCGGGAAATGGGATACCTGATTGGCTCGCGGTTCTCGGTTCTCTTGCTACCTCCGGTTAATATACATCCACCAGCTGACTAGTTGTGCAGGTTGCTATACCCGTCGACGACTATCTTTGATACTTTTATCAACCCTCTAACCCTTTGGGGGAGCCATGGTAGAACGGCAGTCGACATCCCATGATTAAAACACTTCAATGATTACGAAAGTGTTCAACGATGCGTGAGCTTACCTACATACCTTGTATGTAGTACGTGTATTCACTGTGTATATGGCCCCTATGTGTAGCGCAAACATGAATACCGTGAGGTTCTGTGGACGCGAAACGCCAGGGATACCAACTCAATAAGAGTGCTTTAATTTATGGGCATTCAGTCATGCAGTAAACTGCAGCAGCAGTTTAGTAACTTACTAGATGTTTTTATAGTAAGAAACATCTGGCAAGTCCCTTACGGAAAATACGCTCAATTTTTGAGTGTAAACACTGAATTTCGAGTGTGGAACTCTCAAATTGAGAGTTGACTCCCAAATTTCGAGTGTTGAACTCCCAAATTGAGAGTGAACTCCCAAATTTCGAGTGTCGTACTCCCAAATTGAGAGTTGACTCCCAAATTTCGAGTATCAAACTTCCAGGTTAATAGTTGACTCCCAAATTTTGAGTGTCGAACTCCTAAATTGAGAGTCGATTCCCAAATGAGTGACACCCAACAGAACTCCCAAATTTAGAGTTGACTAGCAAATTTTGAGTGACCAACTCCCAAATTGAGAGTTGACTCCCAAATTGAGAGTGAACTCCCAAATTTCGAGTGTCGTACTCCCAAATTGAGAGTTGACTCCCAAATTTTGAGTGACCAACTCCCAAATTGAGAGTTGACTCCCAAATTTCGAGTGTCGAACTCCTAAATTGAGATTAGGCTCCCAAATTTCGAGTATCGAACTTCCAGGTTAAGAGTTGACTCCCAAATTTTGAGTGTCGAACTCCTAAATTGAGAGTTGATTCCCAAATGAGTGACACCCAACAGAACTCCCAAATTTAGAGTTGACTAGCAAATTTTGAGTGACCAACTCCCAAATTGAGAGTTGACTCCCAAATTTCGAGTGTCGAACTCCTAAATTGAGATTAGGCTCCCAAATTTCGAGTATCGAACTTCCAGGTTAAGAGTTGACTCCCAAATTTTGAGTGTCGAACTCCTAAATTGAGAGTTAATTCCCAAATGAGTGACACCCAACAGAACTCCCAAATTGAGAGTTGACTAGCAAATTTTGAGTGACCAACTCCCAAATTGAGAGTTGACTCCCAAATTTCGAGTGTTGAACTCCCAAATTGAGAGTGAACTCCCAAATTTCGAGTGTCGTACTCCCAAATTGAGAGTTGACTCCCAAACTTTGAGTGACCAACTCCCAAATTGAGAGTTGACTCCCAAATTTCGAGTGTCGAACTCCCAAATTGAGATTATGCTCCCAAATTTCGAGTATCGAACTTCCAGGTTAAGAGTTGACTCCCAAATTTTGAGTGTCGAACTCCTAAATTGAGAGTCGATTCCCAAATGAGTGACACCCAACAGAACTCCCAAATTTAGAGTTGACTAGCAAATTTTGAGTGTCGAACTCCCAAATTGAGAGTCGACTCCCAAATTTCGAGTGTCGAACTCCCAAATTGAGATTAGGCTCCCAAATTTCGAGTATCGAACTTCCAGGTTAAGAGTTGACTCCCAAATTTTGAGTGTCGAACTCCTAAATTGAGAGTTAATTCCCAAATGAGTGACACCCAACAGAACTCCCAAATTGAGAGTTGACTAGCAAATTTTGAGTGACCAACTCCCAAATTGAGAGTTGACTCCCAAATTTCGAGTGTTGAACTCCCAAATTGAGAGTGAACTCCCAAATTTCGAGTGTCGTACTCCCAAATTGAGAGTTGACTCCCAAACTTTGAGTGACCAACTCCCAAATTGAGAGTTGACTCCCAAATTTCGAGTGTCGAACTCCCAAATTGAGATTATGCTCCCAAATTTCGAGTATCGAACTTCCAGGTTAAGAGTTGACTCCCAAATTTTGAGTGTCGAACTCCTAAATTGAGAGTCGATTCCCAAATGAGTGACACCCAACAGAACTCCCAAATTTAGAGTTGACTAGCAAATTTTGAGTGTCGAACTCCCAAATTGAGAGTCGACTCCCAAATTTCGAGTGTCGAACTCCCAAATTGAGATTAGGCTCCCAAATTTCGAGTATCGAACTTCCAGGTTAAGAGTTGACTCCCAAATTTTGAGTGTCGAACTCCTAAATTGAGAGTTAATTCCCAAATGAGTGACACCCAACAGAACTCCCAAATTGAGAGTTGACTAGCAAATTTTGAGTGACCAACTCCCAAATTGAGAGTTGACTCCCAAATTTCGAGTGTTGAACTCCCAAATTGAGAGTGAACTCCCAAATTTCGAGTGTCGTACTCCCAAATTGAGAGTTGACTCCCAAACTTTGAGTGACCAACTCCCAAATTGAGAGTTGACTCCCAAATTTCGAGTGTCGAACTCCCAAATTGAGATTATGCTCCCAAATTTCGAGTATCGAACTTCCAGGTTAAGAGTTGACTCCCAAATTTTGAGTGTCGAACTCCTAAATTGAGAGTCGATTCCCAAATGAGTGACACCCAACAGAACTCCCAAATTTAGAGTTGACTAGCAAATTTTGAGTGTCGAACTCCCAAATTGAGAGTCGACTCCCAAATTTCGAGTGTCGAACTCCCAAATTGAGATTAGGCTCCCAAATTTCGAGTATCGAACTTCCAGGTTAAGAGTTGACTCCCAAATTTTGAGTGTCGAACTCCTAAATTGAGAGTTAATTCCCAAATGAGTGACACCCAACAGAACTCCCAAATTGAGAGTTGACTAGCAAATTTTGAGTGACCAACTCCCAAATTGAGAGTTGACTCCCAAATTTCGAGTGTTGAACTCCCAAATTGAGAGTGAACTCCCAAATTTCGAGTGTCGTACTCCCAAATTGAGAGTTGACTCCCAAACTTTGAGTGACCAACTCCCAAATTGAGAGTTGACTCCCAAATTTCGAGTGTCGAACTCCCAAATTGAGATTATGCTCCCAAATTTCGAGTATCGAACTTCCAGGTTAAGAGTTGACTCCCAAATTTTGAGTGTCGAACTCCTAAATTGAGAGTCGATTCCCAAATGAGTGACACCCAACAGAACTCCCAAATTTAGAGTTGACTAGCAAATTTTGAGTGTCGAACTCCCAAATTGAGAGTCGACTCCCAAATTTCGAGTGTCGAACTCCCAAATTGAGATTAGGCTCCCAAATTTCGAGTATCGAACTTCCAGGTTAAGAGTTGACTCCCAAATTTTGAGTGTCGAACTCCCGAATTGAGAGTGGATTCTCAAATGAGTGACACCCAACAGAGGGTCAACACTCAACTGAAAGTCAACACCCAAGTTACGTACACCTTTTACACCTTAGTTGAGAGTTACTACTGAGTATTATTTTGAGTGTTCTTTTGAGTGTTTTTTTTTTCCGTAAGGGTTTACTAAATTGCTGCTGCAGTTTACTTCATGACTTACTTATGCCCATGCAAATAGCACCCTTTTTGGGTTGGTATCCCTAGCGTTCCGCGTCGAACACAGAATCTCACGTTATACTATACATATATGGAGAGAAAGAGTGAGAGACGGGGGTGAAAGCCGGGTTTGATTCGATTTTTCCGGTTTCTTTTACTTCTTCTCGGACTAATCGGACCTACGGTGAAGATTTTTTATTTTTTTTTTTTCAAAAATTCTCCAGGTTATGAAAGAAACAGCAACTATATTTAGTCGTCTGATCAATTGCAGATGGTCACGTACCGGCTGGCTCAATGGACCGAGAATATTTCTACAGCGTCATTCGGTTCAATTTCGATTCGATTCATTTCTATTTCTGGGTGGTATGGTGTGAGGGGATATTGGGCTTTATCTGAAGATGACGGTTCTCTCTAATAGTTTAACGGTCCAGAAAAGTACCCAAGGAATTGAGGGAGAAAATTTTTTTCTACTACCACTACTACTACCTTATACACTGCTGCGCAATGTATCATCAATCTATTATTACACACGTCATATTCGATTCTAGAGGTAAAAGGAACCTACGTTCCCTAGGAGTTACATAGGGGAGAGTTGCCACTATTGGACCGCCACCTAAATTGGACCGTTTCAATTTGGTAATTTTTTGCAACTGTATCTTCTCAATTTTGAGAATTGTAAAAATGGGTACCATCAGTACTAGAAATTCTCTAAACATTCCTATTTTTACAATTCTCAAAATCGAAGAGATACTGTTGCAAAAAATTACCAAATTGAAACGGTCCAATTTAGGTGGCGGTCCAACAGTGGCAACTCTCCCCTACTTGGCGGTTACATTCTTCTCTTGCCGTTTAATAATTTGTATGACTCCAAATAATTGTTGAAAGAAAAATCAACAAAAAATCAACAAAAAAAATGAGGTTTTCTCTTTCATTCTATCCCCATTCATATTCTTCTTCTTCTTTTCCTTCTTCTTATTCTGTAATACTGTACAGGAGAGAGAAAAATAATAATTCAACAATTTCAACCGAGATAAACACTTGGCGGGTACATTTTTTAAATTCTCGTCTCTATACACTAACGCAGAAATAAGTTTTTTTTTTTTTTTTATCTCATTTTCTGCTTGTTTCTTGTGTTTCAATTTTTTTTCTTCTTCTTCTTTTTCTTCTCTTTTTCACTTTGTTTGCTAAACAAATAGGCAACGGTCTCGTTCTCTCTCTTATACTAATGGAAGAAAAAAAAAAAAAAAAAAAAAAATGGGACGTTGGATTCGCGCGCGCGAGCTCTATCTAGCGCTATTGCTTGCTCGTCGCGGGTCCGGTACTGCGGCAGACTGAATCAATAAGATACAAAGGTTTATGGGTTTCGTTCCCGTTCTCTGTATAACGCCATATGAAACCTCGACGTGTTTGTTCTGCGGTAGACATAGAAAATGCGAATTCCATAAATATGCGAATTCCAAACAGAAAAAAAAAAAAAATTGTATTTTTATACATTTTTTAAAACCAATTTTACAAAAAATTTTCATTTTTCTTCCATTTTCTACTTCCAAAATTCATAATTCATATAAAGTAGAGTCCTGGGGTATAGGAAAAACAAAAAAAAAAAAAAAAAAAAAAAAAACACTGAAATACTTTCGTGAACCCAACAAAGTACGTGGTATATACGATCGATGGGTCGCGTGAGTGCGTTTTCCGAGCCACATGTTGGCACTGTGTCACGGGTGGGTTGCGGGTCTCACTGTGCTCTTGCACGATCGTGGTTTTTCTCATCATGCCCCCCCCCCCCCCCCCCCCCCCCCCCCCCCCGTCCTTCTTCCGAGCCCGTAGCGCGTTTCCTGGCACGCGAATTATTATTGTATACATAGCGATATGCGGGGGGGGGGGGGGGGGGGGGGGGGGTTGGTTCATGTGCGGAAACATATATAGTATTTATACCTACGTGAGAATGAAACGTGAAAAAGTTATTATAAGAATGAAAATTGGAGAGACGCCTGTGTGGGAGACAAAGAAAATGGGAAGGAATTTCATGTTGGACAATGTCAAGGAAGGAAAAACGAGTCATGGAATAAATTTTCCGAGATCAAGGAAAATTCTTTCAAGATGTCTTGAATATCCGTTGTTTGATCATTATAGACATAGTGGAAAAGTGACTTTGAGATAATTCAAAAACGTATTCGAGAGTAGTACTCGCATGCATTTGAAATGTCTTATTAGAATCACATTTTCTTAGATAATGATCCGGGAAATCTATTTTAGACGTCTTAAACACTAATTTCGTAAGATAAAAATATGGCAAACCCTTTTAAGGGGGTATCCCCACCTTTAAATGAGTTAACATTCTAAGAAAGAGATTGATATTTTACAGCGAATTTGAAAGTCTGATCAAATCCAAAAAAATCAAGAAGTTTAGGGAGAGTTTGACCCTCATTATCCATACTTAACATTGAATATTACTTTGAGTCTATTAGTAGTTACGCTGAATATAGAAAAATACAAAATTACTCGGTTGTCGCAAAGAATCAGTAGTACCGTTGGATCGATTTTGGAATTTTTGGTCTTCAATTGTTCAGAAGAGATGCCTCTATCATATGAACATAGAACTTTTTGATATGACTATTTTTGGTTGAGATAATAGAAAAAATAGAGAAAAAAAATTGAAGAATTAGAAAAATCTCAGTAAAAACTAAGCGAGTCAGGCAATTTTCGCGATATCAAAAAGTTCTATGTTCATATGATAGAGGCATCTCTTCTCAACAATTGAGGACCAAAAATTCCAGAATCGATCCAACGGTACTACTGATTCTTTGCGACAACCGAGTAATTTTGTATTTATCTATATTCAGCCTAACTACTATTAGACTCAAAGTAATATCCAATGTTAAGTATGGATAATGAGGGTCAGACCCTCCCTCAACTTCA
Source organism: Tenthredo mesomela (assembly GCA_943736025.1). Taxonomy (NCBI): domain Eukaryota; kingdom Metazoa; phylum Arthropoda; class Insecta; order Hymenoptera; family Tenthredinidae; genus Tenthredo; species Tenthredo mesomela. The sequence goes on from OX031021.1 coordinate 1,040,176, forward strand.
TGATTTTTTTGGATTTGATCAGACTCTCAAATTCGCTGTAAAATATCAATCTCTTTCTCAGAATGTTGACCTATTTAAAGGTGGGGATACCCCCTTAAGATGTGATCATACATTTGTTTTCAGAGGTAACGTGTCCTGAGAATTAGCTCAAGCCATTAGGAAGATATTATATTGTCAAGCGTAAGAAGTCCGGAAAACTGTTTCAAAACATTTTAATAACTTGTTTTCCGAGCGAAGGGTTCGGAAAATGATATTAGGACGTATGAAATAAGTTGTTTGAGAAAATGAGAGTTGTGCAAGCCTTTTTAAGACCCTATTTTCCAGGATGGGAAATATTAGAGTGTATTTCAGACGTAAGACCCTCGGAAAATTTATTGAAAATTTTTCAGATACTCGTCTTTGAAATTTCTGGGCCTAGAAAACTCATTCAAGCCGTCACAAATACGAATTTGCAATCTGAGAGCTTTGGAAATATCTTGACGAGGCTGGAAAATGTTTCACAGACGTCTTGGATGTGAATTTTTTAGAGATCAAGGTCTGTAAGGAGACTTCGAGATGGAAATTCCCAATATTTGACTCCGTAGAACGTGTTTTTGAAATCAACACGCCCAGAAAAGCTTTTCCAAAATATCTAGAGCTTATTTTGTAAAAAGGATGACCGAAACGCATATTTACTAATATTCGGCTCCCTGGAAGGACTTGAGAACGTCCCTCCGTGAAAAGGACGCCCGGAAAAGCGTCCTCAAGATGCCTAAGCCGCTCATTTTCGAAGACAAAAGATCGGGAACATCTATTGCTCTTTATCTGACTTTCAAGAAAGTCTCTCCAGACCTCTTGAGGAAGTATTTTCGAACCCAAGACGCCCGGAAAAGCGTTTTTAAAATATCTAAACCGCTTATAGAGATCCGCAACGCATATATCTAAATATTTGTCTCTCCAAAACGCGTGGGAAACATATTATCACAAAGAAAACTCTCCTGGAAAAACGTTTTCACAATGTCTAAGCGTATATTCGCATAAAACTAAGACGCCCGGAAAATGCTAATTTTTTCCTCAAAGACAAAACGCTAGGAAAATTCTTTTCCAACGCATTATCCTCGCCTTATTTTTGCAGTGTCTTTTCCCTATCATTTTCCGACTTGATTAAAATTCTCCAATGAATTTTACCTCGATTTTAATTTTTGTCCCTCTTTCCCATGAGGAGTCTGCACTCTAGCCTTAGGGGTAGGGGCTTAAAACTTAGAATCTAAGGAATTATGATAACAATAATTATTATTAGCTCCAAGGTCGTGACGTCTTCAGGTCATCCTGGGTCAGGGCGGAAGTATAGCCAGATTGTTTATTCATCCTTTGTTCACTTCGCGTTATTGGAGAGAGAAACTTACGTTTATCATCGTAATTATCCGGGTTTTTGGTGCAGGAGGAGGTGGTGGTGGTGGTGGTGGTGGTGGTGGTGGTTTGTAGTAGCTGTAAGTCGCTGCAGTAGTAGCGGGATACTCGCGCGATGAACACGACTACGAGTCCCGAACGACTATAATAATCGCGCATTGCCACCAGCCTTGGCCAAGGCTCTACAACTGGCACTGCCAGGGTGGCCTTAAGGGTAGCCTACCTACCCCTCCCTACCTCCCAGTCGTGCTCGAGCTCTATCTGTTACGGAAAGAGGTGGGGAGTGGCGATCAGCGCCTCTCACGGATGCGCGGAGAACTAGGAAAACCTGCGCAGTACCTCCAGCGCGCAAACTCTACCTTTATATGCGGGGAAAATTAACCCCACTATCAATTCAACTCAATGGCCGACTAGTTAGTACATATTAACGAGATTTATGAGCTGGTTATGAATGGAGATACGGAAACTATATGATTCCTAATTTCTCACATACAAAATTATATCGAACACAGAGTTTTTCGGGTGTTTAATACTTATCAACGATTTTGGAAACCTTTGGAACATTAATTTGACTCGAAATTCATACAAGGTCAAAGATTTGAGGCTCCAAAATGTTACCAATGCAGGAGTTAAGGTTACGCTTTTACGATTCAAATATGGCGGATAAATTTTGTTGAAATTTAATCTACTGCGCCTGTTTGTTTCTATACAGCAAATTGAATTCTTTTCTTATCCGTCCTACTACTTATACTTAAATGGCTCAGACTTATACGGTCGAGGTTGAAATATATCGTTATAGTATCCTAATTCCGATCTTAAATACTTGAAACTGCGCGCTGTTATAATAAAACCGACCATAATTTTTCACTTCTTTCTCTTCTCTCCTCAGCTTTCGCAGCCTAATGTAGGGTAGGTGTATACCTACCCTGCAGAAGTCTTCAGTTGAATATGAAGTAGTGAAGTATAGTATAGCACCTCTCGTAGCAATAATTTCATACGATCAACAGGTTAGCGTGCCGGAAGTACCTGCGTCCTGCTGCACTCTGCTACCACTGTATATAAACCGGAAGTTGGCTTTAGCGATCTGCACACTCCATTTAAATATAATACCATGAAATTTTACTTCTTTTCAAACACACTATTATTATAGAACAATATTTCAACGAAATTAATTTATAATTTTTTTTTGTTTTTTTTTTCCTCTTCTACCACGATATTCACTTCTTACCTCATGGTCCGATCAGCTGTAGCAGATCTCAGCGAAAATTTTAAGGAAAAAAAAAAAAATATTTATACAGGGTGAGTTTTTTCCGGGATTCAAAGAGGGCGTGGCTTTAATTGACTAAGGCTCCACCCCCTCCTTTTCATACCTGTAATTGTCAGAATAACAATTCTCACTCATTGTCTGAATGTATGAATAGAAGGAGGCGGAGTCTCAGTCGACTTTAGCCACACCCTCTCAGAACTTCGGAGAAAACTCACCCTGTATATATAGAGAAAAAGAGAGAGAAATAAAACAGAAGGAGAGCATTTTTTTTTTTTTTTTTTTTCAAATAATTTAATACAAAATGACGATAGAAATTTTGTATATAATAAACTAAGACGACGACGTTGGGTAGTATAATAAATTTTTGTTTCTTTTTTTTTTTGTTTTTCTTGTAGTATGTTGTTCCCTTTTACTTAAACGTCAAACTATAACTAATTTTATACACTATATATATTATGATAGATCAATAAATATTAATATATGTTTAAATAATAATTATTTCTTATATATATATCTATATTTTTCTAAAGCGGACCCATACTATTATACATAATAATACACGCGTGTTATATGTCCGTGATGTATATTAAATATCTTATACCTTATACATACCTAAGTATATAACATATATATGTATTACAGTTATAGGTAGTATATGATAATATATTAATAATCAATCACGCGAAGGTAGAATATGGTATATAGAATATTTTATTGAGTATTGATCGGTCGGATTAGACGACGAAGGCTATTTTCACAATTTCTACAACTCCTCGTTCGTCCAACCTTTTTCTTTTTTTTTTTCTTTTTTTTTTCTCTTTTTTCATAATTATAGTGACATTATTTCTCTTTATTGTTTGATAATTTATTTATTTATTTATTTATTATATTTATTTATTCATTACTGACTCCAAGATCCCCGCGGTATCACAGAAGAACATCATCATCATGATATTATGATCGCAGAGTAAAGGGTAACCCACAACGCGCTCGTCGTTATTCCCGGAGGCGATTAATTAATCAATCAATCAATTAATTAATTAATTGATCAATCATTTAATATTAATATAATTATTAATTTTTTATTTATTTTATTTTTTTAAATCTATTTACACGTCTCACTGGTCATTATCTAACTTAATTTTTTCTTCTTCTTTTTTGTTTTCTATAATATTATACCTATGCAGTATTAATACAACAATACACTTCTTTGATATTTTATCCTTTATACATATAAATATTGGTAAAAAGTGTTTTTCTGGTTTTTCGTCTCTTCAATTTCTCGTTATTTCGGTTTGAGTCACTGGGACGGGGAAAACCCTTCATGCTCTTATTATTTTATCAAATTGGGAAAATCACACTCGGAACAGGACAAAAAAAATAAAAATAAAGCAAAATACATTAATGCCATGGTTGGATCTCATCTTCTACGTCGTATATGGAATCATCTATATCTCTTAGTTTCAGATCGAAGTGAGATCGATTTTTATGAGATTCTTGGAAATTTCAGTCATCCACTTTCTCACATTCGGATCTCTCCCGTATTTTCCATTCACAGGGAAGTAACGTTCTGTGAAATACTTCATTAAGTTTCTAATATGTATAATTGCTATAAAAAAATCCCTGGGCTTTTCAGGCTCCCTTCAAAAAACTCCTCGTGTTATCGTTTATGGTTGAGATTCCCATTTTTGTTTCTCGGGCTATCGCCATTTCCATCAACAACGTCTCTCCGTGGTCTGAGTATGAAATTCAAATTATGCGCTGTGTTAACTGCATAATAAACGTTCGCCGAACTAGGGAGCACCATTTCCCTATCAGGAAGTACCTGGGCAAGTGTGTAATGCTCAGGACTGCCTTCAATGTTCAGTTTAAGCATTGCATTCCTGATCACTTGTGGTGTTCTTTCATTATTTGAGAGCATTATCGATTTGTAAAGCACAACACCTTCAGTCTCTACGCTTTCGCTCTCCATTGTCACCTTGATGATGTAAAAGTCAGGCGAATTTTTGTGCGAATGTGTCGGACTCATTAGATTAGAAGAATTACCTGCCCCACCGTGTGTTGTGCCATTCGATGAATTCAGGTTCGGTGGTGCTAGTCTCGACTGATGACCAGAACTTGCACCGCCTCCAGAACTTAATGACACATCGAGCGATGGCAAAGACGAACTTGAAGAACTACTAGACATTTGTGACGGAGACGTGCGACGGTCCAGGGAATTGTGCGGCGAACTTGGAAGCGATTCTAAGTCACAGTAGAACTGGGAACTGCTTGAACTAGACGTCGAAGTTATTGAATCGTTCTTCCTGTGGCCTGGATGACCCTGAAAAATGGATTTAAAATTTCAGATTCAGCTTTCACGATCATTTTTCACTCAGTTTTGCAGGTCATGATGAAAAGTTGCAAAGTGTATGGAAAATAACAATTTTTCGAACATCTCTGTAACGTAGGGAAACAATCGTGGAATATTTTTGCACCGATGGTTTTGAAGCTTGAAGCTTCTTCTTCAAAATACGTTTTTTAAAATTTCTCTACGATTTTTTCTCACCGAGTTATTCAAACTTGACTAAAATCACTCGCATTTTACCTTACATATACGAGTTTCTTCACTCAACACAGGATAACTCGGTAATAAAAAAATAGTGTATAAATTTTGAAAAGTGCATTTTGAAGAAGAAACTTCAAGATTTAAAACCATCAGCACGAAATTGTTTTGCAATTTTTTCCCCGCGCCACAGAGAGGTTTGAAAAATTGATTCGTCTTATTTCTTTTCAAACCTGTTTCTTTTTTCCTCCTCTACTGTTTATCGTGTTTCCTGGTGGCGGTGGTTCGATCTGGCAGCTAAGTCTGTAAGCTTCCCTGTCGTCCAGTACCAAAACAGAATGAAACCACCTCTCGAATATTGGATCGGTGCTGATATTGTACGCATTTGCAGCACCCTGAAGTAGTCTGATCCTAGCCAAGACCTCAAATTCCTTTCTCCGTTTGTCGAAATTGATTAATCCGTCAGCAATCGTGTCTGGTATAGCAGTATCGATCATGGTCAAGTCGGTAAGAAATGTACCGAGGTATGGTATGGTCCCGTAGCTGATATTCTGCAAGAAAAGAAAGAAAAAACGGTCTAAAAGCGTTCCAAAAGCACATCAAAACCAGCAAAACCTTTTCCAAATCATCATCACTCACCCCAGCGTTGGTATTCTGCTTTTGAAAAAGCTTCTGCAGATGTCTATCGCTCCTACCAGCAGTGTCAGCGAACTTGGCAGTCCCTTCTTTGATCAGTAGCTCTCTCTGAGTCCAAGCGTTGTTTTCCTCCGAGAATATCCTCTCCAGTTCACGAAAAAGCTCGTGTTTTTCCCTCGGCATAGATTGCCAGCATTTTTCCAATCTGTATACCGGATTGCTCTGAAGTCCTGATACTATGGCTTTTAGACTACTGAAGTTCTTGAGAACTCGAAGCTCTTGGGCAATGTCGATCCAGGTTTCAAGGCTCCTAGCTCTGTCCTGTGGACGCAGACTTGGGTCAACTAAAACCGTTGTTATCACCCTCAGGGATACGGCGTTGAATTGGTTCACCGTCGCCAGGACTGTAGCCGCTTCGTGACTCCTGGAACGGTCTCTTCGAGACCATACAGCACCCAAGCACTGGTGGGCTACTAATTTCTTGAACAATTCTGCGTCCATTCGAGTTAGCTGTTCAGCAAAGTGACGGTGCGGTACTTCAGGGAATGTGTAACTAGGCCAAAGGTCACTGATCGATTCACCAGGGATGTGCAATTGCGGTCGACCGCTCTCGTACATCATGCACGTATCTGGGGATGGAGAGAACAGTTAAATATTACCATTTCAGGTCCAGGAAGAAGATTTTTAATAGTGTGAAGATCGATAGAAGACGTGAAGTACAGTTTTAGCCGGAAAATACGTATTCAACGTCTTCTTGCATCTGGATGGGTTCAAAAGGAAGGAAATTTCAATCGAAATTCATAATTCACTATTAGAGTGTTGCACCTCCGAGTCATGAATCTTGACCAAACTTTCCTTGAGCCAAAATATGAAGTACCTGATGTAAAACTCTCTGGAATGGGCCTTTACTCTATCAATTTACTTAACCCAAGACGGTCATATGGGGTGTGACACACCCCAGGTTATTTCCGAGCTCGAATTTCCCACTCTTAATCCCGGAAACCGACGTTTCTGCCCCTAACTAGTGTTTTTATTTTTTTTCGTAAAAAAATTTTTTTTTTTTTCCGCGAATTTTTTTTTCACCTATTTTTTAAACATACTTAAAACTAAAATTTGCGTTACATTTTTGGATGGGTTAATAGAGAAACGTTTGAAATATGTTCTCAATTTTTTTGGGGCCCCCAGGATAAGTCTACGAAATTCTACAGCGCTTCAAAGTGCTGGGGTGTGTCACACCCCATGTGACCACCACGGGATTCTCATGAGGTGTGACCGTCTTGGGTTAAATGTACAATAGAAATCAGCGTAACATGGGTTTTGCATGACGCAGCACAAAAACTTGTTATTTCATGGCAATTTGCAAAACCCAGGTTACACTGATTTCTATTGTACATTTAGGTAAATTGATAGAGTGTAAAGACCCTCTGTTGGGTGTCACTCACTTGGGAGACAACTCTAAACCTGGGAGTTCGATACTCGAAATTTGGGGGTCAAATCTCAATTTGGGAGGTAGACACTCGAAATTTGGGGGTCATATCTCAATTTAGGAATTCGACACTCGAAATTTGGGAGTCAACTCTCAATTTAAAAGTTTTACACCCAAAATTCAGTGTTGACACCCAAAATTCAGTGTTGACACCAAAAATTCAGTGTTGACACCCAAAATTCAGTGTTGACACCCAAAATTCAGTGTTGACACCAAAAGTTCAGTGTTTAGACTCAAAAATTGAGTGTATTTTCCGTAAGGGAAGTTTGGTCAAGATCCATGATCCGGAGGTGCGATACTCTGCTAGTCAGAGTAAAATTCGGTTTCATGCAGTTTGAAACAACGATGTAAGAAAGCTCTTCAGCATAACTTGGAGCCATTTTTTTTTTTTTTATTAATAGAAATTCCTTGCCTTGACTTACCTATGATCTGGTCTGCTCGTTGGAAGCAGTGTAATCGATGCCTGGCCTTGAGTTCGAGTTCCGAAGAGGGTAGCCGACGATGGGTGAAATCTAGGAGTCTTACTAGAAGGGGATGTCCCGGAGGCGACTTCCAGTCGCCTGGATAAGCGTCTAGCCATACATGTAGAGCCTGGACTAAAGTTTTTCTGTGCTGGTCGCCGGTGGCAGCTGGTGAATTTTCGTCGAGGGCATCGTACCTCGATAATAAAAGCTCGAGGACGTCCCTGGGTGTAGTAAAGGCCCGGTATGTGGCCAGGAAGACGTTTATATACGTAGATTCTAACTCCCCATCGTCGTTCGCTAAGCTCTCTACTAAACGCTGGACTGTACCAGCCTTCAGAAATCTCACACGTACGGTCTCCCATTCTAGATGAGATATCTCGTCGTCCGAATCCTTGGCAACAAAAAAACAAAAAAAAATTATATTAAATTATATAAAATTAAATTAAATTATATTAAATTAAATTATATAAAACGTAGGGGGTTTATTTAGTCACTGCAGTTAAAAAGACAATGATTACACGTGGTTCAAGATTACGAAGTGTATTAACTGGTCACGGGAATAGAGTTCGAACCAGGTCAAGGGAAATCGATTAAATAAACACAGCGAGGTATTCACGTTCGATATAAGTATGTGTATTGATAAGAAGAAAAATAAAATAACGAAATGTCATACAGACGTCATGTATGAAACATATATTTTTTTTTTTTTTTTTTTCTTTAAATTTATTTTTCCAATTTCTTACCGATGCAGAAAGGCTTCGAGTCGGTCTGTGGTATCTGACTTTTTTCAGATATACCGTGTATATGACGCCGTCACCTCGTTCCTCGCCCCATAATCGCCAAGTGGGCTGAAAAATCGAAGAAATAGAAAATAAATAAATATGTTGAGATGGAAAATGAAAATTCTTGAAATTTTTCACATTGGAATTATGTTAAAAAAAGAGTAGAAGAAAAAAACAAATATACAACAAGCAATAGACCAGTATACACCTAGAGTAAAGTGTATTTATAAATTTTATTGACTACGTGTGCGGAGTTGCCGCTGAGATTACAGTCAGATCAAAAAAAAAAAAAAAAAAATCTAAGAATATTGTGTTTTTCTTTTGAGAAGTGTTATTGTGTTGATAAGCAGCGGAATTCTCCACCCCCCCCCCCCCCCCTCTTTTTTTTTCTCAAATCCAGTTAAGTTAAATAATTAAATTCCTGAGAAATCGCAGGCTCGTGATAGACCTTAACTAATACGTAAATACGTGGCTAGGTGGGTAGGTAGGTATTCGAAGTAAACTAAGAAGCGAAGGAACTGAATGTAAACATTATTATAGCTCTCATCGTCGGACAGAATCTCTGAAAACATCTTTTTTTCTGTTATTTTTTTTTTTTTTTTATCTCCCAAGAATTTACTTCGCCTATGTAAACGAAATGAAGAAAATATCTGCAGGAATAAACAACAATCGTATGTCTCGAAACGTTTTTTGTATCCCGAAAATCGTGGGACTTTATTTCTTATACGTATGATTGAGAATCTGTTTATTACGTCGCCAGTAATATAGAGCTTATCAAGACGAGTCCAATGACACCAAACAACGCACCTTTCCGATCATTCGGTAACGAGATATTCTGTGTTAGAGCTCGCGAGTGCGCGACTGAACGTAACCGTAACGCTGTGCAGCGCAGCGCTCAAGTGATTCAAAGCTTTGTATCTTGCTATTGAGTTATCGGAATGATACGTTGTTGGTAGTCGTTTGATCCGTCTTGATCCACTCTACAACCTAAATAAAATGATATACGCGTTGTATGACATTGCGAAAATATATTGCGTGTATAAAATGGGGTGAATTGTTTTCTAATTAAAAACTAACGTACTGTTACACAAAAATCAGTTTCAGGCACTGCATGCGACACAAATAGCTATAGAAAAAGAAGAACAATTATTCATGCAATCGTTCAATGTATGTACATACACAAAGATGGGAAGCTAAGCTGGTTATAAAACATAGAAAGCAATTATTGAGGAATAATAAAAAAAAAAAAAATAATAATTTCGTAGCTTATGACCGTAAAAAATTGACGGTTCTGTTTCTTTTTTTTTTTCGCTATCCACAGATTAAGATTACGTTGCGTCATCAGAAGTGGGAATTAACTAGGACTATGACTTATGAGAGTTTCCTAACAAACTGTTAAGAAGTACAATAGAAGTTTGTTTGTTATGGGCTATTATCAGTCCTTGCAATTCCATCCCATCCTGCAGCATTACTGTTTGTATACTATAATACAGATACGTTTTACATAGTACATAATGTACAATTTTCATATACGTATTCACAAAGAAGAAGGTCACGCGTTATTCTATCCTGTATATATAATTCTTCGCGTGTTTTCAATTATTATCAATTATCATGTCCGCTATAGCGTTGTTGGTTTTTTTTTTTACCATTTTATTATTAACTTTTATATATATATATAAAACTGTTGTTGCCACATCAAAAATATTATATATATAGTTACATGAAAGAGACAAAATTAATAATGTGTCGTTTAAATATTCCCTATCTCATCAACCCACACATCCGTTTTCATTTCCGTCGACGTCTCATCTTCATTATCTCTATATTAATATTAATATTAATATTAATATTAATATTAATATTAATATTAATATCAATCAAAGTTCTTTACCCCTGAATAATTATTTTTTTCTTTCTATCATATTATCATTATTTACCAATTCGTTTTAGTGAATTTGTTGTTTTTTTGTTGTTTTTGTCTTTACTACATAACTAATCAATAATAATAATAATAATAATAACAATAACAATTATTCTCTTTCTTTCTTTCTTCTATCAGACTATAAATCAGGCATATATACCTATTTATATACCGTGACATTCTGTGAATGCGGAAACTAGCAGAGATACCAACCCAAAACTCGTTACTAAAAATGTTAGTGGTGTCCAGTAAGAATCTAGTGATTTAATAGTCATTTTACTAGAAACATCTAGTGATAGTTACTAAACTGGCTCCTAACGAGTTTTGGGTTGGTATACCTGCTAGGCCGCATCCAGAGAATGTCACGGTATACTATGGGTCTTATGAGTAGGTATATGTAAAGCATTGGCACATGCATGCTCATAACACGTGCATCAAATAAATATTATATCGACGCCCGATACGAATAACAGCACATTTCAGATTCCGGGTGAGAAAGAGCACGTTTAAAATTCCAGGTGGAAAAGAGCACATTTCAGATTCCGGGTGGAAAAGAGCACGTTTCAGATTCCGGATGGAAAAGAACACGTTTCAGATTGAGAATGAAAAATAGCACGTTTCAGATTCACTCAAAAACTAGCACAATTCAGGCGAAGCGAATATTACTCATTAGTAAGTGTCAGGTAGGTTTATTATGAAATTGGAAATGCACAATTATGCACAAAAACTCGATTCAATTTTATCATTGAATGATTAATTCAATCTTATAATAAATCTACCCGACACTTGCTAATAAGTAATATTCGGTTCAACCTGAATTGTGCTAGTTTTCGAGTGAATCTGAAACATGCTCTTTTTCACTCGGAATCTGAAATGTGCTCTTTTCCACCCGGAATTTGAAACGTGCTCTTTTTCACCTGGAATCTGAAATGTGCTGTTATTCGTATCGGGCGTCGATATTTTTTATATGCACAATACAAATAATATCAACAACAAAACAGCAAACATAAATTATTGTTGAGACAAAAGACCAAAATACAAATACAATAAGCAAAATAATAACATACATATATATATAACGCAATTTTTGTGTATTGTTTAATTAAAAAAAAAAAATAAAAAAAATGTCCTTCTTTTTCTTTTTCTTCTTCTTCTTCTTCTTCTTCTTTCATTCTCACGATCGTGCTTGAATGCAGGTTGCAGTACGTGCACATACACATAACATGACAACATCGATAACATAAAGATCCAATGTCGAGAGATTTTGACAAAATATTGTCTTTTTTTTTTTTCGCTCTCTTCTTTTCTTTTCATATATTGTTTTTTTTTTTTTTTTACCTGTTGCACGTACCACTGCGTGGTTGTGGAATTTTGATTTTTCTTATTAGGATTGGGCTTGCACGGTGCACATAGTAGCAGAGGTGCTAATTTTGAGACACTTCCTCCTCCATTATTTCCACCCGATGATGACGATGACGACGATTTTCCAAAAGATTTACCTCCACTGTTACCAAAAACGCTGCAGCTAGTTGTTTTTTGATTTATTGTTCCCACGGGTAAAGACGGGGAACCACCTCCAGGCCTCAGCCCATCCTCTCCTAGCACTGGCCACAGCATCCAAGGATCACTATGATGATTTTCTTATTTTCTTCTTCTTCTTGATGTTATTCTTGCTTTTTTTTTTTTGTTTTTACTTTTACTTCGAATTCTTCTTATTTCAAACCTCGAATCGATTTAGAGAGCTGTATAGGTATTCGTTTGAAAAAAATTTCTAATTTTCGATCTATGTATGTATGTATACTGTAAATATGTTTTTCTTGTTTTGTTTTATATAATTCAGACCCTATTTTCTTTAAATCACACAATTCGTTAATTATATGTATGATGATGATGATAATTATTATTATTATTATCATTATTGTTATTGATCACTTTTTTGATTTATGACGATGAAGAGTTGAAAAGATACAGAAAACAAACGAAAAAAGAAAGACTGGAAAGAAAGAGAAGAAAAAAACGTAAGAAAAAAAAAAAAAAAAATGAGAAAACTTTAATCAATATAATTATAATTAATTAATTATAGACAATAATTTTATTTTAATTCGTTTCTTATCTTTATATAGGTATATAGTTCTTATTTTTCTTTCTGAAGCATAATTATAATATTATGTATATATCATACCTATATGTATTATAAAAAGAAAAAATGATGATTGAAATGAAGAAGATAAAAGAAAAAAAGAAAAAAAGAAAAAAAAAAAAAACGAACAGCGTCATTTATAAACCCCCGCGATGAAGTGAAGTGTACAGCGTACTTCCTGTACTGAGACATAACAAAACGCTTTGTTTATATACATGTATATATATACGAATACACACACGATCTTGCGTAATAAAATTTCTGAGTAAGGATAAGTATAAGCAGCATAAGGTGTATATATATACCTATATGTATATATGGTGTATGAGTAACTAAATTACCTTAATGAGAAAGACGGAAAATGTAGAATAAAAGGTATAAAGCATGACGCGAAGAATGATAGAAATAAGAAGAAAAAAAAAAAATGAGGCAAAAAGTAAGGAAAATAAGAATCGTAGTCATTCATGTATTGTAGGTACATATGTATAGGTATTTACACGTATAAATTTAAAAAAAAAAAATATATATATATATAGTGTATATATTACCGAGCGTTAGTCACGATTTAATATATACATACGTAATTTGTTATACATGAACGATTGACGAAATATTGTTGTACATGTACTCGAAAAGAAATTCCCTCAAATTTTGAGCACTTAGGTAATTCGAATTCTAACACCAATCTGAAAAGTTTTTAACCGGTTCACTGGCGGACCCCGAAATCAACGTTTTGTGCCAAAACTGGTAATAGGAAATAATTTCGTATTCAACATGAAGCCCAAAAAACTTAGGAACATCAAGTTTGATGCAAATCCGTTCAAAACTGACAGAGATATCCACGTTGCACATATATGTGCCCTTACCAGTGAAAAAAATTCCCTCGAAATTTGAGCACTTAGGTAATTCGAATTCTAACACCAATCTCAAAAGTTTTTAACCGGTTCACTGGTGGACCCCGAAATCAACGTTTTGTGCCAAAACTGGTAATAGGAAATAATTTCGTATTCAACATGAAGCCCAAAAAACTTAGGAACATCAAGTTTGATGCAAATCCGTTCAAAACTGACAGAGATATCCACGTTGCACATATATGTGCCCTTACCAGTGAAAAAAATTCCCTCAAAATTTGAGCACTTAGGTAATTCGAATTCTAACACCAATCTCAAAAGTTTTTAACCGGTTCACTGGTGGACCCCGAAATCAAAGTTTTGTGCCAAAACTGGTGAAATGAAATAATTTCGTATTCAACATGAAGCCCAAAAAACTTGGGAACATCAAGTTTGATGCAAATCCGTTGAAAACTGACAGAGATGCACATATATGTGCCACGTTGCACATATATGTGCCATTACCAGTTGTGGCACTTTTTCTTTTTGTACATTATATATGTGCCCTTACCAGTGATGGAAATTCCATCAAAGTTTGAGCACTTAGGTAATTCAAATTCTAATACCAATCTGAAAAGTTTTTAACCGGTTCACTGGTGGACCCCGAAATCAAAGTTTTGTGCCAAAACTTGAGCTTGAAGCCTAAAAAACTTAGGAACATCAAGTTTGATGCAAATCCGTTGAAAACTGACAGAGATATCCACCGTTGCACATATATGTGCCATTACCAGTTGTGGCACTTTTTCTTTTTGCACATATATGTGCCCTTACCAGTGAACCGGTTAAAACAAATTTCACATTTAAAAGGCTGACGATTTTCTTTTTTCAATTTATCTAATGCTCCAGCTGCATTTTATGATATCGTACATTATAACGAAGATCTACGTGCAGGCAATTGATTATTATTCTTCAAAAGAGCCAATTATGTGATTTCAGTGTAACCCGACTTGTTTCAGCTCAAAAGTTGTTATCAATTCTTTATTTTCAGCATAACTCACACATTTTCATTGATATCTCGAAAACGGCTGAAGCTAGAAGGAAATATGTGAATGACAAATTTACAGGAAATTCAATTCTCTACAAAAAAGATCCCATTGTTTCATCGCCTAGAATTCATAGTTTAGAAGATAGAGGGACTTGAATATTTAGAAATATTAGAAATAAAACAAATTCGAGTTACACTGAGATCACAATTGCACTTTTGAAGAATAATCAATTCCCTATGTGTCCATCATCGTCATAAAACGATATATCATGAAATGCTGCAGATGAGCATTGGATAATTGAAACCCAAAAAATAAAAAATAAAATAAAATCGTTAGACTTACATGCTTTTTGAATATGAAAATTTGAAACCAACAATAATAATAATAAACTCTTTCGACCTTGTATCGTCTCAAATTTATCTCTCCAAATTTATATTATAAATATGTACCATACATATACATAGAATGTGTATTATGTGGCACATAAGAAAATGATAATAATAATAATAATATTGATCATAGATTATAATTTTCGTGACAAACCCTTCTAGGTGTTGTCTCTCCTGGTATAGGATATAATGGATTTAGAAAAGGCGTCAGTTCGTAGCAGTTTTTAGACTGCACTATATCCAGTGCAGCATCAGCATCAGCATCAGTATAATATTTATGGTGAAATGAGATTTTTGGAAGAGAACAAGAAGATAAAAAAAAAAAATTGTTTTTCTTCAACGAATGATGTACAAGGAAAGAATTAAGAATCGAAGAAATGGAAAGAGAAGAAAAAGAAGAACAGAGACACAAAACACTTTTTTTTTTTTTCTTTTAGGTAAAAACGCGATTTTACACTTTTACTTTTAAATCTTTTTTGGTTTTCCGAAGAAAAAAAAAAAGAGAAAAGAATAAAAAAAAAACACACGAAACGAAAAAAAAAACGGAAATTAAATTCACCGCGAATTTTTTTTGAAAATTATTAAAACAGGTATAAAAGCGACGCCGAAGCGCGAAACTATAGCACGACGCTGGTACAAACTACTCCTTGTCTGATCTGACATGTACTGAGGCTTGCTCACCTACTCAAAACTGAAGCACGCGGCTGAGGGACGAATAACTGACTAATACATACACATGTACGATACCATACACATATATGTATGTATAAAATCTCTGTTATCATTGCGCATGCGGGAAATTGCACTCTGAGCATAGTGCAGAGAAAATGAGTCTTCCTTCTGTTCGGTAGGTAAAGTAGAGCGAAGAATCGTGTAGGATATAAACGAAACTGTGAAAATGATTTTGAAAATGATTTTGAATTTTTGTCACCGTTTTTATATAATTTTCTATGATTTATTCATCTTACTTCCTGATGACGTGTAGTGAGTACGACGTACAAGGTCTAACGTATAGTGACGTGTAGACGTCCAGTGATGACGACATACGGTCACATTTCACACGTATAGTAGGTACGTATAGGTATAAATAATACTATACATCGATTTTCTGTCTATGACGTAAACCATATATATAAACTCGTCTAGTGACGTAATTCGCTTATTGTTAACTACCGATTTTATTACTTACTATACGTATGCTATAGTGATTAACGCGATAACGATGATCAACGCTCGATTCCTCGATGTACGAAACGTGATTCAATCAAAACGAGCCAAATTTTTGGAGATAGATTCTTCGTGAAATTTTAAGACTATATTTCCTTTACCGAAAATTCGAGAGACCAATAGTTTCCGAGATACGGAAGATCTTAGTTTACCAAACGCAGAGAGCGCGCCACTTACGCTCATGCGCGGTCCTGTCTGCGCGATCTACCTATGCTAGCTCTGCGATTGGTCGACTGAAATCTTTCGTAGCTCGGAAACTATTGGGCTCTCGAATTTACGGTAAAGGAAATTATGCCTTAGAATTTTGCGAGGAATCTGTCTTCAAAAAATATATATATGGGGCGCATTTTTCGTTCTCATTTTTTTTTTTTTGTAAAGTAGAAGTGATCGTGTAAAATTGTCGTCCAGACAATTGGAAGTCAAATTCGTTTTATTTTTTTTCTTTTTCACGGTTACGTGTGCAGCAGGGAATGCGCGGTATCGATTTTACGTCACCCTTGCTTAACCTGGAGTATCTAGGGCTGTGTGCAGCACCGAGGGGCGGACGACCCCTTGGCGTCTGTTCACCCCTCTCAATTATTTTTCGTTGCTTATTTTGGGAGCGGCGCCGCAACGCGACGCTACGCGATGCACGGTGACTCACATCGAAAAACCAAAAAGAAATATATAATTGAAAAAATGATGTTAAATATAAAAATAGAATTTTGTCTACAACTTTTGATACAGAGATTCAAAAATTCTGTAAAAATTCACAAAATTGAATCTCGACGGCGAAAAACTGGGAGCTCAATTTCATCGAGCTATGACGAGATCTGAAAAAGTTGTGAACGATTGTGAATTTTTGTTTTTTATACAAAAATTTCGGAATACAATTTGATATTTTTTTGCAACCAAATTTTCGTTTTCTCTTTGAACAGGAAAATGAGGGAGGAAGAGATCTTTTATGACCTTAGTTGAACCTGTACTACCATCAATTCTAAATTTCATCTCGCGGTTTGTTCTGCAGAACTGGGATTTCCCCTTCAAGCTCTAAAATTATACATAACTCGTTGCATTTTGTCTAGACGACTCAGTACATACATACAGTATACCGTTCAAGTGAGTTCGAAAAAGATCTGCGAACACCTTTCGAATTCACCATTTGGACAGCAAAAAGTTGAGTAATCGAAGAAAAAAATAAATAAAAAAACAAGAGCAATCTGTTGAATATAAGAAAATGATACAAAAGTGCAGTGTGAATAATTTTATTTCATTTTCCTTTCTTCGATTACCTCACCTTACCACGAGAATTACTTATACACAAAAAAGACAAAGAAAAGTTAATTCACATAAAAAACTAAAAAATTTCGATACCAAATTATTGTTATCATTATTTCTTTTTATATATATATGTTAAGTATATAATATAGTACACATCAATCATATACGTGACGTACATCACTCCTAGCTGACTGTAATATGTATATACAGAGTTTGAAGATCGCGCTAAGTATCTTTAAGTGAGTCTTAAGTGCTCCCTAGGTATACAGGGTGATCCAAGTTTAGCTGATACTATATTTTGAGGACAGATGCAGTGTGAAATTCTAAGACTAAATTTCCTTTACCAAAAATTCGAGGACTGAATAGTTTGGGAGTTACGGAAGATCTTAGTAGAGCAATCAAAGAGTTTATAGGCGACGCAGACGCGGCCGCGCATGAGCGTCAAGTTGAGCGCTCTATAGTCTACACGCTCCGCGATTGGTGAAACTATAGGATCTTCCGTAACTTCGAAACTATTGGTCCCTCGAATTTTTGGTAAAGGAAATTTAGTCTTAGATTTTCACGGGGAATCCGACCCCATGGGACATGGGTTCCTTTTCCACTTCCTTCTTTCTCTTTCGTTAATTTATATACCTATATATCATCGACCGTGTTTATATGTATAATATGAATATTATATTACATATAGCAATGTATACTATGTATAAATCGATAACTAATACATATATATATATAATTAATATCTCGATTTCTAAAATTCTGTTTTCTTCTAATCCTTTCTGTTTTTATTTATCAATTTTTTTTTTTTTTTTCTTGTTTCTCTTCAAACACATATATTTTACATTAATTTATATATATATATATATATATATATATATATATATATATATATATATACACGGATGTTATATTGACATAAAAACCCAAATAATTCTGATCAAATATTTATTCCTTGACAATTATTTTCGTTTTAATTTTTTAAAATTTTTCTATCCATTAATTGAATAAGAAAATAATGAAATTAACTTATAATTTATCAAATTCATTTATTTATCGAAAATTAACCGACGACGCGGACGACGCCACGTAGCTTTTCTCCTGCTGCTGCACATACTTATAGTATATTTATATATATATATATATATGCATGTGTAGTAGGTATGTAGGTATGCTTATTCATTCGTAGCTAGTCGAGAAAGTCCGAGACATTCGTTCGACTTTATTTTCCTTTTTTTTCTCTCTCTCTCTCTCTCTCTTTCTCTTTTTGCTTAGTTGTTTTTTTTTTTTCTTTTTTTTTTTCTCACGCATCTTCTCAGGTATAAAAAAGAAGGGTATATAATATACACCTATACGTGAATTGAATATAAAATAAGAAACGATGTATATATAAGACGATTAGGAAAGAGAGAGAAAAAAAATGAATAAAATATTAGAAAAAAAGTAGAGATTTGCTTTTTTTTTTTCAAAAAAGAGGAGAACAAAAAAAAAAAGAAATAAAGGATAACGAAGGATAGGTAAAATTGTAACTGGTCAATTTTCTATAGCCGAATGCCTTATATATATATATATATATATATGATGTATAATCATGTTCTGCATGTTGAATTTAAAAAGAAAAAAAAAAAAAAAAATAAGAAAAAGGTAGAAAAATAAAACGTATACGTTCGCTCTGAAATATATAACTGTACCGAACGTAGGTATAGAGAAGTAGAAGTAGAAGTAGAAGTAGAAGTGGAAGTAGAAGTGAAGTAGCGGTGGCCCGTTGTTCGCGGTCACGTATATACATAGTAGAAACTATTTTTCCATTCCTGATATAGATATATACTATAGGTCTATAATACTACTAGGTGTATATATATATAATGTATAGTATATATTTTTTTTTAAATTAATCAGACAAAAAGTGAAGAAAATCAAAAATCAAAAATCAAAAATCAAAAATCAAAAATCAGAAATCAAAAATTGCAAGATTGAAAGAAAAAAGAAGAAAAAAAAAAAAAAAAAAAAGAAAGAAAGAAGGAATGCCTGCAGCTCTCTCTCTCTCTGTATGAGTGTGATTGTGTATGTGCATGTGTGTGTGTGTGTGTGTGTAGATATTATTATATAATATATTTTTAATTATCTAACACACACACACACACACACAAACAAACAATTAATATATATTAGAATATAATTATCATTCTAATATACTAATTTATTAATCCATATGCTAGGTATAGATGTGTGTGTGTGTATGTACGATAAGATAATTAAAAAGAAATAAAACAAAACTGATATGGTATATATAATTATATATAATTATATACTGATTTTAGTTAATATATATTAATATATATTAATATATATTAGAATATAATTATCATTCTAATATACTAATTTATTAATCCATATGCTAGGTATAGATGTGTGTGTGTGTATGTACGATAAGATAATTAAAAAGAGATAAAACAAAACTGATATGGTATATATAATTATATATAATTATATACTGATTTTAGTTAATATATATTAATATATATTATTAATATATATTAGAATATAATTATTATTCTAATATACTAATTTATTAATCCATATGCTAGGTATAGATGTGTGTGTGTGTATGTACGATAAGATAATTAAAAAGAGATAAAACAAAACTGATATGGTATATATAATTATATATAATTATATACTGATTTTAGTTAATTTTCTATTGTTTTTTTGGTTTTTTTTTTTTACTTCACTTTTCATTTTAATTCCTTTTTTTCTTTTCTTTCATCATATTTATGAGATTATCATCATCATCATCATCATCATCATCATCATCATCATCATCATTTAAGTATAAATATCGTAAATATATGAGATTAATAATAAAAATAAAAAATTAATTAAAATTCGTTCATGCGGTCTCGATTTATCTATACCGATATTCCATTTTTCTATATATTGTATAGTACCTATGTATAGGTACGTGTGTATTATAACGGTATATTTCCTCTTATAGATATTATATTATACCATAGTATGTATAGCCACGCGCGGAGGCATCTGGTAAAAATTATTTACTCCTACGAATTTCAGCGAATTTGAAAAAAAAAAAAAATATTTGTAGATTTAAGCAAATTATTATTATCATAAATATATGAAAATAAAAGAAGAAAAAAGTATAAATTTTTCGCAATAAAAACAGAGACTCCAATAATTCTTATATATATATACGAAAAATTACGACATATCCAAATTTTTTCTAGAAAAAAAAAAAAAAAAGAAAGAAGAAATTCGTAGAGCAATATGAAAAAGTACCTACTAACTAATTATTCGATACACAAGTCATATTATTAGTATACATATATGTAGAAATTTGTAACACCATATATCATAGGTATGTCGTCATTTTTGTGGTTTTTAGCACATTATGTTAATATACAGGGTGAATTTTATCCGGGATCCGCGAGAGGGTGTGGCTTAAATCGTCTGAGACTCCGCCTCCTCCAAGAGCCAAATAAATAGTAGCTTACTATACGAGTGAGAATTGTTATTCTGAAAATTACATAGTATGAATGAAAAGGAGGCGGAGTCTGAGACGATCTAAGCCACACCCTCTCTACGGATCCTGGAAAAAGTTCACCCTGTATATAATTATATTTCAATACGAAACAAGAATACGATGATATTATAGCAGTCTGTAGATGTTTTTTTTTTTTTTTTTGTTTTTGTTTTTTAACATATAGTATATAATTATTATATCTATTTAGAGTTTATTAGTTCAATTATTTATTATTAATAAATTCTTATAAATTCGGTTAGTTAATTAATAACAACGATGAAGCAAATGATATAGAAAAGAAAAAAAAAAAAAGAAAAAAAATAATAATAAGCGGAAGTATCCATAAAGACAATAATAATAAAAATGATAATAAAATTATATAAAATATTGTTGAATAAATAAATAAATAAATAAATAAATAAATAAATGGAATAAATTTACCAAGGAGTCGTCAGCATTTTCACCACTCATAGCACAGATGGTAGTAGAATATTTCTTATGCAGTCACCACTCCTGCAGCAGCTGCAGCACCAACAGCAACCGTTTAATAAACTATTAATTATTAAATTTAATAAATTTGAATTATATTTTCTAGTTTTTAAACTCGGCGTTAATCCTGTGGTATTACTTATTAATTTAGTTTTTAATGATAACAATTCATTATCGTTATCAATATCATCAATAACAATAAATTTCGTAATATAATTATTATCAATCAATGATTTATATAATAATTTTTTATTTAATAATATAATAATGCGATTATATGCACTTTCTCCCTTCATTATAACGCCGTTACATCTATTATTATACATCAACTCGTTCATAATATAATACAATTATTATAATAACGAATATTATGTGTGTTGATCATTATTTAATTATTCATGTGTCTAAATTATATAATTATATATGTGGATTCTTTCTTTTTCTCGTTTGCAGAAAAAAAAAAAAAAAAGATATTTATTCTCCAGATCCTTCGATCGCAAGGATAATCTCCTTTCTGTTTTTGTCGTCACTATTCATTCTCGGTTTTATTTTCACTCCACGACTATAATTATTATTTTAATTTATCAAATAAAATTATATAGTTACTCTCTCCTTAAATTCGTCCATCGACGTGCGTGCCGTTCGTCACGTTCTTTTAATTAGCGTTTTATTTATTTTAATTTAAATTTAATTTTCAAATTTCTTTTCTAAAATTCTGCCACCTGTCACAGACTATGTGACAGTCCGGTTTTCAAATAGTAGCTCTGCGTTAGTACTTCACACACCTTATTTTCGTTCATAGAAAATTTCTCTCGATCCCCACAAACTGAACGAAGAAAAAAAAATTGCGAAAATAAATTAAAAAATTATTGGAAAGATTCACAAACACATTCTTGGATATAGTAATCATATAGAATCGCACACACACGCACACGCACAATACACAACACAATTCACATATTTGATGTGGTATTATAGATTTAATTACGAGGCCATTGGTTAGTTTCTTTTTTTTTTTTCTTCTTCTTCTTCTTCTATCTTTTTTAATTTTCTCCTTTCTCTTTTTTTTTTCTCCTTTCTGATGTTCTCCTTCTTTCCTAATATATAAATATATATATTTTTTTTTTCTCAAAAAATATTATATCAAACAAAATAATATTGTGTTTAAATTGATGAAAAAAATTATATTGACGAAAAAATAAAACAATTATGTATGTAGTATAATATGATGTCAATTAATTTATTATTACGAGTGCTTCTGTACATATGTATATATTTATGTACCGATATATTGTGTATATATATATGTATATACTATATATTATATTTGATCCTGTAGATCAAACAGCTCCTTAATATCCTTTATAGCGCACTAGTATTTTTAATGCTCCGATTTGATCAGAGCATCCGATATATAGTCATGGGTGTTCAATTAACACCCGAACAGTTTTTAACAAGACTACGTTATATTCCTTCTTCTCGCGACTTGACTTAACTTGACTTGACTTATTACTTACTGCGGTAGACGCCATTCCCTTCTTTTACTTCGCGGCGAAACCACCGTCTCCCTCCATTTTACTACACACTGTATATATATATATATATTTACTAGAGAGAGAGAGAGAGAGAGAGAGAGTCAGACACGGTACGGTACAGTACAGTACAGTAAATCGTCGTCAAAATGTCATAACATTCTTTTATGCCTTGTCGGTTACGGTTTTAACAACCGTGCTGCCATCTGGTGGATTTTTGTGCAATTAAACAATGTGCCATCAAAATTTTCAAGACAAGAGAAAAAAAAAAAAAAATTGTCTGGGTCAAAATCGAAATTTTTCAATTTTTGGTGCGAAATTGGTACCCTCTAAATTTTGTGAAGTGAAAAATTTCACTCTTTTTTCTTGTAGTTGCACGATTTTTACTCCAAGGAAGTGAATTTTCACTTATTTTCATCTGTTTTCACTCAAAGTGTCGAGTGGCAAATTCACTTCCCACACAGCACACTTTTTCATAGATGTTCATAGGATGTCCATGGGACATCCAAATGTCCCATGAGATTTGTCCCATGACATTTGGATGTCCCATGGATATCCTATGAACATCTATCGAAAAGTGTGTCGTGTGGTTTCCTTCGAGTGAAAATCGTGCAACTCAAAGAAAAAAGAGTGAATTTTTTTCACTCCAAGTGAATTTATAGAGAGTAACGTTTTTGGGTTTTAACGGGAGATTTACGGTCCCAACTTTCCCAAGTATAGGTCAAAGTCATTTTCCTTTTCTTCGAATAGCATTCATTATCCGAGAATTAATATACCGTGAGATTCAAGTTTTGCGGGTAGATTCATTGTGAAATTTTTGAGACTAAATTTCATGTGTCCAAAAATTTGAGGGACCAAGAGTTTCCGAGGTACCAGAAAATCTCCGTTGACCTATCACAGCTTTTTAAATCAGAGTTTAGGTGATATTCCGAAATTCATATCTCGAAATCTGTTTGAGATATTGATTCGGAAAAAAAAAATACACAATGCTCATTACTATTTAATGAATGTTGAAAAAAAATCAGTGACGGATGCTCAGAGCTTTTCAAGTCACTGAATTCGCATACGCACATAGTAAAAAAAAAATCTCGTCATTGTGTAAAACAAAAAACAAGAAAAAAAAAAAAAAAAAAGAAAAGTCCGTGTTAAAATTTTTGTGTTAAATATTTAACACTCTAGTGTGTTAAAATTCAAACAATAGTTTCAGTGTTGTATTTTGTTTTCAAATTTTTTTTTTTTTTTTTTTTTTTAACACACTAAAATGTTAATTTGATACAAAAGAAACACTTTCTAAATGTTACTCTCGCCAAATGAACACAAAATTTTAACATAGTTTTGCGTTACTTTTTTTTTTAACATCAACGGATTGTGTTGAAATAACACAAACTTTTGTGTTAATTTTTGGCAAAAAAATTTTTTACTGCTTGTATGAAATAAATCGAGAACACCTGATCCTCACACATCTATATTTTCGCAATAATTTTTAGATAACAAAATACTTACCTATAAATGATATCCATGATCTGTGTAGTATTTCTTTTCTGCTAAAGTAGTAATTATTGTAGTTTCTTCATTTTTATCTTTTTTTTTTTTTTCTTTTTTTTCTTTTTTTTCTCCAAATCTGCGTGAATTCCAGCGAAGAATAATTATCATATCTACTATAATAATCAATAATACTAGATATATATATATATATATATGTCTATATAGTTAGTATATGTGCATGTGCAGGGATTAGGAAAAACGTTTAGGACAAAACACACAAACACATACACAAACACATATGTTTTAGAGTGGTCCAAAAACGGAAGTTTCTTTTTTTTTTTTTTTTTTTTTTTTACTTTTCTTTCTTTTTTATGTAACGAGATCAAATCGAATGAGGCTAGAATCAGAAAGTTTTCAGAACCGGTTCGTTTTTTCTTTTCTTTTCTTTTCTTTTTTTTTTTTTTTTTTTTTTTTTTTTCTTACTTCTATTACACCTTTTGGAAAATTAATTTCAACGGATTTGTTGAAGCATATGGGTTGGAAAAACAATTAAAAAAAAAATTATATCGCGATCTATGAGATTTCAGTGAAAGATTATCAGAGACTATTTTCGGGACGAGGAAGACTAGAAAACAAAAAAAAAAAAAAAAAAAAAAAAAAAAGAATTAATGTCGTTACTTTCTTTTTGCTATAAAAATTTTGGTCGGAACCGATATTTTAGAACTTTTTTTGTTTTATATAATATATTTATAGTAATCGATAATGAACGAATTCGAAATCTTTTTGTTGTTTTCGTAATAAGAAGAACAACAAAACAAAACAAAAAAAAAACAAAAAAACAAAAAAAAAAAAACCCCAGCAAATTTTTAAAATTTCACCTAAATTTCGGAAGTTCAAAAATCCAAAATATCCATCAACCCGTTTTCTTTTTTCTTTTCATTTTCCCGACCACCCTAAAAAAACGATTGCAATAAAACGATCACAGACTACAACATAATATTAGACAGACTTTTCCACAACATTTAATAAAACGCTAATAATATCTAATAATAATAATAATAATCATCATCATCGTCATCATCGTCATCGTCATCATATTATCATATTCTGTGGTTTTCTTTTTTTCATTTTTTTTTTTTTTTTTTTTTTTTTTTTATATATATTTTGTAATCATCATCATCATCATCATCATCATCATCATCATCATCATCATCATCATTATTATTATTAATTTTTTTTTTTTTCTTTCTTTCTTTGAATTTTTTGATATATATATAATATATATATATATATATATATATAATTTTTTTTCTTTTTTGTTTTTTTTTTTTTTTTTACTCAAATAGTAGTAGTAATCATCTAAAACTTATATACTATAACTTACAATCAAATTATTACATAATATTATACCTGTGTATGTATGTGTATATATATATATATAATAATCACTATATTATATATAATAATAATAATAATAATAATAATAATAATAATAATAATAATAATAATAATAACAATAATAATAATAATAATATGTATATTGATCATCATATTATTATTCTTATTCTATCGTATATAATCGGTATAATATATATGGTATTGTATATACATATATAAGATGCGAGATCAAAGGGTGGGGAAGGTAAAAAGGAAGGGGGGGGGGGGGGGGGGGGGGGGGCAAAAAAAAAACAAAAAAAAAAATTAAACAAGAAAATAATCGATCGTTCGTCGCACAAAGTTTCGCTATAATATATATTATGTATAGCACCGTCCTCAATTATTGATTGAATTTTTTTTTTTTTTTTTTTTTCACGTTTTTCAAATTTTTATATCATCGTGAAACGAGAAATAAAATATTGCTGTAATACCTATTGCTATTTTTTTTTTTTTCAGTAAAAAAAAAAAAAAAAAAAACATCACGACGAACGACACACCCAACTCTTTGATCTCACGTTCCCACGTTGTTTTTCATTTTTCTTTTTTTTTTTTTTTTTACTATTTTTTGTGTTTTTTTTTTTTTTTTGTAGTATAAAGTTAATAATATTATATTTATTTATTTATTTATTTATGTATATTTTTCTTTTTTTTTTTATATCATTTCTATATATATATAATATATATATATATATATATATATATTTTTTGTGATATATATATATTTATTTAATTGAAATATATATCAGCGATCGTCATCATATGGCGATCATCGTTATCATTATATATCGTATTCGTTATTATAATCCCAAGGGTGATTTTCTAATCTGATTAATATAGAAAAAGATAAAAGAGAACAAGAAAAAAAAAAAAAAAAAAAATTAAAAAAATAAAATAAATAACTGAACAAAAACAAAACGATTTTATGCATTGGAGGGTATCTGAATAATTTTTTTTTCTTCTTCTTTTATTTTTTCGGAGCAAAGATAGTGTCACTTTTAATTCTACTCCAAAGAAACAAAAAAACAAAAAAATACCGGCGGATTTGATTTTCGGAAGAATTTTTTGTATGTACCCCGATTTATCTACGATTTTGAAATCGTAATCTAGCATATCTAAAAACGCTAATTTCGTAGACCTAATCCACTAAAAACGTTTCGCTAATCCGGTGATCCCACTTGTTTTCTTTGTATTGGTCAAAAACCTTTGGACGATACTTTATCTCTTGTTTTTTTTTTTTTCG
Source organism: Tenthredo mesomela (assembly GCA_943736025.1). Lineage (NCBI taxonomy): Eukaryota > Metazoa > Arthropoda > Insecta > Hymenoptera > Tenthredinidae > Tenthredo > Tenthredo mesomela. Next base: position 1,067,279 of record OX031021.1, read on the forward strand.
TATAATTAATAATATTTAAGTATCCTGAAAGTTTTTCTCTTCTTTATAATATACTTTCTCATCCCTTACGCGGATACGGTTTCTACCATTGATTTTTTGATAATTTCTCCAAAATTTTCGTCACATTCTTCGGTCACAGTTCCTGCCCCATTTTGTAAACCTCCAACGTCGCGGTTCTCAGTGGTCGAATTTTGATCCGGGATTATTTTGTCCCCTTCATTTTTCGCCCCTGTTGTAGCCGGATATGCAATGTGACTCTGCGCGGGTTCGACTTCACCGTAATAAGAATACCGGCCTGCCAAAAGTTCCGAGAAAGGTTCAAGCTTGGCAATTTGTTGATGTGAATTAACCACCGAATTATTACCGATCAGAGGTTGGACGGAATTCAAATTCGTATATTGCGTGGGCGGCGAGCCATCATCCTGATTGAAATTTCCGTCGTATAAATTCTGCGGCTGATTAGATCCCGGCATGTTGCTTTCCCCCACGTATACTCCGTAGTGTGGAAACCCCTGGTTTGTATGTGCCGGTTGAAATTGCGGGTGAAATTGACCCCTAGAAGTCGATGGTAGGGTTTGGTAGGCTTGGTAATCCTGGTAGTTGGTCTGCTGGAACTGTTGAACACCAGAAGGTCCGTTTACAGGACCAGGAAAGGGTTGAAATGTCTGTACGAATTCGGGAGGATGTAGAAGTTTCCGTTGATGAAGATGCTGGTGCGCTTGTACCTGGGCGACATTGTCAACAGGATCTTCACTCGTCGGATAACAGTCGTCCCTGATCGCGTACAGGTCCAGACTATCTTCCCTGGTCCCCTGGATGTCGGGTTGACAAGAAACCACGTCTGGCTGGGTTGCGTAATGAAGGGTAGTGAAACCGCTGCCATTTATGCTGCAGGAAGGGTCGGTGGTAGCTACTGAAAGTCCTCTTACGTCTCGCAAAGGTCCTTGGAGAGCCGGTTGACTGTCCATGTCACGAATGTCCGGGCAGTCCTCCTCTCGGTGCTTCTTTTCTAATTCTAAACGCATCAGGGTGTGGATAAAGTGCGTCCGCACTCTCACAGGGTTGAATTCTATCCTTCCTGAACTGTTCGCACATCCATCTCGCGAACAACCGCAAGGAAAACCCGCCCTGTCCACCTGAAGAGGTCGAAAATTTGATCAGACTTTGGGGTTTTCGCGGTAAAGAGGTGCACGCAAAAAACAGTGCTGTCGAATTTACTCTATGAGCAGTGAACACCTTTTTGCAGTAGAAATTATCACAATTCTAGTATTGGGTACATTGGAGCAAGTGGCATTCAATATGTCTATACGAGTGAATGTTACCACAATTGTGATAATTTCTACTGCAAAAAAGTGCTGTCCATATATTTACTGCTCACAGAGTAAATTCGGCAGCACTGTTTCTTTCGTGTGGAAAGAGCATTCCATACCAGGAATCGGCCTTAAACCATCAAATGAATACAACAAACACGATAAAATCGACATGTACCTGGCATTTGACATGCGCTCTGCTACACGGACAGCTTTCCGGATCACAGTATCCCTTGCAACCACATCCGCAGTGTTTTCTGCTGGCCCTGATGTCGCGACATTCGTCTTTTTCGACGGTGTCTATTTTCTGGACACCAGCAGCCCTGAGGAGTGCTCTCCTTTGCCAGGTCGGTACAGGAAGAAGGAAGTAGTAGCTGTCGATGTCCAGCTCTTCAGCATCGCTAGGTTCCTCGTCAGTGTCATCGCTGGGATCTTCAGAGCTCGACGCAGCCTCTACAACGTTATTGGCTGCTCTTTCGGAACGCAATTGAGCCAACCTTGCGCGGTGTATTCTACGCTGTTCGGCCGCGTGTTCAGTGAGTGAAAATCTCTCCGCGTGTGTGTGTGCTGCACTCATACCCAGCGTACTTCCACCCTGGATCAAATACTCCCGTTTTAAAGACTTTCTATGATGATGATGGTGTAATAAAATATGAAGGTGAACACTAAATCGGACTCCTTTCTCACCTGCGAAGGGACACAGGTGAATCCCTGTGCTCTAGGAAAGTAGTAAACAGTCACAGCATCGAAGTGAATGTTCCGCTTCTTCTTCTGCGACTCATCAGGGTTGCTTCTCTTAGGGTTTGGCTCGCCTTCCATACAGTCGGTCAGTCTCCGCTTCAGGTTACTTTTCGGGGGGCTTCGGAGAGCCGGGAGTATGGGGGTCGTCAGAAGAACTGGCCTCTGGACTTGACAGGATACCATCGTATCAGCACCGGCGGGAACTGGAACAAACACGTCCAGCTGACCAGACACTGTCCCAAAAAATTTTGGGGTCAATATTATGTGCTCGAAAATTTGAAGGAATTTGCGGACAATTGGTTTTGGATGGTCTTCATGCATACAATTGAACAGTTTTCGTGAGAAAATTACGAAAACGAAATCATTAGGCTTTAATATTGATCATTGAGTTTGGGGAACGTAAAAATGACCTTCAGAACCATGAAAGATGTAATTTCAGAGCCAACACCCGGCGTGCACATTCACCTCGTCTTCCAGTCAAAAAAAAGCAATGCAACAAACCATTTTTATCCTTATCGGATAGTATGTCGTCAGGTATCCTGTCCAAGAACGAAGTTTCCGAGTCACTTTCGGGGGCAGTACTTCCTTGGTTCCCATTATGGTCTCCAGGGATTTCACCGCCTAATCCAGAATCGCTACCATCAGACCTTACCTCGTCTCTGTTACCAGTAGCAAGAGCAAGGCTTTCGGCTGAGTCCTCGGTGAACTGTTCAGGCTCAATCCTATCACAAGAAAGTATAATCTCCCGTCCGTTTGAGCCTTCGTTTTGCATTCCAATATCAACCTCGTCATTAACGGCATTTAAGACCGCAGTCTGCAAGGAAGTAGGTTCCGAACTGTCGGAGTCTGTCTCTTCAGCTTCCCTCAGAGGATCTTGATCGGCACTTTCAGTCGAACTGCACGGACTGGTCTCAGGGTACGCGATCATAAAGTTAACGGAATTTGTTGTCGGTGAAGAAAATGTTGATGAAGAAGAGGAAGAAGAGGAGGAGGAAGAGGATGAAGAGGACTGAAGCTGGACATGGGTGACATTAACACCGGCGAAAACGATCTCCTCGTTTTCCGCAAGCTTCTGTATCACTGCTATAGAAGTATTCGGTGTCAACTGATCAGCACCAACTGTACTCTCAAAATTTTCCAGTTTTTTAACCACGCGTTCAGTCCTATCGTCAATGGTAACTAAAACATTAGCACTATCATCACCAGCACTACATTTGTTCCTTTCCACATCGGGGCTACCGATTAGAACCAGTTCATCACACTTTATCGAAGTCACAGTGCCCGACCATGACTCTGAACTCGATGTTTCACCGGTTAAACGAAAAGACGGTGATGTTGGCGTCGGGTCTTCCGCGTCTTCGGACACCTTTTCGCGGTCTTCATCAGTCTCGAAGAAGGACGAATCTGGTGTTAGGGATATCTCGCCGAGGGTACGTTCCCGAAGGCTAACTACCTCCGGGGACAATCTTCTAACGTCATTTTTCAACTGCTCGGCTCTTTCGTCCGATATTTCAACCCCCATTTTTTTAATCTCCGTTTTTATGGGCAGAAAATCTATGTCGTTTGTGTGGGGAGATAGCGACGAGGACGACGAAGAGGCTGCAGAAAAGAATTGAGGCGAAACTAGACATGGAGATAACGATGACTTCGGGATTGACGATGATGACGCTTCTTCGTCTTGAGACTCGACCAGACTTCCTCGGTCTATCGTGGAAGGCGACTCAGTCTCCATTTTGGAGGTTCCAAATCCCTGGTGGGATGATGATGATGATCACGATGATGATGATCGACTGAGAATCAAAAAGAAGATAACGCGTTAAGCACCATTTTTTTTACGGTTTTTTTCTTCTTCTTCTGTTTTGTTTTAGTTGTAAAACTTTTGAACAAAATAATAAGCAGAGAAGAAGAAGAAGAAGAAGAAGAAGAAGAAGAAGAAGAAGAAGAAGAAGCCAGAAGAGAAGAGCGAGCCGACTGTATATGGAGGGATCAATAAGTCGGCAGTGCCGCGTTTCGTCGGTGTTTAGCGGGATTTTGGTTTTATTAAAACGTTTCAAAGATTGGAAGATGCGATTTTGAAAAAAAATGGATTGTTTTTTTTTTTTTTTTTGTTAAACGTTTTCGAGTTCTCTTCTTCTCTTTGGTCGCTATTATACTACGGAGTAATCGGTCTTTTAGTTCTCTACGGTTTTGCCAGTTTTTCAACATCCTCAAAATGTCGATCAATGTTTAATGTTTCGACTTTGTTCCCTTATCCAAAACAGAGAAGGGAACTTACAAAAACGGGAAAGAGATAAACCGAGAACGGGAGGGGGGGGGGGATAAGACCAAGAGATTATTGATTCTGAGATAGCAAGGGATAAGGTAAGGGAATATGGGGGATGAATTAACTTGCCGCCAGAATTCTCTGTGTTTATATAAACCCTGATGCATGTGTACCAAAATTGTTTTTTTTTTTTTTCTTTTTTTTTTGTTTCGTTTTTCCACAAACGATGACAATGGATTTATACTTTGAGTTATTGAAAAATAGAAGACTTGGAATATTTGTTTATATTTTTCCTCCTGCAGAGAACGGGATCAACGAATTTTTAAGAAGAAGAACAAAAAAATGTTCAATCAATATGAATTTTAGCAAACTTAAATCCTACCAAATTCTTTTGGTCCCTGTATTCCAAAATGAGGTTCAATTTTTCGAAATTTCGAATATAGGTACTAGTTTGTTTGCAAGTTTGAAAAGATATAAGGGCGGGAAATTCTAGGGCTGACCGATCGAGGTCGCGGCCAAATTACCTGTTTGTTTATATGCTTGTATTTTCTTCCCAGATTCCCTTATTTATTTATTTTTCTAATGAATAATCAATAGAATCGCCGCAGTGATAGTCACAACATAAAACCGTCGACTCACGTAGTAAAACTCGATTCATATTTTATACTCGGTATATAGGTACTATACTAGTTGATTAATTTATTCAGTATTTAAATTTTCCTCGATATATAGTATATATGACGTATATATGTATATATATATTTCAAACGCGATTAACAAAGTGTATATATCACAGTTGGGTCATTTTCCCGCCGAATAAATAAACGGGGGTATCCAAATTTACCAAATTTGAATTCGAAAAAAAAAACGAGTAAGGGAGAAAGAGAGAGAGATTCGAGCGACGAATCAATTACTATTTTTACTCTCTTTCTGTACGAGAAGGGGGGGGGGGGGGGGGGGGGGGGGGGGTCGATAAAAAATGAAAATGAAAATGAAAAAAAAAAGAAAAACAATTGTATGAATTACTAGTAGAATAATTCGGTTACTACACAGACGTATGTTATATACGTCTGGTGAGCAATTTTTTTTTTTTTTTCCGTTTTTAAATATGAATTAAAAATCGTCGTTTAAATCGCTATAGTCAGGTTAGGTTACGTAGGATAAAACTACTGTTCCCTCCGTAATCCGTCCGTACCACTCAATATCTCGGAGTAGAATGACTACTGAGAGAGCAGAGAGTATGTTATCTGGCTTCGGTTGTCTCGAGCTCGTCTGTCTCGATGCGGTAGTGCGGTTCATGGGTAGCTCAGAATGGTTCAACGAACCAAACGGCGGCGCATATCGCTTCTGCGCACGTAGTTCCACCATTCCTCACTTTCTACGCGTGACATATGCGCATGCGCATATATATAAAGGAATAACAGGACCACCAACCGCGCGCATCGCGTCGCGTAGCGCTGAAGCTGTACACTGTACGGTGTACAGTGCACAGTAGGTCCCCCTGATAAAAACCTCTCTTTGATGAAAGTCGAAAAAGGGGTCGATCCCCGCGCTTTAGGTAGCGCTCTCGCACCGTTATGCCCGCGTTACACTTTGCCATACGGGATTGAAAAAAGGAAAATAAGAAGAAGAAGTAGGGATATTATGTTCCTATATAGTCGATGTGTGCACTATAACAAAAGGAAACACGCAATAACAGAGTTATATACGAACTGGAGAACTTACACTCAGAAAAATAACAACCAAAATTTTGGTTATTATACGCACAATCACAGTTTTTGTTCAGTCAATTAAATTCTTTGTTCAGTCAACCACAAATTTCGTTGGAATAACCAAAATTTTGTTGGGAAAACCAAATTTTGTTTGGACAAACAAAATTTTTGTTTGACTGAACAAAAAATGTGATTGTGCATATTATAATAACCCAAATTTTGGTTGTGTCAACAAGACTTTTTTCTGAGTGTATAGGAACTAGAATAATACATTGACTCGAATGAATGAGAAATTTTTTTCTTTCTCTCCCCCTCTCTTTTACTATACATGTACATACATATAAATACTATACATAGGTATATACATATATACTTCGTATAGAACCGCGGATGGATTTCCCGCTAAAAAGAGATATAATAATCAATACATATGTACGTGTATACTACATCATATTGTGTACCCATACACACTATATATATATAGAGTGCGAGCGCAACCGGCGCTATAACGCTACGAGTTTTACCGAACCATTCCGACCCAAGGCGGACCCGCATCGATATAATATAGAACCTAGTACATATTACATAGTAGAGAGCTGGTTCTCTGTCTTCGTACACTCAGAAAAAGGTCTTGTTGTCACAACCAAAATTTGGGTTATTGTACGGACAATCAAATTTTTTGTTCAGTCGATCAAAAATTTTAGTTGGAATAGCCAAAATTTTGGTTGTTCCAAAAAAATTTGGTTTTACCAACAAAATTTTGATTATCCCAACGAAATTTTTGGTTTACTGAACAAAAAATTTGATTGACTGAACAAAAATTGTGACTGTCCATATAATAACCCAAATTTTGGTTGTTCCAACAAGACCTTTTTCTGAGTGTAATCGCAAAACGCGCGACGTAACGTATAGTTAGATTATAGGTTATACTCGTCATAGTTCCTCGTCGTACAACTATACTATACCTGCGCCCTCACGACAGGGACTTTTAAGGCGTACCACAACCCGTCCTACACCTACATAACCCACCGGGTAGTTTCCCGCCTCACGAAACTCGCTCTTTCTCTTTCTTGCCGAGGGTCTTTCTCTACAATTCTCGCTTCCCGCTTTCCGTTTCTCGGAGTATTATATATCTACATTGTGCCTCATACCCCTTCCCATTTCCTATACATATATATATATATATATATATATATATATATACTCTGGTCTCTGACGTTTCTGTAACTGACCGTTCCCAACGTTGTCCTAAACTATTATTCAACCTCGTGATAGACACTCGCACAATAGTATTTATTATATATTATATTGCTATATTATGCGAGAATGCTCACCATAATATCAGATTATCTTCTATGATACTTTGTTACACGCAGAAAAAGGTCTTGTCGAAACAACCGAAATTTCGTTATTATATGAACAGTCAAATTTTTTGTTCAGTCAATCGAATTTTTTGTTCAGTCAACCAAAAATTTTGTTTTAATGACCAAAATTTTGTTGGGAAAACCAAATTTTTGGTTGACTGAACAAAAAATTTGAACAAAAAAAAAACTATCTGTGGACTCTGTTTTCGCACGAAACGAACATGTTTTTGGACTTATGTGTTCGGAATTTAATTTGAATTTGCGCAGTGCTGGTCTTTTTTGCGTTTTTTTACGCCTGGACTCGGATAATAATCGAAATGTGACACATTTCGACCAAAAGGAGGTGCGCGACTAGGGATGGACCTTAAGATTTTCAAATTGGAATATCGAGGTTTTTTTTTATAATTATAGTAAATGATGATTAATATTTTTGTACACACAATATAAACATATCGATATTCTGACTTGAGTGAGAAATGCGGTAAAAAAAAAAAAAAAAAAAAAAAAAAAAACAGCCAGTGCAGCGCTACGCGCGCAACAATGGAAACAATATGAATATATACACGTATATGCATGTATCGGTTGCCTAGCAACGATCATCGCCGCATATATACGAAGAACGTATATATATGTATAGATGTACCGTGTGGCGCGTCGAGTAGTAAAGGGGGGGTTTGGGGGGGGGGGGGGGGGGGGGGGGCAAAGGACTGACGACGCGGCTAAGGGTGAATAGGTGGAGGTGGTGAGGAGGGTGAATCAATGTCGGTTACCCGTAGCAACGCCTCCTGGCGCCGATCTTTCCTACACGCTATATACGCGTTCATGGTGCAGCGCTCTATACGCTTTAACGGAACGAGAACAATCGGGCGCGCATCATAATATATATATATATATTGTGATTGACTCTAAAAAAAAAAAGCCACAGAAAAAAATAAAGAAAAATATAGAAAAAGAGGCGAAGTATAAATAGAGAAGCAGGAAAAAAACAAAATCGCTCAAATTATTTTATATGTATTTGTCTTAATTATTATCGTGAACATGTCATAAAGATTTAAAAAAAAAAAAAAAAAAAAAAAACTACAACAACAACAACAACAACATAAAACTACAATTGTTTTCTGCACCAATTGTAAATTCAGATTTATTGTAGAACAAGAAACAAAATAGTATTGTAGTTATCATATAAATTTATTGTCATGTTATTATTGTTGTGTTTGTATTTGAATTTCGTGTTTTGCATTCGATCGTCAGAGACTTTCGTGAGGCGGGAGATCAAAAAAGTAATGGAGATAGCAGAGGAGGATCGGGTGTGAATGGAAGTTAGACACTTCGCGTGTAGATAGGTACATAGACTTTATGAACACGTTGACCGAGTTGTTTGCATCCCGTGACGTCACCGTGAGCTACCGCAATTGGCTGACACTGCGTGGTCGCAGCGCAACGGTCGCAGCTACGTTCGTATATGATTGAGCGCGCAAAATCAACTCTTCTCCACGCTCCGTTTCGTCTTCGTCTTCGTCTTCTGTCTCTTTATATAAATCTATCTAAAAGTAGCTTGATATGGAAATGGTAATAATGATGATGATTATCGTATACACTCAGAAAAAGGTCTTGTTGCCACAACCAAAATTTGGGTTATTATATGCACAATCACAGTTTTTTGTTCAGTCAATCAAAAATTTTGTTGGAATAGCCAAAATTTTGGTTGTACCAACAAAATTTGGTTTTACCAACAAAATTTTGGCTATCCGAACGAAATTTTTGGTTGACTGAACAAAAAATTTGTTTGACTGAACAAAAAAATGTGATTGTCCATATAATAACCCAAATTTTGGTTGTGTCAACAAGACCTTTTTCTGAGTGTACCTCATACAATAATCAGAACATAGAAAATTTAATAAAAACAAACTGACTAACGCGAACTAAAATATAGTTTGAAAAAATATTTCCATCATCAGTCATCGTCGTTCTCTCTCTCGTCTCTCTCGCTTATAGCAATCTTCTTGAAGTTTAATATAAGATGTCGAGGACGCGCTCTATCGGACGCTACGCTCAACTGCGTATAGCTACACATACATAAATTTAGCTCTCTATTGCGCTCTCATTTTCAAAAAAAGAAAAAAAAAAAAAAAATGGAAATGAGAAGAAAAGGAGCCTCCGGTTTCGAACATTGTGCAAACATATTATATAATTATCATTGCTTAAAGTTTTTGAAAATATATATATGCACAAATTGATTTCCATTCGAATAAACAGAATATTTGTTGTTGAATGATGATTTTCCGAATCGTTTGACGGTCACACGCGCGCCAGTTTAATATGATACCACAACTCGGTTGCGCGAGGGCGTCATAGTCGCGGTCGACAATGTACATAAATAAATAAAAAGGAGTGGGAAGGTGAGTAGGTAGGGTAGGGTAGGGTAGGATAGTATAGGATAGGATAAGATAGGATCGGATAGGATAGGATAGGATAGTCAGCAGCGTACAGTACATATGTATGTGTAAAAAATTACAAATGCATGCACATCGTATGGTTTTTTATTTTGGAGGAAAAAAAAGGAACAAAAAATCAAACGGAGCATTGAAAAATGCTACAGAAACAAAGAATAAGGATGTACAATAAAGTTAAGAATGAAACAAACAAATAGCATGCGATTAGCGTCCGAGCGTAAGCTCGTGGTATCTTTAAGGCGATGCAGGGAGATTATGAATAGAAAGAGAGAGCTATAGGGGGTCTGGGGAAATTTCAGACTAGCCGTCATCTGTCAGGGTAAAGAATGATCATACAAGTTAACGAATATCGTACGAAGTTAGGACTAGTGATATTACTGACCTTATAAAACGGCGATTACATTTCGTTGTATGTCACCGTTTGCGCGGCTCAAATTTTAACGGTATTTGAATTTATGTTATGGCAGGGGGGCGACCAGGCCGGGGTTCAGGTATCCGAAATTTTGTATTTTACTAATTTGATTTAATATAGATTGCACTCGCGTTTATGGGAATAAGGTATTCACTACTCCGTGACGCAGACACCCCCGGCCATATTGGATCTGCTAACCGACAGCGCCACTCGTGCTCAACGCTCTCAACGCTCTACCAACATGTAACTTATACGTACCCGAAGTTCGAACCTCTCACCTCCTCGCACCCTCCGCCTCGCCGCCGCTGCCTTAACTCCTACACTGAACAACCAGACCGACCAAGCTAAGGAACGATACGAAAAGTTATAACCTATAATCTTACCTTCTACCGTTGCGATGATGGTGAAGATTCTTTTGTTAGTTTGGTTGCCGTCCGGCAGGGGCAAAACTCTATTCTTAGGGATAATGTAGCAACGAATTCAAATTTCAATTAAAATTCAGTTTGAAACTGCGAATCGCACAGTAAAAAAAATTTTTTTATGCAAAATTTGACACAAAATTTTGTGTTGAACACTTCTTTTTTTTTTTTTTTTTTTTTTTTCAACACAAAATTTGTGTCACTTCAACAGAATCCGTTGATGTTGCAAAAAAGTAACACAAAACTATGTTAAAATTTTGTGTTCATTTGCCAGAGTAACATTTAGAATGTGTTACTTTTGTATCAAATTAACATTTTAGTGTGTTCGAATTTGTGTGTTGAAAAATTGAAAACAAAATACAACACTGAACAATTGTTTGAATTTTAACACACGAGAGTGTTAAATATTTAAAACAAAAATTTTTTTTTGCACAATGACGAAATTTTTTTTTTTTTTAATGTGCAGATTAGAATTTCAACCTCAATGCGACATAAATTCGAATTCTTTTTATTTCACTCACATTCGAACTTGAATTGATGTTTGATTTTTTGTTGAATTTTTCATGTGAAATCTAATTTTAATTTTTTTGAACGAAGAAACCTTGAGGAATTTCAATGAGAATATAATTTAAAATATGACGAATTATTTCTAAAAATTAATCCTCGTTTCGTCGCTCTTCTTTTATGTTAATTATATATAATATTATGCCTGTCTAATAAATATAATATCAATTAAAATTGCAGATTTATTTAATCAATTAATTATTCATATTCCTTCAACTACAAATCTATGTATAATATACCTATATTATATTTATACTAAAATTAATCATTATATAATATTTATAATATATAATTATCTAGCATTTCGAATACTGTTAAATACATATCTAGCTATTATATAATTATATTATAATAAATTGTTGTTTATTATATAATTTTACTTTTTCTTTTTGTTAGTTTTTTTTTTTTTTTTTTTTTTTTTTTTTTTTTTTTTTTTTCAATTTTCTTTTTTCTTTTTCTTTCTTCTATAGTTTATATATAAATTGTTACAATATTTATTGCTTTTGTTTTCTATAATATTGGTGTAGTGAAATTGTAGTGAATAATTATTCTCATGGTGGTACATTATTTATGATCTATAGACGAGCGCAGAAGTTATACTGGATAATTAATTGGAAATGGCAAAAATTTAATTCATTTTATGTTATTTTCTTTTTTTTTTTTTTTTTTTTTTCTTTTTCTTCTTCTTCTTTGTCTTTATCTTATCAGCCGCATGATTATATTCGATGAATTTAATACTATAATTAATTTAATTTTCAATTATTAGTATATATATATATATATATATATATATATAATATTATATAGGTATTATAATCGATGTATATAAATTAATAACTCATTATTATTATTATTATTATTATTATTATTATTATGTATGTATATAATATATATATGTATATGTATTATACTATCACAATAATTATACATATCTTTGACACATATCACATACTATATATTGACTATCGTGTTTCTTTCTGTATTAAGACGGATAAAATAAGTATGGAAATACGTGATTTCCAAACTTTATATTATATAATAATATATTATTATATAATATTATATTTATTTATTTATCTATTTTATTTTATTTTTTTAATTTTTTATTTTTTTTTTTTATTAATTATCTCGAACCCTCGTCGCTCTGTAAATAATTATATATAAGATGACAATATAGATACGAAACCAAAAGTTACAACGGTATTCAACAAATTGTTATTATTTAAAAAAAAAATGAAAGACAAATAAATAAAATACATACATAAAAACACGAAGAATTTTAATCTCGGATAGAAATTCTCGTAGATCATTTTTCATCTAGATAATATTAAATATATGAAATTATAACAAATTTTGAAAAAAAAAAAAAAAAACATAATGAGGTTTTCATTTTTCGTCTAGGTGATGAATATATGAAGATGAAATCTCTAAATAAATTTATACCGAAATACTAGATAATAACACACACAAAATTGCAGAATAGTACGAAAAAATAAATATAAAATCTGTAAAAAAATTTGAAAATAAAAAGAACGACACGCTGCATGCCTGTGGAAAGATCAGAGACGACGATTCTTGGACGTCTTATTGCTCTATTATTATTATTATTATTATTATTATTAATATTATTATTAATATTATAAATACTATTCATGGACTAGATTTTTTTTGTTTACGGACTAGTACTTTCTTGAGTTTTCTTTCGCATTATATAATATATTTATTTTTATTTTTTTTAATCTATATAAACGTATATAGATACTATAATATAATTATAATTAATAATTTTTGGCAGACCTTATATCCGAATTTTTTCTTTTTTTTTTTTGGCATTATCTTCATTTCATTCATCTTTTTTTTTTTTTTTTTGTTTTTCTCTTCTTTTTCTCCTATTTTTATCTTAATTAGATTTTACGTAGATTCACCGCTACCTCCAGCGCTATCTGTAGGCTGACCAGCACCCGCACCACTACCTGCAGTTATAACCTGAGACGATGAAGAAGAAGAGTTTCCTGTTTGACCGACCGTTGAACCGGTACCTTGAACAACGCCTTGAACACCCTGGAACAACTTGCCGGGAAAACCGTGTAGTAGATCGTAAGATGCTGGGGTAGGTGGTAGCGCCGTTGTATGAGCGTGCGGCGATTGAAGAACTGCTATAACTCGCCTTAGTTCCTCGAGCGCGTTACCTACAGCGTTTCGAACAGATAGAAATTCGGTTTTATCTCAACAGATTAGATAATATCAGATTATCTAATTATCTAGATAAGATTAAAGATGATCTGAGTTTTTTTTTTTTCATGTTCTTATTCTGACAAATTCTAAGATGATTCTTTAGCAAGATAAAATCTTAGACAAATCATCTTTATCTAGATAATATCATCTTGTGAGATAATTTTTTTTTTATTTTTATCGCGTTACCTACAGCGTTTCGAACAGATAGAAATTCGGTTTTATCTCAACAGATTAGATAATATCAGATTATCTAATTATCTAGATAAGATTAAAGATGATCTGAGTTTTTTTTTTTTCATGTTCTTATTCTGACAAATTCTAAGATGATTCTTTAGCAAGATGAAATCTTAGACAAATCATCTTTATCTAGATAATATCATCTTGTGAGATAATTTTTTTTTTTTTTTTTTTATCGCATTACCCACAGCGTTTCGAACAGATAGAAATTCGGTTTTATCTCAACAGATTAGATAATATCAGATTATCTAATTATCTAGATAAGATTAAAGATGATCTGAGTTTTTTTTTTTTTCATGTTCTTATTCTGACAAATTCTAAGATGATTCTTTAGCAAGATAAAATCTTAGACAAATCATCTTTATCTAGATAATATCATCTTGTGAGATAATTTTTTTTTTTTTTTTTTTATCGCGTTACCTACAGCGTTTCGAACAGATAGAAATTCGGTTTTATCTCAACAGATTAGATAATATCAGATTATCTAATTATCTAGATAAGATTAAAGATGATCTGAGTTTTTTTTTTTTCATGTTCTTATTCTGACAAATTCTAAGATGATTCTTTAGCAAGATAAAATCTTAGACCAATCATCTTTATCTAGATAATATCATCTTGTGAGATAATTTTTTTTTATTTTTTTTTATCGCGTTACCTACAGCGTTTCGAACAGATAGAAATTCGGTTTTATCTCAACAGATTAGATAATATCAGATTATCTAATTATCTAGATAAGATTAAAGATGATCTGAGTTTTTTTTTTCATCTTCTCAATCTGACAAATTCTAAGATGATTCTTTAGCGATATAAAATCTCGCACAAATCATCTTTATCTAGATAATATCATCTTGTCATCTTATTTTATCTGTCTCAACAGATTAGATAAAATAAGATTATCTAATTATCTAGATAAGATTAAAGATGATCTGGGTTTTTTTTTTCATCTTCTCAATCTGACAAATTCTAAGATGATTCTTTAGCGATATAAAATCTCGGACAAATCATCTTTATCTAGATAATATCATCTTGTCATCTTATTTTATCTGTCTCAACAGATTAGATAAAATAAGATTATCTAATTATCTAGATAAGATTAAAGATGATCTGGGTTTTTTTTCATCTTCTTATTCTGATAAATTCTAAGATGATTCTTTAACGATATAAAATCTTAAACATATCATCTTTATCTAGATAATATCATCTTGTGAGATAATTTTTTTTTTTTTATCCAGATGAAAACAAAAAAATTCTCTTTTTTCTTCTTCTTCTTCTTTTTCTTCTCTTCAAATTAATATTAGGAATTAAAGATAATTCATCTACAAACGTTACATTACCTTGCATGAGTATATAATTTTTGGCCAACAACAGGGTAGCTATTTTCGATAATTTTCTTACGGACGGACTGTGGGCGTATGGTATAACAGAGCGTAGTTCGTCCAAGGCGTCGTTTAAATCGTGCATCCTGCGTCTTTCCCTAGCGTTTATATTAAGACGTACGCTTTTACCTTGCCTCGTTGTCTTCGTCTTTGGCGGGCAATTCAAACGCGAGACACCGGGTCTAGGAAGGTATAAAGATGAGATTAAAGTGAATGAATATTAAAATCATCAATCGATTTTAGATTTTTATTTATCAATAATAATTATATTTTATTTTTAATACAAAATTTACCTTTCGTGATCTGGTCTATTCTCGTCCGATAAACTAGCAGCCGATGATGATTGCGGCTGGGGTTGTTGTTGGAAATAAAAACCTCCCAAACCAACAGCACCCAACGGTGTTCTTCTTCCTTGATTTCCTTGTTGGGGATGTTCGGACGAGTAACCAGTCGTTGATGGTAATTGTACTGTACCACCATGCGATCCTCCTGGTGGTGGATGATAACCCATTGATTCTAATGACGGCGTAGCTTGGGATGGTAGCTGGTGCTGACATACAAAAAAAAAAAAAAAAAAATAAGAAAAATTATAAGAAAACAAATTAGATTAATTATTGCCTGTAAATTATTGATTTATTTTCATTATCATTATCACTGAGAAAAATAACAACCAAAATTTAGGTTATTATATGCACAATCACATTTTTTGTTCAGTCTGCAAACAAATTTTTTGTTCAGACAACCAAAAATTTCGTTGTGATAACCAAAATTTTGTTGGGAAAACCAAAATTTTGGCTATTCCAACAAAATTTTTGTTTGACTGAACAAAAAATTTGATTATGTGCACATAACAACCCAAATTTTGGTTGTGGCAACAAGACCTTTCAAATTTCAAATTAATTCAATATTGTCGAACTTACTGCCGCACGATGATCCCATGCCCATGTTGGATGTGATGCAGATCTTTGCCATGCACCTTGTTGTATATGAGCCTCGTGGGGACCTTCCCTACGGTCATCTTCGTCCCCAGAACTGCTCTCACCGTCGTAAGATCTCATGCTTCAGCACGATGAAAAATAATAAAATAAATAAAAGAAATATGAAAAAATAATTATATAAAAATTGAAAACTGTCCTTTTTTCTCTCTCTCTCTCTCTCTTTTTTAAATATTTTTCACCAACTGCCACGAACGAGATCCTGCGGTATATAATATTATATACGTATGTACAAGCGATCCTGAAATTAATAAATTAAAATAATTATTTTACATAATATTTGAATAAAATTCTGTTGTATAAAAAAAAAAAAAAAAAAAAATAAATAAAAATGATACAGATAGTTTATAAATAATAATTACTTACTGTGTTAAAAAGCGTGTCGTTCATATCGGTGAAATTTTGCCATATATAAGGTAAATGGGATGGTGAGTTTCATTTGTTTTATATATTTTAATAAAAAATAATTATTTTTGAATAAACTGTTTTATCTTTAGATCGCAATTATTATTATATATATTTTTTTTTTTTCAGAATAATAAGAAAAAGGAAACTAAACTAAAAAAAAAAAAAGAAAAAAAAAAAAAAAAAAAAAAAAACGGACACACTTCGAACTTCACTGAAATATTATTTTCACACACTGCAGTTGGTTTTTCTTTATTTCTATTATATATATATATATATATATAATTTAATAATGTTTAGTATGAAGTTTTTTTCATATCGTATATATTATATATCTATATAATATATATTTGACCGTCATATCAAATCACAGCCATTTTACTGATCGCCCTATACCGGCTGTACTACTACTACTACTAGGTATATACACTCAGTGCGCGTGTATAAAGAGCAGCTACTGCTTCAAATAGGGCGATCCTCGAAATATATATATATATATATATATTTATATATATATATGAATACAAGCTATATGTGACGAAATATTTTTCATTTACTATTCTCTCCACAAATTCACAATTATTATTTATCAAATTTGTTTATTTTACACAAACGCACGCACGCACGCAACCCCCCCACCCCCCCGCCCCCACTATCTTCGTATATTATTATTATTATTATTTGATCTCAGCTATATACAGATAAATAAATAAATATATATGTATATAGTGTATAATATAGATTTATAGTGCGAGAGTTGATAATAATAATAAATAATTATTATAAAATGATATTAAAAATAATATTTTTAATATAAATAATTATATATAATTATATATGAACCGCTTAGCGCAGCTTCTTCTTCTCCTACCTACACCCAGCTAGGCCCCCCTGGTTTAGTTTATTGTTTGTACTCTCTAGCGTAGCCTCGAGCCTCGAGCCGGCCCCCACCGACCTAAAACCCTAAACCCTATACATACCCTATACCCTAAACCTACCGCATCAACCCCCTATTTAGTTTAAAATTATCAACACCAGATAGCGCTTGGAGAAGGGATGCTGCGCTGTGGACCATCGACTAACACCATCTAACAACGGGGATATTTACTAATCTGAGAACGTACCTTGTATATAGAGAATATATTCAACCGCGGGAGGGTAGATTGTTTTACTATTCGTTTACCGACTGTGGTGATATCGTGAATAATCGATTCGATTACAAAATTTTTGTTTATTTATTTCGTTAGAAGAAAAATGAAAAAAAAAAAAAAAAAAAAAAAAAATAAGATAACAGAAAGTTTGATTTATTTATCTGTATTTACTCATTTATCACATTTTTTTAGAATCGTCATCAATTATCTATCCATGAGTATAATATAATCAAGCTTATATAGATTATTTATATACTGTGGGATTAGTGCCATAATGTCGTATTTAAGCAACATTGTGATACGACTTTTTGGAATTGCAAAAGCCAAAAGATCGTATCTCTTTTGTTGCTATTTACTCATGCGGTAAAAAAGGAAAGTATTGGCTGCGAAACGTTGGAAGATACGACCTTTTGGATTTAAAGTTCTTGAAAGTTCACACTTGTTAATGCCAAACGGTCGTATCCGTCAAATTATTCGAAACGAAGTTATCGATGTACATGAAAAAGTATTTTGGTAGATACGACCGTTTCTCTCTCAACAAATGTTGATCTTTTCGCAAGATTAAAGACTAAAGTCGTATCTGCAAACCACAGATACGACTTTTCGGCTTTAAAATTGCTTTTCTGCTGGTTACGACTTTATCGCAGTAGTCACACGATATACTTGATCCGATTTTTATTTATTTTCTGTAAATTCAGTCGTATTATTTGTTTTTTTGTTTTTCTTTTCGATTCAAGTTCTTGAAAGTTCACATTTGTTAACGCCAAACGGTCGTATCCGTCAAATTATTCGAAACGAAGTTATCGATGGACAAGAAAAAGTATTTTGGTATAGATACGACCGTTTCTCCCTCAACAAATGTAACTTTTTGAAAGATTAAAGCCAAAGGGTCGTATCTGCTGACCACAGATACGACTTTTCGGCTTTAAAATTGCCTTTTTGCTGGCTACGACTTTAAGACAGTAGTCACACGATATATTTGATCCGATTTTTATTTATTTTCTGTCAATTCAGTCGTATTATTTGTTTCTTTTGGATTCAAGTTCTTGAAAGTTCACATTCGTTAATGCCAAACGGTCGTATCCGTCACATTATTGGAAACTAAGTTATCGATGATGAGAAAAATTATTTTGGTAAATACGACCGTTTCTCCCTCAACAAATGTAACTTTTTGAAAGATTAAAGGCAGAGGGTCGTATCTGCAAACCACAAATACGACTTTTCGGCTTTAAAATTGCCTTTTTGCTGGCCACGACTTTAAGGCAGTAGTCACACCATATACTTGATTCGATTTTTATTTATTTTCTGTCAATTCAGTCGTATTAGTTGTTTCTTGTGTTTCTTTTGGATTCAAGTTCTTGAAAGTTCATATTTGTTAATGCCAAGCGGTCGTATCCGTCACATTATTGGAAACGAAGTTATCGATGGACATTAAAAAGTATTTTGGTAGATACGACTGTTTCTCTCTCAACAAATGTAACTTTTTTAAAGATTAAAGACTAAATAGTCGTATCTGCAAACCATAGATACGACTTTCCGGCTTTAAAATTGCTTTTCTGCTGGTTACGACTTTATGGCAGTAGTCACACGACATACTTGATTCGATTTTTATCTATTTTCTGTCAATTCAGTCGTATTATTTGTTTCTTGTTTTTCTTTTCGATTCAAGTTCTTGAAAGTTCACATTTGTTAATGCCAAACGGTCGTATCCGTCACATTATTGGAAACTAACTTATCGATGATAAGAAAAATTATTTTGGTAAATACGACCGTTTCTCCCTCAACAAATGTAACTTTTTAGAGGATTGAAGCCAAAGGGTCGTATCTGCAAACCACAGATACGACTTTTCGGCTTTAAAATCGCCTTTTTGCTGGCTACGACTTTGAGGCAGTAGTCACACGATATACTTGATTTGATTTTTATTTATTTTCTGTCAATTCAGTCGTATTATTTGTTTCTTGTTTATCTTGAA
>OX031021.1:1091888-1100788 GCA_943736025.1 Tenthredo mesomela
ACGTAACGCAATGTACTATATTATATATAATACCTATACGAGCTACGAATGCTTGTTTACGATATAATATGCGTGAAATTCGATTTTACTTATAGTATACAGAAATTTTTTTTCAAATCACGACGCAAAAAAATCCGACGTTTCGTGCCTTTCGCGTGTGCAAAGTTCCCGTTTCTCGCACTAGTGCGTAAACTAATCCCGTTTCACGCACTAGTGCGGAAAGTAATTACTTTTCGCACTAGTGCGAGAAACTGTCACTTTGCATACGGAAAATAGGAACAAAAATTCAAATTTTGGAAAAAAATATCGTATGAAACTCGTGCGTACGATTTTTTTTTTTTTTTTTTTTTGTTTTTTGTTTTTTTTTCGTATTTGAATGTACCTATAGGTATGAAATATTTTGGTTGAATCGGATGTTGTATCGATTTAAAGAACGAAAACATTGATGAAAAAAAAAAAAAAAAAAAAACATACATGTTCGAAATTTTCGCCTTTGTAAGGAATATCAACAAAATGACTAAATATAAATATATATATATATATATATATATATATATATATGGAGATGAAGTGGAGGTTTTTCTCGTCGAAGGCGGAAAAGTCCGGGGTAAAGTGTGAAACGGTAGATGTAAAATTGAATAAAGCTTAGGGGTTGGTGGTGGGAGATGAGAAGAGGCAGGGATGGGGGTCGTGATGTGTCCGGGTCGTTGGCGGTCACCATGGTTACGCAGCCTCCGCGCCCTGTGACGTCACTGCTGGATCGATCCGCGGAGAAACCCGCTATATATTTATATATATATATACATATATTTATATATATAATATATATAAAAATATACATACATATATATATATATATA
Organism: Tenthredo mesomela; assembly: GCA_943736025.1. Lineage (NCBI taxonomy): Eukaryota > Metazoa > Arthropoda > Insecta > Hymenoptera > Tenthredinidae > Tenthredo > Tenthredo mesomela. The sequence goes on from OX031021.1 coordinate 1,092,749, forward strand.
CACATGTATCTAGTATATATCTATTACGTTTTAATAATCGTTGTTCTTGTTCACCCAGAGCCTATATATATATATATACTTATATACTATTATATATACTCTATGTATATATATATATATATCTACGAACGTAAAAGATACATAGAAAAAAACAAAAAAAAAAAAAAAAAAAAAAAGGAACGCATCAGAAATCAGAAAAAACAAATTAATAAATAATCGTGAGATATTTATGTTTTTTTCATTGATCGCATGATCGACGTTGATCATGATCACGATCACAAAAAAAAAAAAAAAAAAAAAAAAATCAAAAAACAAAAAAAAATTACCAAAAAATTGTTGTAAATGAATTTTTTCGTTTAGATACAATATATAGAAAAGAAAAATCGTAAATAATTTCATCGATTGAACAAGAACAACAAAAATAAAGAAGAAAACGAAAAAAAAAAAAAAAGAAAAAAAGAAAAGCTGCAGTTTCATCCCCCTTTGGATAGGTATTTGTTTTTCGTTTGGAATAAAATCGTGAAGCGGGACGGCGTCGCCCTGTCTAGCGCGACGCAACGCGTCGCGTCGCGACGGCCACCGACCCGGTGATTACCCTGGTCGGACGTCGAGGGGGTCGCAGCGGATAAAGGGGAGATGAAAATTTTGGATCAGCTGTGGCTGTTGCATCATGGTCTATGTATATATATATATATATATATATATACTATGTATATATATATATACTACTATATATTAATATTAAAAGGATCAGGGGAGAATTTCATTTCGGTATATAGAAATTATAATACATATAATATATAATGTTTCTATATTATATGTATTTTAAATTATGTGTAAGGGTCGGTCTTAAACTTACACACATATACCTTTAAATACATAGGTGTAAGTATATATATGTAGTCAAGTATAGAATTTTCGAAAAAATCCAAATTTTTGATCTTTTAATGAAAATTATTTTTTTCGGAATAATTCAATCTAAACCTTCGATTCAATATTTAATAAAAATCTTGAATTTGTTCGGAATTTTTTTTCTTTTTTTTTATTTCTAATCAAATTATCTCAGCTAAGCTGGTTGGAAAATTCGTTATCTCATTTTCAAATTTCGAATACAACGAATTTAGGTGCTTTTTATTTTTTTATTTTTTTATTTTTTTTGTTTTTGGCTCACGATTCTTCGAATTCAAAAATTTTCGATAAACGAATCTTCAAAATTTGTGAAATATATCTTCGCACCGCGCGGTAACTATGAATACGAAAACTTTTAGGCAAAAGAATAATTAAGAAAAAAAGAATCCCTATGTGGTACAATTTAATTCCAAAAGAATATCGGAACTTATCCATTGTGTGCAATTTTCCAGTCCAGTTTGAAAAAAAATGAGCAAAAACAAAGGAAAGAAACAGACAAAAAGACAAAAATTTCTAAAAAAAAAAAAAAAAAATGCTTTACTTCACTCAGTGTGATAATGAAAGTTTTCCACACTGCGCTGTTGGAAAAATTTGATAAAAAAAAAAAAATAATGTCCCAGGAGGTCCACTATCATCTTTATGTCAATTTCAACACTTTTTTTTTAGTTAAAACAACATTATTTTCACTTAAACGACGAATTTTTTTTGTTGTTTCAACTGAAAAAAGTGTTGAAATGAACATACTCTCTAAATTTTCTAAATTTGAATCAGTGAATAGTCACTGGTTTCCAGTTATAAATCGGTCACTGATCCAATCAGTGACCGTCTTATAACTGGAAACCAGTGAATAGTCACTGATTGGTCAGTAGTTTTCACTGATTCAGATTTAGAGAGTAAAAATTGTAGTGGACCTCCTGGGACATTTTATTTCTAACGATGTGCGTGCGCAAAGTTCGATTTATAAAATAAAATTCAACTTAACGCGCGTTGCGTCGTGGCAAAAAAAAAAAAACACTTCACACTCGTCCGAGAATCAACACTTTCGCACTAGTATCGAAAAAGTACTATTTATCCACGTTCGGCGTGGGTATAAAATCGAAATTTTCAGACCTTGTGAAGTAAAATTTAGTACTTCACACGACGGAAAAACTTGTTCTGATCGTGCTGCAACGGCTGACACACGTCAGAAAAAGTTTTACCGCACTTGTATCGTAATGTACTAAAATTTCATTGGTGCTTATCTTTTAAAATTATATACAAAAATTTTTCTGTATACATTTAAACATGTGCGGGAATGCATATTATATAGATTGACCACAGGTTCTCCACCCCCGGGGTCTTCGTTCTCTTCCTTCCTCCTATTTCTCCGGGATTCCCCAGGGCTCTGGGACCGGGACTGGGTGACGGAGGTGGATTCGGAGGTAGAGGTGGCTGTTGTAGGTGGATATATAGGGTCGGGTGTTGCCTAGCGACCCAGCGTCTCTCTAACGTCGTGTCGGCCGGGTACACATCCGACTTTCTTTCTTTCGTTCGTTCGTACGTTCGTACGTTCGTTCCCTGCTTCTCGCTACTCTCGCTCTTCTTCCCTTTTACTCCTACTCCTCTACTCCACCGCCTCCAACTCTAACTCCAACAACGGCGAACCCTGTGCCCCGAATTCTATCGATCTAAACGACGTCGTGCAGGACTCGAACCCCCAAACCATCTCTCTGTCTCATTTTCTCCCTTAAGCTTCTTCTCTTCTCTTCTCTTCTCTTCTCTTCTCTTCTATTCTCTTCTATTCTCTTCTCTAAACGAAGAGAAGGAGGTACCATGTCAATTATTCCACGAGTATTCTGTATCGGATCTTCGATTCTTTCTTTGAGCTCGCAGATATGGACCTCGGAAACAATTTTATTTCAAATCGTTGTTACGCTTTGACGAAACGCTCTATATCGAATCAGTTTCTTTTTTTTTTTTCACACCTGATTACTATAGAAATTCGCGGGACATGATTTTACAGAATAGTAATTTTCTACACTAGTGACGAAAGTGTTGATTCTCGAACGAGTGTGAAGTTTTTACGCTCACACTGAGAAAAAGGTCTTGTTGACACAATCAAAATTTGGTTATTATATGCACAATCACATTTTTTGTTCAGTCAACCAAAAATTTCGTTCGGATAACCAAAATTTTGTTGGGAAAACCAAATTTTGTTGGTACAACCAAAAATTTTGGCTATTCCAACAAAATTTTTGGTTGACTGAACAGAAAAGTGTGATTGTGCATATAATGACCCAAATTTTGGTTGTGTCAACAAGACCTTTTTCTGAGTGTAGTGCGAAAGTGTTGATTCTCGGACGAGTGTGAAGCGAGAGTGACAATCACACGAGTCGAGATTCATCTTTCACACGTGTATCGAACTTCATTTTTCAACACAGCGTGCGTTAAGTTGAATTTTATGCAAGCGAAATGTGCCAAAATTCAAATTTTGCAAGAGTGCAAGCAAAGCGAGCTGGTGACAATTATACACGAGCCGAGAATCATTTTTCGCACGTATAATGAACTTTATTTTTTATCACAACGCTCGTTAAGATTAATTTTATGGATGCGAAGCGTGCGAAAAATCAAACTTTATGCACGCAGTGTGGAAAACTATTTCAGATTTTGATGCACAAATTTTTTTAAATTTGCTAGGCAATATTTTCATAACGCTGTATCATAAACTATAGTATACTTATCGATATACTAGTGCGAAAGTGTTGATTCTCGAACGAGTGTGAAGTTTTTACGCTCACACTGAGAAAAAGGTCTTGTTGACACAATCAAAATTTGGTTATTATATGCACAATCACATTTTTTGTTCAGTCAACCAAAAATTTCGTTCGGATAACCAAAATTTTGTTGGGAAAACCAAATTTTGTTGGTACCAACCAAAAATTTTGGCTATTCCAACAAAATTTTTGGTTGACTGAACAGAAAAATGTGGTTGTGCATATAATGACCCAAATTTTGGTTTTGTCAACAAGACCTTTTTCTGAGTGTAGTGCGAAAGTGTTGATTCTCGGACGAGTGTGAAGCGAGAGTGACAATCACACGAGTCGAGATTCATCTTTCACACGTGTATCGAACTTCATTTTTCAACACAGCGTGCGTTAAGTTGAATTTTATGCACGCGAAATGTGCCAAAATTCAAATTTTGCAAGAGTGCAAGCAAAGCGAGCTGATGACAATTATACACGAGCCGAGAATCATCTTTCGCACGTATAATGAACTTTATTTTTTATCACAACGCTCGTTAAGATTAATTTTATGGATGCGAAGCGTGCGAAAAATCAAACTTTGTGCACGCAGTGTGGAAAACTATTTCAGATTTTGATGCACAAATTTTTTAAATTTGAAGGCAATATTTTGATAACGCTGTATCATAAACTATAGTATACTTATCGATATACTAGTGCGAAAGTGTTGATTCTCGAACGAGTGTGAAGTTTTTACGCTCACACTCAGAAAAAGGTCTTGTTGACACAATCAAAATTTGGTTATTATATGCACAATCACATTTTTTGTTCAGTCAACCAAAAATTTCGTTCGAATAACCAAAATTTTGTTGGGAAAACCAAATTTTGTTGGTACAACCAAAAATTTTGGCTATTCCAACAAAATTTTTGGTTGACTGAACAGAAAAATGTGATTGTGCATATAATGACCCAAATTTTGGTTGTGTCAACAAGACCTTTTTCTGAGTGTAGTGCGAAAGTGTTGATTCTCGGACGAGTGTGAAGCGAGAGTGACAATCACACGAGTCGAGATTCATCTTTCACACGTGTATCAAACTTCATTTTTCAACACAGCGTGCGTTAAGTTGAATTTTATGCACGCGAAATGTGCCAAAATTCAAATTTTGCAAGAGTGCAAGCAAAGCGAGCTGGTGACAATTATACACGAGCCGAGAATCATCTTTCGCACGTATAATGAACTTTATTTTTTATCACAACGCTCGTTAAGATTAATTTTATGGATGCGAAGCGTGCGAAAAATCGAACTTTGTGCATGCAGTGTGGAAAACTATTTCAGATTTTGATGCACAAATTTTTTTAAATTTGCTAGGCAATATTTTCATAACGCTGTATCATAAACTATAGTATACTTATCGATATACTAGTGCGAAAGTGTTGTTTCTCGAACGAGTGTGAAGTTTTTACGCTCACACTGAGAAAAAGGTCTTGTTGACACAATCAAAATTTGGTTATTATATGCACAATCACATTTTTTGTTCAGTCAACCAAAAATTTCGTTCGGATAACCAAAATTTTGTTGGGAAAACCAAATTTTGTTGGTACAACCAAAAATTTTGGCTATTCCAACAAAATTTTTCGTTGACTGAACAGAAAAATATGATTGTGCATATAATGACCCAAATTTTGGTTGTGTCAACAAGACCTTTTTCTGATTGTAGTGCGAAAGTGTTGATTCTCGGACGAGTGTGAAGCGAGAGTGACAATCACACGAGTCGAGATTCATCTTTCACACGTGTATCGAACTTCATTTTTCAACACAGCGTGCGTTAAGTTGAATTTTATGCACGCGAAATGTGCCAAAATTCAAATTTTGCAAGAGTGCAAGCAAAGCGAGCTGATGACAATTATACACGAGCCGAGAATCATCTTTCGCACGTATGATGAACTTTATTTTTTATCACAACGCTCGTTAAGATTAATTTTATGGATGCGAAGCGTGCGAAAAATCAAACTTTATGCACGCGGTGTGGAAAACTATTTCAGATTTTAATACACAAATTTTTTTAAATTTGAAGGCAATATTTTCATAACGCTGTATCATAAACTATAGTATACTTATCGATATACTAGTCCGAAAGTGTTGTTTCTCGAACGAGTGTGAAGTTTTTACGCTCACACTGAGAAAAGGTCTTGTTGACACAATCAAAATTTGGTCATTATATGCACAATCACATTTTTTGTTCAGTCAACCAAAAATTTCGTTCGGATGACCAAAATTTTGTTGGGAAAACCAAATTTTGTTGGTACAACCAAAAATTTTGGCTATTCCAACATAATTTTTGGTTGACTGAACAGAAAAATGTGATTGTGCATATAATGACCCAAATTTTGGTTGTGTCAACAAGACATTTTTCTGAGTGTAGTGCGAAAGTGTTGATTCTCGGACGAGTGTGAAGCGAGAGTGACAATCACACGAGTCGAGATTCATCTTTCACACGTGTATCGAACTTCATTTTTCAACACAGCGTGCGTTAAGTTGAATTTTATGCACGCGAAATGTGCCAAAATTCAAATTTTGCAACAGAGTGCAAGCAAAGCGAGCTGATGACAATTATACACGAGCCGAGAATCATCTTTCGCACGTATGATGAACTTTATTTTTTATCACAACGCTCGTTAAGATTAATTTTATGGATGCGAAGCGTGCGAAAAATCAAACTTTATGCACGCGGTGTGGAAAACTATTTCAGATTTTGATACACAAATTTTTTTAAATTTGAAGGCAATATTTTGATAACGCTGTATCATAAACTATAGTATACTTATCGATATACTAGTGCGAAAGTGTTGTTTCTCGAACGAGTGTGAAGTTTTTATGGCGGAGCGAAGCGAGGGTGCACAGTAAAAATTTTTTGCGTCATTTTCAACATAAAGTCTAGCGTCAATTTCATTGTATTGTGTTAAATTGACACTAAAAAGTGTTAAATATTTAACACAAAAATTTTTAACACAAGATACTTTATGCTAAAAATGACGCCACAAATTTTTACTGTGTGACAATTACACTGATCGTTCGAGAATTATTTTTCGCACCTTGTTTCATAAACACAACGCGCGTTAGGTTGAATTTCGTGAACGCAAAGCGTGCGCAAAATCTAACTTTGCGCACGGTGTGTGAAAAAAAAGTGTCTATATAATATGTACAACTGCGCGTTTGCAGTGATACTCTTAATCTTGACATTATAATGTTAGTAGATAGAACTAACTCACTGACTGATTGAGTGTAGGGAGTATAAAGGGTAGGGGGTCCTATCGTATCGTATCGTATCGTATCGTATAGTATCGTATAGTATCGTATACTTGCCACAGAAGCAGCAGGGATTCTAGTAGTCTGTCAGCAGGTGGCCATTAGAAGTCGATTGGAGAACTGCGAAGCCTACCTCGAATATCAGATTTTATACTTATAGTACGTATAGTATAAAAATGGACAGAAAAAAAAAAAAAAAATCGTCGTTATTTCCACCTCATTATTACAACAATATAATAATTGTTGAAATCAAATTTTTTCCTTTTTCTTTAATTTCTTTTGCCTGTTTCTGTTAAGAATCTTTCCATTTATTTGTAAAAAAAAAAAAAAAAAAAAATGAATATGCATATTGTATAATATGCAAAAATATTATATTTGGCACGAACGCAGCATGATGAATAATATATCGCATTATAGAAATGATTTATCTATCTTGATATAGTAGCTATAATAGCTGGTATATCAAGGTCACTGTATGAAATTTCTTCGCCAAATGGAACTCGCAATGTAAAAATTCGCTTGTATTTCCAAATTATTATTATCATCACATCATCGTTCAGAATTTTGATTAAACCTTTTTTTTTTCAATAAATAACGAATTGTAAGGAAAGAAAAAAAAAAAAAAAAACCGAAGAATTTCGGGGTGGGGGGGGGGGGGGGGGGGGGGGGGGCAAAAAATCAAAATAAAAAATAATCGCACACAAACCAGAAAAACGTTGTACCTACTATATCTACCCTATAATATACTGCATACTACAGGTATATCTATATATCGTGCCGTAGTACGCACGTTGTAAAGAGAAATTATTTTATTTTATTTTTTTTTCTTCTTTCGCTTTCTGTTCCTATTTTTTTTATTTTTTTTGTTTTGTATTTTTTTTTCTTATTTTTATCTACCTCGTTTTTTTATTTTTTTTTTTTTTTTTTTTTTTTTATTCTCTTTTCGTGCCACTTTTTTATTTTCAATTTTTTTTTTTTTGCTTTTGGTTCTTTTGTTCTGTATATATACTGAAAAGAAAAAAGGAAAACACACCGGAGAGAGGAAAAAAAAAAAAAATCTTCGAAAAAAAATGAAAAAAAAAAGTGCGGGGGTGTAGAACTGAA